>CM019713.1:54809805-54862305 GCA_009760885.1 Achatina immaculata
ACAAAAACTCTCACACACACAGACTTTCTCCCTCTCCTCCTCTCTGGACTTTATGATGCCAATAAAAGCACATGGAAGCTTCCTCAAGGGTTTTCCACACACGCCCGTCTGTCTTTCGCCTTTTACCCCCCCCCCCCCCCAACCCTCACCCCCTTCTCACTTCTTGCCCAGTGAATCCTCTACTGTTCAACATCCTCCCTCTCACTTCCTCTCTTTCTCTCTCTCTTCCCCCCCCCCCCCCCCCCCCCCCCCATTTCTATTTCTCTCTCTCCTCTCTCTTTCTCTCTTCCTCTTCTTCTCTTTTTTCTACCTTTCTTCTCGGTTCTTTTTTAGCTTATTCAACCTTGGATGTTATGTTTGTAGCTTATTTGTACATGATATACCATTTTCCATTCACGCACAGACAGCCATGTAAATAGTGTAAGGCGTCATGCAAGGCCAGCTAGAAAGTATTTACGATATTTTCCCTACCATAGGAATGTCGGTAGCCAGTTTTTACTGCTGGATCGAGTAGGTTGCACGGGCGGTTGGGTTGTTAAACCTCGCAGCCTCGGCATGAGAAATTAATTCACTGTCAGCTGTGCAAACTTTGTGTCAAGTAAAATTTCAGATCCAGCGAATCCTTCACTTAGATCTTCACTTCTCATATCCTTCTCTCAGATCCTCACTTTTCTTGTCGTTTACTTAGATTCTAATTTATCTTATCATTCATTTAGATCTTCACTTCTCTTATCTTTCATTTAGATCTACAATTCTCGTATCCTCCTCTTAGACCCCCACTTCTCTTATCCTTCTCTTACATCTTTACTTCTTTTATCCTTCATGTAGATCTTCACTTATCCTTCACATAGATTCCCACTTCTCTTATCTTTCACTTAGATCTCCACTTTTCTTATCTTTCACTTAGATCTTCACTTCTCTTATCCTTCACTTAGATCCCCACTTCACTTATACTTCATTCAGATCTCCACTTCTCCTATTCTTCACTTAAATCTCCATTTTTCTTATCCTTCACTTAGATCTCCACTTCACTTAGATCTCCGTTTTTTATCCTTCGCTTAGATCTCCACTTCCCATATTCCTCACTTATGTCTCCATTTTCATCCTTCATTTAGATCTCCACTTCTCCTATTCTTCATTTAGATCTTCATTTTTATCCTTCACTTAGATCTCAACTTTCCATATCCTTATCTTAGATCTCAATTTTTCTTATCCTTCACTTAGATCTCCATTTTTCTTATCTTTCTCTAAGATCTCAATTTTTCTTATCATTCACTTAGATCTCCATTCTTCTTATCCTTCTCCAAGATCTCTATTTTTCTTATCCTTCTCCAAGATCTCCATTTTTATTATCCTTCACTTTGATTTCCATTTTTTCATATCCTTCGATTTGACCTCAATTTTTCTTATACTTCACTTTAATCTATATTTTTTCTTATTTCTCTTAGACCTTCACTTCTCTTATCCTTTGTTTAGCCCTCCACTTCTCTTAGATCTTCTCTACTCTTATCTTTCTGTTAGATCTTCACTTCTCTTATTCTTCATTTAGGTCTCCACTTCTCTTAGATTTCCACTTCTCTTATCCTTCATTTAGTTCTCCACCTCTCTTATCCTTCTCTTCGATCTTCACTTTTCTTATTCTTCTCTTAGATCTCCACTTCTCTTATCCCTCTTAGATCTTCACTTCTCTTTTCCTTCACTTAGATCTCTACTTCCCTTTTACTTCACTTAGATCTTCATTTCTCTTATCCTTCTTTTAGATCTTCACTTATCTTATTCTTCATTTAGATCTCACTTCTCTTATCCTTCTCTTAGATCTCCACATCCTCCTCCTATATGCTCACTTCTCTTCTCCTTCACTTAGATATCCACTTCTCTTATCCTTCATTTAGATCTCCACTTCTCTTATCCTTCACTCAGATCTCCACTTCTCTTATTCTTCTCTTAGATCTCATGCCTCTGTCGAACTTCTCCGATATCCCTACGCCTTTTTTCTTGCCCAGCATTTTTTTCTGTGTTTGAATTTCACACAAAACGAGAATTAGAAGAATCAGGAACTTAAAATAAATAACGCAGTTATTAAAGTCGTAAGCCGTGAAACTAACAACCAAAATTCACAAAATTAAAACCAAGTTGACAGTTTTAAATACTTAGGCACATTGCTAACATCAAATGGAAGATGCATCACAGAAGTTAAAAAAGCATAACTGCACAAGCCAAGACCTTTCATAAATTAAAATCCATAGTTTGCAATAAGTCACTATCTATGATAGCCAGGAAGAGAGTGCTACAGTGTTACATTGAACCAGTCCTGTTCTATGGATGCATAACTACGATGGACGGTGGAGAAATACAAAGAAAACAGGAAACAAATGGAGGTTTTAAAGAAAAGTGCTGAAGGTACCATGGACAGTGAGAAAATCGAATGAGGACGTTCTGGAAGGGGCACAAGAAACAAGGGAAATTATAACGAAGAGCAGAAAAAGTCGGTCCAGATTTGTGGGGGTATATTTGGAGGAGAGAGAAAAAGAAAGAGAGAGTTAGTTTTGAAACAGTTACACCAGCGATGGCCAAACATTTTCATCCACACATTGAGCAAGGCGATAATCTTTACAAAAGACAAAAGCTGTGATAAGAGAAACTTTTTAAATCAGCTACTTTTTGTATCCCGTCATTATTTTATTGGGTTACATCTAGTTCTGAAAACACTTTACCACCTTTCAAAAACATCATACAGTAGTGCTATCAGTAATTTCACACAGTAGTGCCATCAGTAACTTCACACAGCGGACTATCATTAACTTTACATAGTGGTACTATCAATAACTTCACGCATCGGTGCTATCAATAACTTCACGCAGCGGTGCTATCAATAACTTCACACAATAGTGCTAACAACAACAACAACAACAACAACAACAACAACACAGTAGTGCCATCAACAACGCTACAGTAGTTATATCACCAAAGCCTGCGGTCACTGTACATCATATATGAGATAGTTTCCAGCATAGTTAAACATAGACGTTTGAGAGGATGGCCCTGATGACGTCATAGTTTAGCGTCCCTAGCAACGTTATATAATATGGATGTTAGTTTTGATCAAGTACGACGTCACCATAGTTGATGGATAAAGTTTTACATGTCATAGATGGATGGATGGACGGACGGATAGATAGATAGATAGATAGATAGATAGATAGATAGATAGATAGATTAGATAGATAGATAGATAGATAGATAGATAGATAGATAGATAGATAGATAGATAGATAGATAGATTCATTCATTCATTCATTTGCATGTCCCTTGCGGAACTTTGCCTCCCTAACAGCTCTTCTGTAGGCCTCTCGGTTGTGAGCAAGATGGCCTGCTGCTGTTGCATCCATTTCCAGATCGTCAACGATGTCTTGCAGCCATCTTCGTCTTGGTCTTCCTCTCTTTCTTTTTCCCATTATGTATCCTTCCAATACGGTCTTCTCTAAATTATCATGACGTTTAATGTGTCCAAAATATTTAAGTTTTCTCTCTTTAATCCTCTTCACTAGCCAGCCTTCTTCAATATTAAGCTCTTGTAGTATAGATATATTTGTTCTTTTTTGTGATAGATAGATAGATAGATAGATAGATAGTAGATAGATAGATAGATAGATAGATAGATAGATAGATAGATAGATAGATAGATAGATTTTTGGCTAAATAAGGAAGATAAAAGCATTACATAGCACTAAGAGAGTAAGTTTAAAGTGGCACACTGGATCATGACAGATATTTCAAAGTTTGCGGTGAATATAAAGAGGTCACGGGAGATATTTTAAAGTTTGTAGTAAATATAAAGAATGAATGAATGAATGATCTTTATTTTTAAAGGGTAAAGAACTGGGCACGCAGGCCCGTCTTACATTCTCCCCTTCATCACTCCATCTGTCATTCTTCCCACACACTCGATTTAATCATCATCATCATCATCAGGTGCCGTGCCGACTGGCGTTGGCTATTATGCTTCTCCAGAGTACCCGATCCTTCATGCAGGCCATCAGTTCAGTTGGTGATCTCCTCTCACACCATCCCGTCAGACTGTCCAGTATCATTTCTCTTGGTCTTCCTCTTGATCTTCTTCCTTCTATTTTTCCTGTTGTTATAATATTTTCAATGCCCCCTCTTCTCATTGCATGTCCTATGAAAGTACATTGTCTCTCTCTTATCTTTCTGACAAGGTTTTTTGTCTCTCCAGCTCTTCTCATACATTCTTCATTAGTTATTTTTGCTGTCCAGGAGATTCGCAACATTCTTCTAATAAACCACATTTCTGCTGCTTCCAATGATTTTTGTGCAGACTTGCCTATTGTCCATGATTCACTTCCATATAACAAGATAGGTTCAGTATAGCATTTTAGGACTCGTTTTCTAACATTCATTGATAAGGATGTGTTAGCTAATATGTTTCTCATTCTCTGAAATGCATTCTTTGCTTGGCCTATTCTGTTCCTAATTTCTGTTCTGCATTTCCCATCTGAAGTTATTACTGCTCCAAGGTATTTGAATTTCTGCACCTGCTTTAGAATGGTTCCGTTTAATCGAATACTGCATGCTGGTGGATTCTGTTTCTTAGATATAACCATAGTCTCTGTCTTTTTGATGTTCAAAGTAAGGCCTTTCTGTTCACTTTCTTTGGCGACTTTATCCAAGAGATTTTGCAGGTCTTGTTGGTTCTCCGCTATCAGTACTGTGTCGTCAGCATACCGAAGGTTGTTAATATTGTATCCTCCAATTTTTTTATGCCTGGTTCTGTGATGATTGTTCTTAGAATATTCTCGCTATACAGAGAAAATAGGTCTGGAGATAGTACACATCCTTGTCGCACCCCTTGTTTTATAGGTTGGTATTTTCCAATTCTATTTTCAACTCGAACTGCTGCTTCTTGCTGCCAGTATAGATGTTTTACAATCCTCAAGTCTTTGCCGTCTATATTGATGTCTTCAAGCATTTTAATAATTTCATTATGTTTCACCTTGTCAAATGCCTTGGTGTAATCAATGAAGCATAAGTAGAGATCTTTCTGTACTTCTAAAGCTCTTTCTGTTAGTGTTCGTAAAGCATAAATGGCATTGTGTGTTCCCTTTCCTTCAACAAATCCAAACTGTTCATCTGCTATTTCCATTTTTATCTTTTTCCTTGTTCTTCTCATAATTATTCTCAGAAGTAGCTTCGTTATGTGACATGAGAGGCTGATAGTCCGGTGGTCGTCACATTCCTTTGCACCTGGTTTCTTTGGTAGTGCTATAAACGTGGATTTAATCAGGTCACTGGGAATATAACCACTGTTGTAAATATCATTCAGTAACTTGGTTATTATTTTTATTCCTGTCTCCTCTAGTGCCTCTATTTCTTCTATTGTTATATTATCAGGCCCAGTCGCTTTTCCTTTCTTCATGTGTTTGATGGCATCTATGATTTCATCTTCAAGTATTGGTGGTCCCTCACAGTTTTCAGTATCTGGTGTTAATTCTGGTCTTTCTCCTCCATATAGCTCACCGATAACTCTGTCACCTGTCCACAATGTCTTCTTTTCCCATTAACATTTTACCTTCTTTCGATTTCAGGCATCCTGTGGTATATTTTGTTTTCCTGCCTATGAGTTCATTAATTCGTTTATGCATGTTTTTGCTGTCTTTATTATGAGTGTCCTCTATCTGTCTGCACTGTTCATTTAACCACACTTCTTTTGCTTCTCTGCATTTGCGTCTTATTTCTTTATTTATCTTGCTATATTTTTCCTCGTTTTTTACTCCTCCTCCTCTTGTCCATCAGTCCTAAGATGTCGTCTGTCATCCATTTATTTTTAGGGGCTTTTTTTTGGTGGTATTATCTCCTTAACAGTTTGGTGGATAGAATCTCTTAACATTTCCCATTGTTCATCTATACTATTTATCTTTGCTATTGCATTGTATCTATTTGTTATAATAATTTTGTATTGTTCTCGCAATTCTTGGTCATTTTTAAGAAGTTCTGTATTCAGTTTGATGTTTCTCACTTTTCTGCCTGCTTTCTTTAGCTTTATTCTCACTTTTCCACAGAGTGGATCATGGTCACTATTGCAGTCAGCTCCTGGCATGGTTTTTGTTGTCAGTAATGCATTGCGGAATCGTTTGTTGATTAATATGTAGTCTATCTGGTTAAATGTCTTTTTGTCTGGGCTGCACCACGTTGCCAGTCTTCGAGGATGTTGTTTAAACCAGGTGTTTCCTACAACCATGCTATGTATTCTTGCCCATTCAATTAATTTATAACCTCTGTCATTCCTCTCCCCCAGTCCATAGTCACCAACGATGTCTGAAGTTCTTCCTTTACCAACTTTGGCATTAAAATCTCCCATGACTATGGTAACTTCATGTGACTTTGTGTGTTTTAGTGCTGTCTCTATGTCATTATAAAATATCTGTACATCTTCCTCAGAACTTTCAGATGTTGGAGCATACACTTGTATAATATTTATGTTTATTGGGTGTCCTTTCAGTTGGGCTAGCAGGACTCTGTCCGAGATGTTCAAATATCCTACAATTTTCCTTGCCGTTTGTTCATCAAATATAATTCCTACTCCTCGTTCATGTTTCTCACTTCCTGAATATATTATTGTATATTTATCTGAGTTTATCTTCCATGCACCTGTCCATCTAACTTCACTCATTCCTAATATGTTGATCTTCATCCTTTCCATTTCCATCTTTACATTTTCTAATTTTCCAGCCTGGAATAAAGTTCTAACATTCCATGTTGCTATTTTGAACTTGTTAGTTTTGCCACCAGTAGCTTGATGACGATCTGGCCTCACCTGTGGCTCGTGAGCTGCCCTACTGGACGAGGCTGTTCCAGAGGAACATCCGTTAACGTCGTTCATGATAAATCTATGACTCTGAATAAGCATAATTGTTCTTGGGAGCTACAACAGTGGTTTCCCGTTGCCTTCTGTCGGTTTGTGTACGGACTCTCCGCTAGCCTTTGGACTCCCTGTCCTACCCGCAAGGCAGCGGGAGCGAGAGGTTTTAAGGCGCCTCTGACCCGCCTGGTATTCCCTTCACTGAGCACCTGAGGCACTTTATAGGAGTAGTAGAGCCACCTACTACCCCACCTCGCTCTCTGAGTCTACCGCCAGTTGGTCCGCGCCTGCTTATTTGGACAACTCCTTATTCACAGGGATCCTCCATATCTGGAGGACTTTCACCATCCGCCACCTGTGACGCGCTGGGTTGGGGATGGTCGCCCCAGCTTTACCTCGATTTAATACAGTATACAAATTACATTAGGAAGCAAAACATATCAAAATAGTGTAAGATTAAACTATTACATTCAAAGTAAAAGAGAAGAAGTAATTAACCTAATAAAATAGCTCTCACACATACATACACTCACGCACACAGACATATACATAAACAAAAATACATTGTCAGTACAGATCTTCTAACATATGTTTTTTTTAAAACATTAAAATAATTTCTAACAATATCTAACATGTTACTTTTCGAACTATGTTATTTTAGTACTTGATGGTTGGCGAGACATGGGTTGAGAGAGTGCTGGATATTCTATGGAGGCATATAATTACAAGCAAGTAAATAATGAAACAGGTTTGGGTTAAAGGATGGAGAGAGAGAGAGAGAGAGAGAGAGAGAGAGAGAGAGAGAGAGAGAGAGATTGATTGATCGAGTGATTGATTTCAAAAGGGTTAAGAATTGGGCACGCAGGCCCGTCTGACATTCTGCCCTTTATCGTACATCTTTCACTCTATTCCAGACATCCTACAAGTATGCTGCTCATGTAACAAACATAATTAACATTGAAGAGGCCACGGAAGATATTTCAAAGTTTGTAGTGAATATAAAGAGGCCACGTGAGATATTTCAAAGTTTGTGGCGAATATAAAGAGGCCACGTGAGATATTTCAAAGTTTGTGGCGAATATAAAGAGGCCACGTGAGATATTTCAAAGTTTGTGGCGAATATATTGGATAAAAGAGGCCTGGAGAGACGTCTATAACATTATGGTAAATACAAATGAGAGAAGGTTAATTAATATTATGGGAAATACAATAGGTAAGGACTTTGTACATGATAAATCATCATAATGAATATGGATGATGACGATGACAGTGATGAAAATTAATGATACTATTCTGAGTGTGTAAAGCCACGAAATAGACAAATAAAATACGCAGAAAGGAGAAAGTGGTTTATTTACGTAATTTTTTTTCAAACGACAAACGGTTAATATAAAGTTTATATTCTCTATGGAGACTGAATCATGAAGCTGCAGGGAACTCTCATTTATAGGAGATTGAAAAATACCTGTCACCTTAATGAATTCCTTGCAGAAGAGAATGAATGAATGAATGAATGATCTTTATTTTAAAAGTGTGAAAAATTGGGCGCGCAGGCCCGTCTTACATTCTGCCCTTTATCACTCCATCTTTCATTATTCCCACACACTCGATTTAACATAAGTATACAATATATATATATACATACATACACATATATACATACACATTTATATATACATATATATATACATATATACATATAGACAAACAGACAGACAGACAGAGACTGAGAAAGAGAGAGAGAGAGACAGACTGAGAAAGAGAGAGGGCAAGGGTACGAAAATGCAATTTTTCTGATAAAAGAAACAATTGAAAGACAAATAAAATAGCCATTTAGATACGATCTACCGTTCGTAAACAATACCAGTAGCCATGGAAACACACGAAACCCCCCCCCCCCCAAAAAAAAAACGAAATAAAGTGCGAAACAAACTAACCTGTTGTACCATCCTCATTCGAAGCCTTGTCATATTGTCATGCATACTTTCTGTATCCGTCGCCATTTTGATTGTCACAGCTCTGTTTCCTTGACAACCGTGCTAAAGTGTCTTCAAGATGATTCTTAAAAAAGTTGTCCCTCAATCAAAGACAGATTTAGCCCCACATGTCTTACGTTAAGCTAGGCTTATCTCTAACCGAAACAGCCATTTTTGTTTTCCGTTAGATGAACTCGGCGCAAAATTACTTAAAAAATTATATACAATGACGAAAAAACTACACGGCTATTGAAAACAAATATGTCCGCCACGCCGTGCTGTTGTCGCCTGCTAGGACCCGCACATGGCAACCACAAAGGCGTAAACTTCCTTCTCAGACCTCATTTTTTGGGGTTCTCGTTAATAGGTGATTTTCAAATTCCAATCCCTTCCACTCAAGCAACGCCTTCGAGTCTAATTCCGCAGCGAAGCTTTCTCTAAGTGTCCGCCACGCGTTGGATTAGAATTCTCTCGAACTAAGAGAGGGGTGATATGGACGAGTGGATTGTAATCCACCCAGCAGTACCTGGGTACACGATAAGGAGGTGAAAGCGTGTACGATTACTGAACTAAACTACGTAAATCCGAGGTTTCAGAAACTATATGAACACTGGCACAGCAAAATCCCGCTCTGTGTGTGGTATCATTCAACATTTGACTTGGTAACTTAGAACATTTGGTACAGTCAGTTCTCTTTAACATGTTCTTTAGAATTTGGGTTTTAGATCAGATCTAAACGTTTGCTGTTTATACGGAAAGCGATTTTCATTTTATCATCTTAAATTATATCTTATATCCTTCCCGTGCCGTTAAACGTCACATAGGGCTCGCAAAGTAGTTCGCCAATATTTTCTGTCTTCGGATAGTCTTTCAATCTCATCAAAGGATTTTATGCCTGTTAATTTGGCCTCTCTTAACAATGTCTTCTTCAGAGTTTCACGCGGTCTGCCTCTTTTTCTTCGGCCTGTTGTGTTTCACTTGACAGCTTGTTTTGGGATTCTCTGATTATTTTGTCATGGTCATCTCTTAAAAAAAAAGCGATTCGGAGTTGGAGAATAACAGTCAACAACACAACATAGAAGCAGGTAGACAAGTTCATATACCTAGGGATATTAATAACTTCAGATGAAAGATGTGAAATGGAGATAAAGAAGAGAATAGCACAGGCTAAAACAATGTCTGCAAAGGGTGAAAAAATATTTGATGTGATCAATCGCTAAGATTGAAAGAGGGGGAAAAGAGATATCCAGTGTTTTTTTTGTAGATGTGAAGCGGGCATACATCTTTCTCATCGCAACATATGCCTGTGAGACCTGGACACTTAACAAAACAGCTGAGAAACACATAAATGCCTTTGAATGTAAATGCTACAGAAGAGTTCTTCAAATATCATGGACACAAAAAAGGACAAATATATTCATACTACAAGAACTTCATATTGAAGAAGGCTAGTTAGTAAAGAGGATTAAAGAGAGAAAACTTAAATATTTTTGACACATTAAACGTCATGAGAATTTAGAGAAGACTGGAAGAATACCTGATGGGAAAGAGAGAAAGCCCAAGGCGAAGATGGCTGCAAGACATCGTTGATAATCTGCAAATGAATACATCAGCAGTAGGGCATCTTGCTTTCAACCGAGAGACTTACAGGAGATCTGTTATGGAGGCAAAGTTCCGCAAAGGACACGCAAATGATTGACTGGCTGATATGTAAAACATGGGTCAGTCATCTGGAAAGGTCTGGAGGTGGCGGTATGTTACTCCTTAGAAGAATGCTACACATGCCATGAAAGGCGAAAAGATCAGACAGAGAGTTCATGAAAGAGGAAAAAGAAGAGAGACAAGCAATAAAAATAAAATTCGGGAAGAGACAATCCAAATTCATAGGAGGCTATGAGAGCGGATGGATTGAAGTGTTTGATAACAACAGCGATGATAGAGGATAAGTGAAAATGAGGCAGACAAAGAGAGAAAGTGATACATAGACTGGCGTAGTGGTATGGAGAAAGAACACCAGTCTAGCTCATAATTAACACCCGGATGATGATGATGACGACGATAATGATGATGACGACGATAATGATGATGACCTACTAGTGAAGAAAAGGAAACGTAATACGATGAACGTTGAGGCACACTTTTGTACAATTTCTTCTTCTTCTTCTTCTTCTTCTTCTTCATCTTCTGCGTTTTCAGTTTCGCATGCTCAGCTTTCTAAACAGCGAGCTGGGTTGCCTCCATCAATCCTATTGTCAGCAGGGCGTCTTCGTAAGAGCCCCAGAGTTTCCTCTCCACGCTTCTCTCTCGGGGCCATACCTGGGCTGCAAGGTCTCTGTATGTAGTGCAGGTCTGTAATTTAGAAAAAGAGGGGCGTTGGCCAGGTCAGAGAAGAAATAAGAAATTAAGATCCACAGACTGTTTCAACATGTTTCTGTAGTTTTCGTTTGTCAAGCCTCGTTTAAGAAAAAGAAAGAGAGAGGGAGGGAAAGAGAGAGAGAGAGGCAGGGAAAAGAGGGGGGAAAGAGAGGAAGGAAGAGAAAGAGAGAGAGGGAGGGAAAGAGAAAAAAACAGAGAGAGAGAGAGGGAAAGAGAGAGAAGGAGGGTAGGAAAGAGAAAGAGAGTGAGGGAAAGAGAGAGAGAGGGGGAAAGAGAGAGAGGGAGAAGAGAGAGACAGAAAGAGGGAGAGAGGAAAAGAGAAAGGGAGGGAGGGAAAGAGAGAGAGAGAGGGTGGGAACTGAAGAGAAAGAGAGGGAGGGAAAGAGAGAGAGAGGGAAAAAGAGAGAGAGAAGAGAGAGACGGAAACAGAGAGAAAGAGAGGGAGGAAGGGAAGGAAAGAGAAAGAGAAGGAAAGAGGAAAGAGAGAGACGGAAAGAGAGAGAGAGAGGAAAAGAGAAAGAGAGAGAGGGAGGGGAGGAAAGAGAAAGAGAGGGAAGGAAAGAGCGAGAGAGGGAAAAGAGAGAGACGGAAAGAGAGAGGAAAAGAGAAAGAGAGAGAGGGAGGGGAGGAAAGAGAAAGAGAGGGAAGGAAAGAGCGAGAGAGGGAAAAGAGAGAGACGGAAAGAGAGAGAGAGAGGAAAAGAGAAAGAGAGGGAGGGAAAGAGAGAGAGAGGAAAGAGAGAGAGAAAGGAAGGGAAAAGGAGAGAGAGAGAAAAAGATAAAGAGAAGGAGGGAAAGAGAAAGAGAGAGGAAAGAGAGAGAGAGAGAGGGGGAAGGGAAAAAGAGAAAGAGAGAGCGCAGGAATCTGTAGAAAAGTTAATAGAAAAAAAAAACAAGTGACAGACTGTGACAAGTGTAAGAATGTTAATAATGTATGCGAAAAGAAAAATGAAAACATCTCTAGGATGACTATCAAAGTATTAATCATTGGAGCGTGACGGAACATATCAAGAAAGATAACTAATGAAAAGAAGTTTTAAGAAAATTCTGGTTTATCTACCTTTAGCATTTCCCTCATGGTATGATTGCTACCATTCATTCATTCATTGCATGTCCCTTGAGGAACTTTGCCTACCTAACAGCTCTCTTGTAGGCCTCTCGGTTGTGAGCAACATGGCCTGCTGCTGCTGCATCCATTTGTAGATCGTCAACGATGTCTTGCAGCCATCTTCGTTTTGGTCTTCCTCTTTTTCTTTTTCCCATTATGTATCCTTCCAATACGGTCTTCTCTAAATTATCATGACGTTTAATGTGTCCAAAATATTTAAGTTTTCTCTCTTTAATCCTCTTTACTAGCCAGCCTCCTTCAATATTAAGCTCTTGTAGTATAGATATATTTGTTCTTTTTTGTGTCCACGATATTTGGAGAACTCTTCTGTAGCATTTACATTCAGACATTTATGTGTTTCTCAGCTGTTTTGTTAAGTGTCCAGGTCTCACAGGCATATGTTGCGATGGGAAAGATGCATGCCCTTAAAAATCTTATTTTTGTAGTTCTGTCAGCTCCTTTCCACAGATTCTTTATTTGTTTTACTTTCCCAAGACCGATAGATGTCCTCCTTTTAATTTCTCTCATTGTATCTCCATTATTAGTTAGCAGTGATCCAAGATATTCAAAACTCTCCACTTCTTCCAATTTTTCCTCATTGATAAATATTTAAAATGTCTTGTTTGTTTTGTCAGTTGTCATCAATTTAGTTTTCTTTGCATTAAGATAGAGGTTCTGCTCTTCACTTTTCTTACGGACTGACATAATTAGTTTTTCCATTCCTTTTTGCGTTGTGGAGAGTAACACTGTGTCATCAGCATATCTAATCTCTGGTATTTCATAACCTCCAATTGTTATGGCATCGTAATATTCTTTGTCTACATCTTCTCTAACATTCCTCATTATATTTTCAGTCTACAAGTTAAATAAGTAGGGTGACAATATGCACCCCTGATGGACCCATTGTTTTATGTCAAATCAAGTTGTTGTTTCACCATTTATTCTTACTGCTGCTTGTTGGTCTAGATACAGCAGTGATGTTAATTGTATCAAATATGTTGGAAATCCCATTTTTTTCTATTATTTCCCAAAGTTTCTGGTGTTGTACACAATCAAATGCCTTTGAGTAGTCTATAAAGGATAAATATAGATTCACATTAAACTCTCTGCATTTCTCTATTATTAATCTTAGATTGAATATATGATCTCTTGATTATCTTCCTTGCCTGAAACCAGCTTGGACCATATTGACTTCTATGATTGGTACCGATATCTGATATTAGAAAAATGCTTTAGAACATACAAAAAATCAATTTTTTTTTAAAGAAAAGAATTCATCGATATTTGACTAAGTATTACAAGAATACTTGACAATTTCTAAAACTAAATTTTGGCAGAGTCCATCATTATTCTGAAATATTTTTCTTTGAAATAATATTTTGCAGTATTTTTTACAATTCTTCACCATTGTAAGGCTTTCTCATCTCTCTCTTTCCTTTCCTCCTCTTTCTCTTCCTCTTTTCTTCTTTCTCTCCCCTCTCTCTCCTCCTTTCTCTCTCCCCTCTCTCTCCTTCTTTCTCTCTCCCTTCTATCCTTCTCTCTTCTTTCTCTCCTCTCTCCCCTCTATCTATCCCTCTCTACCCTTCTCTCTCTTTTTTCTCTCTTCTTCTTTCTCTCTCCTCTCCCTCCCTCTATCTCTCCCTCTCTATCCTTCTCTCTCTCTTTCTTTCTCTCCTCTCTCCCTGTCTCTCTCTCTCTATCCTTCTCTCTCCTTCTCTCTCTCCTTCTTTCTCTCCTCTCTCTCTCCCTCTCTATCCTTCTCTCTCCTTCTTTCTCTCTCCCCTTTCCATCTCTCCCTCTCTATCCTTCTCTCTCTTTTGCTCTCTCCTTCTTTCTCTCTTCTCTCTCCCTCTGTCTATCCCTCTCTATCCTTCTCTCTCTCTCTCTCCTTCTTTCTCTATCCTCTCTCTCCACTTTATCTTTCCCTCTCTATCCCTCTTTCTCTCTCTCCCTCTCTATCCTTCTCTCTCTCTTTCTCACTCTCCTTCTTTCTCTTCTCTCTCTCCTTCTCTCTCTCCTTCTCTCTCCCTCTCTGTCCTTCTCTCTCTCTTTCTTCTTCTTTCTTTCTCTTCTCTCTCCCCTCTATCTCTCCCTCTCTATCCTTCTCTCTCTTTCTCTCTCTTCTTCTTTCTCTCTCCTCTCTCTCATCTCTCCCCTCTCTATCCTTCTCTCTCTTTCTGTCTCCCCTCTCCCATCTCCCCTCTATCCTTCTCTCTCTTTTGCTCTCTCCTTCTTTCTCTCTTCTCTCCCTCTGTCTATCCCTCTCTATCCTTCTCTCTCTCTCTCTCCTTCTTTCTCTATCCTCTCTCTCCACTTTATCTTTCCCTCTCTATCCCTCTTTCTCTCTCTCCCTCTCTATCCTTCTCTCTCTCTTTCTCACTCTCCTTCTTTCTCTTCTCTCTCTCCTTCTCTCCTCCTTCTCTCTCCCTCTCTGTCCTTCTCTCTCTTTTTCTTCTTCTTTCTTTCTCTTCTCTCTCCCCTCTATCTCTCCCTCTCTATCCTTCTCTCTCTTTCTCTCTCTTCTTCTTTCTCTCTCCTCTCTCTCATCTCTCCCTCTCTATCCTTCCCTCTCTTTCTGTCTCCCCTCTCTCCCATCTCCCCTCTCTATCCTTCTCTCTATATTTCTCTCTCTCCCCTCTCTCCCCTATCTCCCCCTCTCTATATCCTCTCTCTTTCTCTCTCATTCTTTCTCTCTCTCTACTCAGAACAGAAAATCATTCATATATCTTTCATATACATTATTCTAATTTTATTACGATAATAATATAAAAGAAAACTATTGAGGTTCGCTAGTGTGATAATGGGATTAGTGATGATCTTCACGTCACAGGTCCTTTCACAGAACGTTGTACTTCTCACAGCCTCCCTGAATGCAATTACGGTCTTGTGCAAGTTGACTGGCGTCTGGCAGCGACACATTCAGGCTTTCGGTGACGTCCCGAGTCCATCTGCGGCGAGGTCGTCCCTTTTCTCTTTTGCCGGGCACTATGTCTTCTACTACCAACCTCTCCAAGCTGTTGTGTCTCTTGATGTGGCCGGGCACTATGCCTTCTACTATCAACCTCTCCAAGCTGTTGTGTCTCTTGATGTGGCCAGGCACTAAGCCTTCTTCTACCAACCTCTCCAAGCTGTTGTGTCTCTTGATGTGGCCGAAGTATCTCAGCTTTCTAATTTTTATGCTGTTAAGGAGCCATTTTTTCTGCCACACCTAAACCCGTCGATATCTCTTTATCTGATTTTCCTTCTATCCATGATATTCTAAGTACATTTTTAAAAAGCTAAAGTCCACGTACCCATGCCATTACGGAATACAGTGGTACCTCGGGTCTCGAACGCCTCTAGTCACGAACAAATCGGCCCACGAACACAATTTCCGATCAAATTTTGACTCGACCAGCGAACAATGTCTCGACGCACGAACGCACAAACTTGGCTTTGGTGCCATGTTTTCTGCTCACGAACAGCATCAGTTGTACTCAGGTCTGCGCGCTGAGAACATTTTTTGTCGTAGAGTTGTTCTTGATGCTTCTTCTTCTTCTTCTTCGTTCACTTCTACCACCAAAAACCGCACTGTGAACCTATTGAATTCACGCCTGTGGTCCTCGTTAGGTCCCGTGGTCCCCTGTGTGGTCCAAAATAGACCACACGAGATCCACGAGAGGACCACAAGGGGTTCAGAGTATCACAGTGCTTTAGCCTGTATTCTTGGTGGGTCTCGGAAGCGGGATTGCGTGACACCGTGGTTTTCATTGCACCAGTTTAGTCTAGGGTTGGACTTTCTCACCGGAAGACCTCGACGTGTTTAGGATATCAGTGCATCCCCGCTGGGTGAGAGGCGGTAGCCCACCCAGGCCAGAGTTGGACCTTCTCACCGGAAAACCTCGACGTGTTTTGAGATACCCGTGTATCACCGCCGGGTGAGAGGTGGTTGCCCATCCAGTCGAGGGTTGGACTTTCTCACCGGAAAACCTCAGCGTGATTAGGATACGCAAACATCCCCGCCGGGTGAGAGGTGGTTGCCTATCTAGACTTCCCTGGTCCAGTGTCTCCGACTTCAGCATTTTGCGGTCGTGGCCGCTACCCTTCCTAGTTGTGACCAGGATGGAGCTTTTGTCCAGGAGGACGAATCCTCGCCACTAGTGACTTCTACCCCTGGGTTGAGCCGGTTTAGGCATTATCCCAGTATGGGCGTGTTTGGGACGGGACCGACCTCTAGGGCAGAGGTACTGTGACATGCATAGCCTTCAAGATTCACCCCTGGTATGAGCCGGTTTAGGCAAAATTCACCAGTATGGGTGTTTATCAGGCGTTACCGACCTCTAGAGCGGAGGTGGCATGACATGTCTAGCCATCAAGTTCCACCCCTGGTGTGTGCCGGTTTAGGCATATTTCACCAGTGTAGGTGCATTTCGGACGTAGGCGGCCTCTAGAGCAGAGGTGCCGTGGTATAGCTCTCGTAGCGATACTACTGGACATACCGGTTAAACTTCACTTTCCACCACTTTTTCCCATCGGCGCCACACAGCAACCTTTATTTCTTTTCCGCATTTACTTCCTTAACCGGGAGGAGCTTCACTCCACGCGCGGCATTTGAGGAGTCTCGACAGTAGTGTCTTAACCTCTGGGACAAGCCGGTTCATGCATTTCACCTGATATGACTGCACTCAGGACGTGGCCGACCTCCAGACCAGAGGTGCCGTGATTTGACTGTTTGCTTCGCTTTATCCTTTCTACCACCTTTTCCGCAGTGATGCTGCGTGGCAACCTCATTTGCAAATTTCTTCATTGGCCGGGAGGAGCACCGCTCCACGCACGGCAGCTGAAGATCTCGCCATCAGCGGGTTCTTGATGCAATTTTTTTTTTTGTGTGCATTAAATGAACCCTGATTATGGCTCCCAAGAAAGTGAAAACTGTTAGTGGTGTCAAGAAACCTAAGCGTAGTACAGTAGAAAGGAAGAAGGACATAATAACTAAACATAAGAATGGTGTTTGTGTATCTGGTCTGGCCAAACAGTACGACATGGCTAAACCTACGATCTGTACGAACTTAAAGAACACAAATGCGCTGAAGACGGTTAAGCTATACTGTATATTTTGTATTATATATTTTTGCCACACGTAAATCCATAAAAAAGTAAAAAAAAAAAAACAATATGTTTCTGGGGTGGGCGAATGGATTAATTGGATTTGCATTAATTTCAATGGGAAAAATTGTTTCGGTTCGCGAACTGGAGTCAAAGAACGAATTAAGTTCGTGACCCGAGGCACCACTGTAGTTGAGTTTCGGTGTTAAACCCGTATTCTCCACGACCTTCGGCACGTGAAAGTGTGATATGGTTAGTATCACGCCTGGCCTCATTTACTTTCCCAGATTCCTCTGGTAACAATCCTTAGAGGCTATGTGGGCCCATCTATCTATCTATCTATCTATCTATCTATCTATCTATCTATCTATCTATCTATCTATCTATCTATCTATCTATCTATCTATCTATCTATCTATCTATCTATCTATCTATCTATCTATCTATCTATCTATCTATCTATCTATCTATCTATCTCTTTCTCTGAACCTTAAGTGCCCAGGGCACATGGGGCTTCCGCAAGGGTTTTCCACAAATGCCTGTCCTTCGCCTTTTTTTCTGCTCTTGCCCAGGTGAGCCTTCTATTGCTCAACATCCTTTCTGTTGTTCTTCTCCATGTCTCTTTTGGTCTACCCTTACTTCTGCTCCCCTGTGGTGTCCATCTATATATATAGGACCTCGACTGATAAAACTGAAGGAAAGAGAGAAAAAAGAAACATAAACAGAACTGTCGTTATCTATGTATTTATTTTGTTTTATATTTCAAAAGCAGCCCTATAGCTTCTCCCTTAGCTCCCACCCCCTAAAGCCATATCTGTTAACGCAGATCACATGGGCGTGACACTGCAGGCTGAAGTTCACTGTTATCACGTGACAGGTGCCCCACCTCGTCCTTGCTTCTCTCCGCCTGTGGAAATGTCTCTATCAAACTTTACATCAGACAGTACAAAGTCGTGGTTTGATAGTTCTTGACCGGAAATCTCTTCAGATACGGCTGCTGTCATTGTGCTTTCACGGCATTTAGGTCGTGGCTGTTATTTTAAAATGGGGGAGGGGGGTGTTGAGGGATTTTGGGGGGGTTGGAGTTGGTGAACCATATTTGACCAAGACCTTGTCAAGCCTCTCTAATCTATTCCCAGTGACAGGGCTAATCCGGCTAATGGGACCCGAGTCCCCCTAGTCCCCCCGGGGGGGGGGGGGAGGGTGGAGTCTATTAAAGAATCGTTGCACTCTCGCTATTTTTTTTAGCTCGTCAGGGACTGAAAAAAATAGCCACCAGAACCCACTCCCAATCCGGCGCCATGCTGTGCCTCAACATTTTCACCGCATCGGCAGCAATAATTAACTAGCTCACAGTTCCAGAAGACTGAAGAAGAAGAAGAAGAAGAAGAATGCTAAACAGTTTCAAACATCGGAGATGAAGTCTTCAAGCAAATGTGTTGGGTCATATATGACATGGAAACTGTACTGGATCTTCATGACTTTGACGACCCAGACATCTGGGACAGACAGTTTTTATCCTCTGACAGCCCAGACATCTGGGACAGACAGTTTTTATCCTCTGACGGCACAGACATCTGGGACAGACACTTTTTATCCTCTGACGGCACAGACATCTGGGACAGACAGCTTTTATCCTCTGACGGCACAGACATCTGGGACAGACAGCTTTTATCCTCTGACGGCACAGACATCTTGGACAGACAGTTTTTATCCTCTGACGGCACAGACATCTTGCACAGACAGTTTTTATCCTCTGACAGCACAGACATCTTGCACAGACAGTTTTTATCCTTTGACAGCCCAGACATCTGGGACAGACAGTTTTCATCCTTTGACAGCCCAGACATCTTGGACAGACAGTTTTTATCCTTTGACAGCCCAGACATCTTGGACAGACAGTTTTTATCCTTTGACAGCCTAGACATCTTGGACAGACAGTTTTTATCCTTTGACAGCCCAGACATCTGGGACAGACAGTTTTTATCCTTTGACAGCCTAGGCATCTGGGACAGACAGCTTTTATCCTTTGACAGCCCAGACATCTGGGACAGACAGTTTTTATCCTTTGACAGCCTAGGCATCTGGGACCGACAGCTTTTATCATTTGACAGCCCAGACATCTGGGACAGACAGTTTTTATCCTTTGACAGCCCAGACATCTGGGACAGACAGTTTTTATCCTTTGACAGCTTAGGCATCTTGGACCGACAGCTTTTATCATTCTCGTCATCATCATCATCGCCGAAAGGTCTTAACAATCATGAAGTTTTTTTCTTTTTTTTTATAACCAAGTCTAACCAGCCTTTCTTTTCATTCGCTTACTTTTTCTATTTGAGATCTCTCTCTCTCTTTCTCCCCTTCTCTCTATTTCCTTCTCTCTCTCTTTCTCTCTCTCCTTCTCTCTCTCCTTCTCTCTCTCCTTCTCTCACTCCTCTCTATTTCTTTCTCTCTCCTCCTCTCTCTCCTTCTCTCTCTCCTCCTCTCTCTCCTCTCTCTCTCCTTCTCTCTCCTTTCACCTCTCTCTCCTCTATCTCCTTCTCTCTCTCCTTCTCTCTCTCTTCTCTCTCCTTTTCTCTCTCCTTTCTCTCTCCTTCTCACTCTTTCTCTCTCCTCTCTCTCTCCTCTCTCTCCTTCTCTCTCCTCTCTCTCTCTTTCTCTCTCGATGACGTTTACATAGATCTTATTGTAGCAGTATATGTTACTAAATGTGTCCTGACTGTTCAGGACCTACTGCAACTCACGTTTAATCACGTGACAATGTGAATTTAGCCACGTGACTGAACCGTTATTGAACTTGGTCACATGAGGGCTTCTTGGCCTGATTTTTGGAGGGAGAACCGGTGTATGGAGGATGGAGAGAGTGAAAGTATGCGAGGTCTTTATCTGTCCACGTAAGCGCTGAGGAAGTGATCAAACACGCAGTAAATATGGTGGATTTTTTTTTTTTTTAGCTGGACTTATGCTTGGACCTGTTCTTCAATGTATAGGTGCTTCCTGAGTCGTGATAAAAATCAGCATGAAGCATTCGTCTGTTTGGATGTTGTTGTATGTTGATATGTCATTTCTTACAACATGAATCAGCATGAGTCATCACGCATACACTCATCCTACCATACAAGAACAAGAGAGCAAATCTCTCTCTCTCTCTCTGAACCTTAAGTGCCCAGGGCACTTGGGGCTTCCGCAAGGGTTTTCCACAAATGCCTGTCCTTTGCCTTTTTTAAGAGAGCAAATATGTGCATGATTAATTTCTAGTGATACGCGGCACGTCTGAGAACATTATCTGGTTTTTTATTGACGTCCATGTTAAACATTTCACCTTTCTCCAAAGATACGTTTAGTTATGGCTCACATTTCAGCTCCGTCTGCTTATTGCCCAAGTCAAGAAGAGAAAACTAGAGTGTTACAGTTGTTCTCAAGGCCAGCGTGCCATAACTATTCCCATCCGGCTTCTTCGTTGCTGCTCCCAGTAACATACAGCCTGGCTGAAGGGACAGGTGTAATAATAATATTTTTGTGGCGCTAATAATTGTCTGTAATTTATGAGATGTTTTATATGTATTTTTATTCTTGGCATTTTATCTTTATAGGTAAATGAAAGGTTGAAGGTTACACATATTAACACATTCACGACTACACTAATGAAAGAAAACAAACACAATCAATAATGCTTCTTCAAATAATCATGCAACTTATATTGACGTAAATCATCTGTTTACATGGTTAGCACAATCAAACAAAGCATCATCTTGTTTAATTGTTGATATTCATAGCTTATATATTTATCAACACAATCATTAAAAGAATGTCTTTCAATATTTGGAGTCCTACAAAAATATATCAACGGTAAAATTAACAGAGATCAGTAAAACCATCTTATACATGTATGTTAGTTTGATTTGCAACAAATATCGTTCTCTACATTCATTCATTCATTCATTCATTTGCATGTCCCTTGCGGAACTTTGCCTCCCTAACAGCTCTCCTGTAGGCCTCTCGGTTGTGAGCAAGATGCCCTGCTGCTGATGCATCCATTTGCAGATCATCAACAATGTTTTGCAGCCATCTTCACCTTGATCTTCCTCTCTTTCTTTTTCCCATTATGTACCCTTCCAAGACAGTCTTCTCTAGATTGTCCAAAATATTTAAATTTTCTTTGTTTAAGCCTCTTTACTAGCCAGCCTTCTTCAATATTAAGTTCTTGTAGTATGGATATATTTGTTCTTTTCTGTGTCCATGATATTTGAAAAACTCTTCTTAGGATTTATATTTAGAGACATTTATGTGTTTCTCAGCTGTTTTGTTAAGTGTCCAGGTCTCACAGGCATATGTTGCGATGGGAAATATGCATGCCTTGAAAATCTTACTTTTGTAGTTTTGTCTGTTCCTCTCCATATTCTATCATATTTCCTTTATATACTGACTTGGAGAACTGAACACTCAGAATTGCGCACTCCTAAGCTGCCCAGTTGCTGACCTATTATTTCTTCGCTAGGGTTGCCAATCAACCTAGGTAACTAGTACTTATCTATTCCATACACAGGAAGCGCTATGGAGTCTGTAGAGTCTGCAGAAAAGCAGTGCACGTTTACTGTTTTTTTTTTTTTTAAAGCTTCACTCCAGATCGGTCACTTTGCCGTCGTAAACCACTGCCTATAGGACACGATACTTCCACTTCAGCGTCTCCACCCCGTAAAGAACATCCAGCTCGAAGCTCAAAGGAGATAGAAAAAGAACAAATTCTGTCCCAATTTTAAAAACAGCATATTTTATAGCATATAAAAAAAGCATAAAGGTAAGGTAAAATCCTCATTCCCCAAGCCATTAAGGCATATTGAGGATAAGACGCTAGGCCCGTATTTCAAAGACCCTTCGGCACGTGAAAGTCTGATGTGGTCAGTATCACGCCTGGCATCATTTACCTTCCCAGAATTCTCTGGTACCCGCTCTTTTAGAGCCTAGGTGGACCTCGGAGCCTTTTGGTGTATTCTGGTACCATCGAATATGTAAACCGGGCGCCTAATCACTCAGTTAATCAGGCCGCCACATAACCATATTTGGTCTATATAGCTACCGCAGTCAACACCCTACATGCTGAACTATATACTATATAGCTACTGTGGTCAACACTCTACGTGCTGGACTATTTTCTATATAGCTACCGTGGTCAACACACTAGTGTTGAACTATACTCTATATATCTACCGTGGTCAACACTCTACGTGCTGAACTAGTATATTCTATATAGCTACCGTAGTCAACACCCTACGTGCCGAACTACATTCTATTAACTACCGTGGTCAACACTCTAGTGTTGAACTTTACTCTATATAGCTACCGTGGTCAACACTCTACATGCTGAACTATATATAGCTACTGTGGTCAACAGACCAGTGTTGAACTATACTCTATGTAGCTACCGTGGTCAACACCCTACGTGCTGAACTATACCCTATATAGCTACCGTGGTCAACACTCTAAGTGCTGATGGTCTCCACAGCCCGCTCACCATCCGATATGATCACTCTACTGTAAGATCTCAAGTACAGAATCAGCTGCAAAGACAGTAAGGTCTTTAATTTAAAGGCGCAAATAATTAATTGATACACGTCTAAAATGTGTTTACGTTACTCAGCTCAAAGCATGGGAGACAACAATTGTACAAGCATGTAATGTTGCGGCAGGGAATATTAATGTCATTAAGTGTACAAAGTACGTATCTGTACATCGGTGCTTGCCTAGAAACGTACTAACAAACGCGCAGGTACCGCCAAACACCGAGACTCATTGCTCTGCATGTCCAGGCATCAAGTTCCAGGATATTATGTGACCAGCCAGGCCAGGTCACGCCCCCCTGGTGTTGTAGGAGAAACTGCGTTAAGTTGTTGCTGATAACGGTAAAAGTAGGTACAACTTAACACCGAAGGGGGCGTGGATACAGATTGAGTTGTTTGGCGGGGAAATTGATAGCAATTATTTGTGTGAAAAGCACTGGAAAATGTTGCGGAGAAAGCGAGAAGTAACCACAAAGTGTATTCTAAGACGGCCCTTATTTATAACTAGAATCAACAGAAAGCAAAATGGGCTAACTATAATAAGGCAGAACAGCTCTCTCTCTCTCTCTCTCTCTCTCTCTCTCTCTCTCTCTCTCTCTCTGGTCCATGCCAATTGTCACTGATTTCCACAACCATCTATCTTTTGCTCTTCCTATAAGATATGTGTTGGACCGTACGCCATGCTACTCTTTTAGTCCACCAAGTATCTTTATCTTGTTTCTTTGTCTTCCTCTGTCCCCTTGTTTCTTTGTCTTTCTCTGTCCCTTTGTCCCTTCAGTTTTTTTCCCCGCTGTTACTAGGTGCTCCAGTATTCCTCTTCTCAAAACTTGTTCTACAAATCTGGATTGTCATGTTTTAAATTTTGTCATAGTTTCTCTCTTTTGACCAGCCTCATTTAAGAGCCTCTTCATCTGTTTCATTGGCTGTCAGTGGTATTCTCATCATTCTTCTTAAAAACCGAATCTTCGCAGCTTCCAGTAGATCTTGAGTGCTGTTGGTTACTGTTCAAGTTTCTTTCATGCAATATCTGGAAAGTTGTCGATAGTCAACAGATTTTTTTTCCACCTTCAGATTTGAACAGCTCTGCTACAGCTTCTGCCTTAGGTCCCACCCCTTCAGCCATGTCTGATTTCGCAGACTACATGGGCGTGACACTGCAGCGTGAATTACATTGTTATCAAGTGATAGGTCCCGAACCTCATCTTTGATTGGCCCCACCTGTGAAAATGTCTTCATCGAAGTTTTGCATCAAACATTACAAAAGTCTGATAAACAACGAGGGTGTGACAGCGAAATGTGAGAGTGCCTGGCTGGAAATTCTTCAGATACGGCTCCTGTTATTCAGCTCCTATGGTATTTAGGTCACAATGTTATCTTAATTGACCTAAACGACATGGAAACTCAATAGTTCACAGTTATCTTAGAACTGAGATTTGTAAAATGCTAGGTCTATTCTTTTCTGGGCAAATAAAGTCAGAGGGTAGGATTAAAGGGGCAGAATTGTGGCTCTACAGGAAATCAGTGCATATATAAGAACAAACGCGCAAGTTTTAGAGCAGCCCCAAGTGCAATATGAACCATGGAGACACCTTGAGGATGTGGCGCGTTAGTGCCCTTATTTTCCTTGAACTGTCTGCACGCTAGAAGGTGATGTGGTCTCCTTTCCTGCTCTAGCTTCAGGAGAAGTCAGGTACCAATTTCTACAGCTGGATGACTGGGGCACATCCGGCCGGATTCGATCCACTTGCCGTCGCCATTAGAGACTAGCACAAACGAGGGGTGTTTTAACTGGTTTTTTTGTTGTTGTTGTTTGTTTTGTTTTTGTTATTCAACAACATTGGATTTAAGTCTGCGTAAAAACCAAACAATACCCATGACACACAAACATTTTCTGTAATAAAAAAAGTCACCGTTACACCACAAAATTACGCAATTCTTATTTTTAGCGTTTGCTGTAGTTTATCAGTGTAAACTGAAAATCTACGAAAAAACCCAGTGTAACTGTAGGTATTTCTGTTTTTGTGAATTACTTGTCAAAAAGTCGTTTTAGTGTCTCGTTGTGATTCTTCATGAGGCTGGTTCATGTGGAAAGGGGGAGCATTGCACCGATAGGACCCAAAAGCACGTAGATGTTTAACACACAGTACCACAGATTTAGAGTTACTCCTGCGTCGGTCATTTTCACTGGCTTAACGGTTTTCATTAACTCTTGTGTCGCCATGAGATATTTTAACGGCTTCATTCCCCCCCCCCCCTCGGAATTTAAAACGAATTGAAGTCACGTGGCTGTTTTCTTCTGCAGTTGACAGTTAATCATTCTGAACTGCCGCCAAGGCTAAAAAAAAAAAGCCACCACGTCATATCCTGGTACAACGTGACCGTCGGAGCGGTTTCATGCAAAGCCTCTAGGGTGCAACTCTAGAAAAGTCTGAGAGACAAATGGAGGAGAAGAGTAACGTAGGACAGGGACAGAGTGTTCCTGGTGGCAGGTCCTCTGATGGGAATTTTTTAAGCAGGTCAAATCAGCTCCGGCACTACCCCCCGCCCCCCCCCCCCCCAACACACACACACACACAGCCTTCTCTCCGCTTACCTGTTCTCATCCAGTAATTTCCCTCCTCCAATTTGTCAGACTTACGTAATCATTAACCTTAATAGCCTGAAAGACAGCAAAATAATACGCTAAGACCGTGGAAATAAATTTACATGGCGAATGTGTATTATACAAACGACTTCAAACGCTACTTTTATGTTGTCTCATTTGCATTGGCAGTCAGACTGTGGGTCCAGAACAGTGGTTCCAAAACTTTCTCAACCTGTGTTACCTGTCAATGCAAAATGTTGGTAGCAGCATAACTAATATATATATATATATATACACTATTTAAAAATAGTTTATACTGTCATGTGACGTGTCCTTTCCAGAACCATGTTCCCCCCCCCCCCCCCTTACAGCCTCTCTAAAAGCATAGCGGTCTTCAGCAAGCTGACCAGTGTCTCCCTGACATATTCAGACTTTCCGCGATGTCCTGAGTCCACAAGAGGCCAGGTCGAATACATTTCCCTTCTAGCTGGGCACTTTGTGTTCAGCTGTCAACCTCTCCAGACCATTATGTCTCTTGATGTGGCCGAAGTATCTCATTTTGTTTATTCTGATTGTGTTTACAAGCCAGTTTTCTAGACACCTGTATCTCTTTATTCCGTTACATTTATTATATTCACATTCTACTACCACATGCGTTTTTATAGGAAAAACTTCGGAAAGAGCAAGCAGGATTTAGGAAAGGAAGATCATGCATGGATCACATATTTGTACTTAGGCAAATATTAGAACAGCTAAATGAGTGGCATAGCACAACATATGCATTGTTCATAGATTTTGAGAAAGCCTTTGACAGTGTCAACAGAGATGCACTGTGGAAAATCCTAAGATGGCATGGCCTCCCCCCATAAGATACTAAATGTAATCAAAGCCCTATACGAGGGTTTTCAGTGCAAAGTTATCTGTGGAGAACATACCTCCAGCAGCTTTAGGGTACAAACAGGAGTGAAGCAGGGATGTGTACTATCACCAACATTATTTATCCTGGCAGTAGACTGGTTAATGAAGGAGGCAACATCAGACAAACGCAGAGGATTACAATGGACCTTTGACACAGTGCTGGAGTACCTTGACTTTGCGGACAACATTTGTCTATTATCAAGCAGTCACAAAGATATGCAAGATAAAATAAACAAGCTAACTCAGAATGCAAACAACATAGGACTAAAGATCAACGTAGGAAAGACAAAGTTAATGAAGCAAAATGTGAATAACAGAAATGTACTCAGAGTAGATAGCAAGTTAGTGAAGGAGGTCAATGAATTTGTATACCTTGGCAGTAGAGTAGTAGAAAATGGATACAGCATAGAGGACATCAACAGCAGACTTACTAGAGCAAACCAGGCTTTTGCAGTGCTGCAGACTATATGGAAATAAAAAAAACTAAGCATGAAGACGAAAATCAGGATATTTAATAGTAATGTTATAAGTGTACTACTCTATGGAAGTGAATGCTGGAAAATCACCAAAACCATAGAAAACAAGTTGAATTCTTTCCAGACTAAATGTGTACGAAGAATTAAAACAATAGTTTGGCCAAACACAATAAGAAATAACATCTTATTGGCAGAAATGCAGATGAAGCCACTGACAACAATTATTGAGGAAAGACGCTGGCGATGGTTGGGACATGTGCTCCAAATGACTGACAACTCACTACCAAAAATAGCACTAAGATGGACACCACAGGGGAGCAGACGTAAGGGTAGACCAAAAGAGACATGGAGAAGAACAACAGAAAGGATGTTGAGCAATAGAGGGCTCACCTGGGCAAGAGCAGAAAAAAAGGCGAAGGACAGGCATTTGTGGAAAACCCTTGCCGAAGCCCCATGTGCCCTGGGCACTTAAGGTTCAGAGAAAGAGAGAGATATAGATACAGGTTATAAAAAGAAAACAGCAGGTGGATTTTAAAATAATATAATTATAGAAAGAAAACAGCAGATGGATTGAAAAAATATAATTATAGAAAGAAAACACACACGGATAGGAATGTGCTAGAATTACTGAAAGAAAACAGAGAAAAAAATAATAAAACAGTTGGCAGAATGAGAAGAGAAGGGAAAGTTGGAAGAAAAGTAGAGGATATAGAGTGTACAATGTGAACTCGAGAATGTTAGAACTTGTCGATTTCTTTCTTTCTTTCTTTCTTTCTTTCTTTCTCCTTGGAACTACGAGCTTGATGTTCTCTGAGCCGATGTGGTGAAGATGTTGAGACACAACATCGTGTCGATTTGGGAACGGGCTTTTTCTTTTCAGTCCCTTAGCGGAACTAAAAGTTAAGGGGAGGGGGGAGAGTGTGTGTGCAACGCTTCTTTAGCAGGCTCCACCACCATTAGGACTATGGTGATTCCTGCCTCGTTAGCCAGACTGGGCCTGTTATTGAAGGTACCGGTAAGAGGTGAGAGAGGGTCTTGATTAGCAATGGTTAGCCAACCCTAACGCTGGTGTGTCAGCCACAGGTTGGTGACTGTCATATCGGACAGTCTTCGCCCTCTTGACCTATGAGTAGAAAAGTGCTCGACTATCTAACGTTTCGGCGCTGGTTAGCGAAGGGAGATAACACAAGGAATGTCTTGGATACTTGGACATGCTGCGACCTTAAGATAGATATCATTGTTGATGACATAAGCAAAAAAGAAAAAAAAGCGGAGCAGGAGAAAGAGAAGAAGAGCAAGAACAAGATAAAGGGCGATAGGGAAAGAGGTATAAAATAAAATAAAAATTAAGAAAGAAAGAAGAAAGAAAGAAAGAGACAGACAAACAAACAAAAAGACAGATAGACAGACAGACAGACAGACAGATAGATAGATAGATAGATAGATAGATAGATAGATAGATAGATAGATAGATAGATAGACAGATAGATAGATAGATAGATAGATAGGGAACAGAGAAGAACAAAAAAGAAAGAAAGAAACAAGCAAATAAACAAACGAGCGAAATACAAGAAAGAAAGAAAGAAAGAAAAGAAAAGAAAGAAACGAGAGGACAATGAAAAAAAAGTGCTTTCATTGAACTAAGTTAGTAGAATTTTTGTGCTCCTTCAGTTTGAAAAAAAAATCTTCAAGCTCTCATTGGTAATATTTTCCTTCTATTTTCTAAATCCCTAATTCAAGATCCTAAACAATCAAGCTAATCTTGTCTTGTCTTGTCTCCTTCCTCTTATACCTTTCCCTGCTGAGGAAGAAAAAAACATATTTTGATGAGGCAAGATACAAATAAAATTACATAAAACTGAAAGCCCATGAATGGAGTCAGGAAAGACGCAGTAATACACGAACTCTGTCACACCGTGCAATGACGCAAGGAAAATTAACACCATTCGCACCAAACAGGGGGCGCCTGCGTGTGCCGAAGCTGTCAGTGCACTTGTCTCTCATGCCGAGGTGGATAGTTTGAATTTCGAATCCGGGTGGACGCGCCTCAGTCACCCAGGTCTAGAAGTGTGTACCTGGCTCCTTGAATTAGGGACGAAAGGCAGAGAAAAGACGTAACGCTGAACACACCGCTCCTTTGTGTGGTGACAGGTCAAAGTAAATACAGCGCCGTATTCTCTAGACTGTCTTTTATGACACAACATATCTTCTTTGTCTTTTTACTTCTTCGAACACGAAATTCTTGCATTTTATTGTTGTTGTTGTTGTTGTTGTTGTTGTTGAAAGAATATCCCTCAACATCACAAAGTCAGATAAAAGACGGCGTTTATTTAGCGAGTCCAATAGTTCGACTAGTCGCGCCATCTGGTCATGTGATCTGGCCATGTGATGTGTGAAATATGAATCCGCCACGCCCCCCTTTCAACCATCCTCTCAGAACAAAAGAAGTAATGTCCAAGTTCCAACAACTCTGTTTCACTGAGTTGATAAATATGTCATGAGCACAAAATATTAGCCTTCAGTGGTTCTAACATTTTTTTGTTCCAGAACTCCAGATTACTAGAAACTGCTTGAATATTTTGTTTCTCTCTCCTGCCGTAAGCAGAATCGCTGGAATGAAGTACCCGTATCCAAGGGTATGACTTAACGAAAGATTTTACAAGAGCTAAGAACTTAATTAGAAAACCCACTCCACAGATGGTGTCCAGGGTAAGGTAGATGCAAAGTAATTGGCACTCAGCTTGTTGCTTCATAGATACATATGGTCAATGATTTTTAAACGTTTCTTTAACCAAAGTCACGTGCTGTCGATGATGCCATA
Organism: Achatina immaculata; assembly: GCA_009760885.1. Lineage (NCBI taxonomy): Eukaryota > Metazoa > Mollusca > Gastropoda > Stylommatophora > Achatinidae > Lissachatina > Lissachatina immaculata. The sequence goes on from CM019713.1 coordinate 54,839,584, forward strand.
TCTATACCGAGCAGCACCTGGGATATCGCTAGACAATACAGCGGGTGTTTTTAAACCTTCCAACCATTATATACCCTCTCCCCTCCCCCTACTGCCCCCTCCAACCGCCCCCCCCCCGCCACCATCAGATATAAAGCACTCCCCCTCCACTTTTTCTACACAAACATACACACGCACTCCCTTCTACAAACTGTCGAAATCATAATCATTACCACTGTGTGGCAGCTGAGGTCGAAGGTAATCATGTAAGTGCTGTCTACTATCTTCCATGCATGTCGTAAGAAGCGACCAAGAGGAAGGGGTAGGCTAGCTACCTTATCCCTCGGGGACCCGAGTCAACAAAAAATACAGACAAAGGAGACAGAAAACGTATTTATTGGAAAAGAAATGGATTCTAGAAATAGAGCATATGAAGTTCTACAGCCAAGTCCAAGAAGACTACCTACCTATCTATCTATCTATCTATCTATCTATCTATCTATCTATCTATCTATCTATCTATCTATCTATCTATCTATCTATCTATCTATCTATCTATCTATCTATCTATCTGTCTGTCTATCTATCTATCTATCTATCTATCTATCTATCTATCTATCTATCTATCTATCTATCTATCTATCTATCTATCTATCTATCTGTCTGTCTTTTGGCTTTGGCGATTATAACTCTACACAACTCTCTGTATGAATTGTTCTGATGTCCTCTTTCCACATCATCTTGCCAATCCACTCCGGATTTTCTCTCTTGGTCTACCTCTGCCTCCCCCCCCCCCCTTCTGACTTCCCTGTTGACACGATGTATTCTAGTCTGCCGTTTCTCATGACATGTCCTATAACTTTAGACTGTCCTTTCCCGACTGTTGTAATTATTTGTCTTCTAGACTCGGTCTCTCTCTCACAATTTCTTCATTTTAATTTTCTTGCCGTCCATGATGCTCTAAACATTCTTTTAAGAAACCATATTTTCATGGATTCCTTACGTCCACGTATCTCTTTAGTAACCGGCCAGGATTCACATCCGTAGATCAGAACTGGCTCTATAAAAGCGATATTTCAAATGAGTAATCCGAGGGACAACATAGCAAACAGGCTGCGACATGGGACCCTCAAACTTAGTCAGAATAAGGAAGAAATGGGGGGGGGGGGGAGGACCAAGAGAAGCACAATGAAAGTTCTAAAAGCAGAAAGACTCAAAAAGGGACGGACTTGAATAACAAGTCCGGGGATAAGAAATGAATGAAAAGCTCTTGTCTGTGATTTATGCTCCCGGAGATTTGCCTGCAGGATCTGACTGAAGATTCTAGATCGTGTCAACAGCTTGGTTTTATTTTACACTGTTTATAGCTAGGAACAGAATAGCTGAAAAAAAGAAAGCTCTAAACAACAATAAAGCTCTCATTTTAAAAAAAAACATGTTTAGATATCTAATTTCATACTCCTCGTCACATATTCGGAATGGCTATGGATACCTCCGGTTTAGAATATCTATAATCAGAGCACTATTTTCTAAACTCATATCGCTAAACGTTTGATATAAAACCTGGTACTAGCGAGCAATGTTGTCCTATTTGGGGGGGGGGTGTCTGTGTTGTCCTATTTTTGGGGATGTCCGTGTCGTCCTATTCGGGGGATGTTCTGTTGTCCTATTCGGGGATGTTCGTGTTGTGCTATTCGGGGGATGTCAGTGCTGTCCTATTTTGAGAGGATGTCAGTGCTGTCCTATTTGGGGGATGTCGGTGTTGTCCTATTTGAGGGATGTCCGTGTTGTCCTATTTGGGGATGTCTGTTTTGTCCTCTTTGGGGATGTCTGTGTTCTCCTATTTTGGGGATGTCGGTGTTGTCCTATTTGGGGGATATCTGTGGTGTCCTACTTGGGGATGTCCGTGTTGTCCTACTTGGAGGATGTCTGTGCTGTCCCATCTACCATATCATCAAATACTTAATAAAAAGTTCAGAGGTACTCAACATTCCAGGTTCTAGTTTTCCCTTTTCAGAGCAAACTGCCCCTGTGTTCTTCCATCATCATCATCATCATCATCATCATCATCATCATCATCATCATCATCATCATCATCAGTCCTCTGTACTCAGAATGGAGCATAAGGCATCAAACAAAAATTTCCCAGCCAATCCTGTCATGAGCAGGTCAGGATGCCTCATACCTTTCATCTTCCTTTAGTTCTTCCTGTAATGTCCGTCTCATCTCCATGTCCCCAACGGCCTCCTGCCCCTCTTTCTTTTTCCTAGAGAGTCTAAGACAAGGCGGTATAGGGGTGCCTTTTTTTCCCATTCGAAATATGTGACTCTGCCATTTCCATCTTCGTCTTTTGACCTCTTTAGTAATCTTCTCAATGCCCGTTCCTTAGGTTATATCCTCCTTTGTCACACGTTCTTCCCGGTGTAGTCTTAGAATTTTCCTAAAGTATCTTCCTATTCTTAGAATTTTCCTAAGGTATCTTCGTATTCTTAGAATTTTCCTAGAATTTTCCTAAGGTATCTTCGTATTCTTAGAATTTTCCTAAGGTATCTTCGTATTCTTAGAATTTTCCTAAGGTATCTTCGTATTCTTAGAATTTTCCTAAGGTATCTTCGTATTCTTAGAATTTTCCTAAGGTATCTTCGTATTCTTAGAATTTTCCTAAGGTATCTTCGTATTCTTAGAATTTTCCTAAGGTATCTTCGTATTCTTAGAATTTTCCTAAGGTATCTTCGTATTCTTAGAATTTTCCTAAAGTATCTTCGTATTCTTAGAATTTTCCTAAAGTATATGTGTTTTCATTTGTAACTCTCTGATGTTGGTTATTATTTCCTTCCCCATGACATTGCTCTCATGCCCGGGAAGTACAGTGTACTTTTTGTGATCACCCTGCCATGTTGGCAGCTCTTTGTTTTGCCTCATCCACATAGTTCATCCAACATTCTATTCATTCAATAAATGTTGACTTTGTATTGTAATTTGAACTCTTGCTACCTTCATGAGTTCAAATGTGAGTCTAGTCGCGCGTGTGGTTATTGTAAAGTTGGTGAACCTGGTTTTGTTGTTGAGTCACGTAGTGTTTATAATAATAATGGGACAATCTGCCGCTTGGTTTTACCACAAGTACCAAGCTTACCGCAACGATAACATGTAATTATTCAGTACAGTGGTTTTCAAATCTTTAGTAGCGACAGACCACTCTATACAAGTGTCATCTTTTCACACTCGTATTCTCCTAGCAGCTGCGCTCTAGAGAGAGAGACAGTAATACTAATTGCAGCTGATGATAACATACTCCACCAGCTAATTAAAGAGAAACAAATACTGGTTTACACTAAGTGTCACTTGGGGGGGGGGGGGGCCGAGTTTTAACAAATCTACATTTTAAAACCTAATATAGAGTACAACAAGTAAAGAGGTTCTAAATGAGGATGGATAAAAGGGAAGTTATGGCAAAATTCATAACACGGTAATCCAGTTTTGTAGGACATGTTTTGAGAAGGAGAAACCTGGTCAGTCAGTGAGTCAGTGAGTCAGTGAGTCAGTCAGTCAGTCAGTCAGTGAGTCAGTCAGTCAGTCAGTCAGTGAGTTAGTTGCTTGCCCCTTGCGGAACTTTGCCTCCCTAACAGCTCTCCTGTATGCCTCCCGGTTGTAAGCAAGATGCTCTGCTGCTGATGCATCCATTTGCAGATCATCAACGATGTCTTGCAGCCATCTTCGCCTTGGTTTTCTTCTTTTTCTTTTTCCCATTATGTATCCTTCCAATGCTATGCTCAGACCTGGAGTATCATAGTCGACCAAAGACGCGCATCCACGTCTCAGTTGGTACCCCCAGTAACAAGCCTAGTGTGGTTAACTGGACAGAGAGCGCCGTAGTTACCAAAGAAAGAAGTATTACATGCCCACCCCCCCCCCCAGCCCCACCCTCTGCCTTTCAACTCCACTTAGTGAAAAAAAACAAACAGTCATTGTAACCTGCACTCAATCCGACACCATTCTATACCTCAACAAACTCGTCGCAACAGCTGCAAAACATCGTGCTCGCAGCTTCAGGGAGATAGAAGAAGAAGAAGAAGAAGAAGAAGAAGAAATATGAAGAAGAAGACATATCCATAACAGATTTTGCAGTCTACCAAGAGAACTAGGAAGGACAGGGCATAACGAAGAGTGCCTATACTTAGCCATCATTTAACAATGTCCTCTTTAAAGCTTCACGTTGTCCACCTCTTTTTCTTCGGCCTGTTGCGTGTGTCTGACTCTATCAGTATTTAACTGGCATAATCAGCCACAGCAGCAGCAACACCCAAGATTTGTACTTTCAAGTTCAGTTTCGTCGTTCTCTTGCCTATTTTTGTCTTCAGGTGTGGACCTAGCCCCCTCCTTAAGAGAGGCCAGTTTAGTAGGCATAAAATCCCTTGATGAGGTTGAAAAGCTCTTTGAAAACAGGAAAACCTGGCGACACGCAATGCGAGCCCTATGTGACGTTTAACGCCACGGGAAGGATGTAAGATGTAAACGTGAGGCACGGGTGAAGCTATTCAACACAGGGAACACCCAGAGAGTTCCGCAGTTATCTTTCATCTGCTTTTAAGACGCTTTCAAATCGTTGCTGTCTACACTATTAAAAGATACAAAAGATTTAATAACTCTCGTGCCGTGGCAGAGTACACTATGCTGAGAAATGTTTTGTAGCAAACAAAACAGAAGGAAGTTACTCTGAAATTTAAAAGAAAATATGTTTCAGGTTAGAGATGTATTACTTTTTATGTTATATAGAACTTACATAAACAAACCTCTCAGCATTGATTTGCATAGGCATGCAGGATCTACCAAGTCTACCGGTGTTGTTTTGCGGCCAAAATAGTTAAGCGATAAGAAAGAACATCAGAAACAAATAAGAAAGATGTCGCAAAGAAAGGAGAACGTCCCTATATGGAGATGTCCCAATGTAACTTCAAAAGCAACCACAACTGTTACTTCGTTGGGGGGGGGGGGGGGGCGGGGAACTAGCTAATGTATAAGAAGAATAATAAGCAAAATTAAGGAAAAAAAGAAATAGAGACATGAGTTACATTAGGACAGTGGCTCTTAATTCGAAGTCCATGGGTTCCTAGGAGATCCACAGAAGAGTGCGATGCGAATAAATGCTCAGAGCGATACTTAAGCAAAGTCTAAGTGAAAGAAAAGTAGCAGTCTTTAAACCCAACCAGAATTTTAACCTATAGAATAACTTCTTTTCAGTTTATTTTTTTCTAAAATTTCTCCTCGAAATTTGTTCTGGCAGAGCGTGGAGACTAACCCAGGAGTGAAAGAGTTAGGGAAGTCTGAATTAGGACAAGGAATGGAAGGCATAGTACCTCAAACTGAACAGAGATCACGATGAAATATCTGGTATAACCGCGGGAAGACGTAACGCGGAATGTTAGGATGGGGGCCCAGACGTCAGAGTTTTTCAGTCCAATCTTGACACCTGCAACTTGAGTAGTTTAAATTATCTGGTATTACATCATGTGGGATGGGCAAAATCTTAACGAGTCATTTGATTGGCCAGTCTCTGACAAAACACGCCAGAACTGGAATAGTGAAAGGTAGGCGGAGTTTCGAGGGGATGGTCAGTTTGTTTGTTTGTTTGTTTGTTTTACAGCAGTGGCCGAAGAATGAATATCCTGAACGGAATTTGTAAAACTGAACAAGAGCGAAGGGACACGAGTCAAGATAGTGTTTTCCATCAGTTTACAAAGCAGTGTGGCAATATTAAATTTTGATCCAGAACCATATATTCAGCTGGTTTTGCTTGGAGCCTTAGCTACGAAGTTCGTGCTGAAAGCGACGCTGACTAGTTTCGCATTTGGACTGATGTAGTTCCTAAAATGGCTTCCTCAATTGATGGCTCATTAAAAAAGAAAAAACGAGTGACCGATCGATTAACATTTTGTGCGATATTCACTGGCGCAGGCGGTAGAGCGATCATGTGTTCGCAATGATGTTCAGAAGGTAGCCAAACTAAAACTTTAAAAACTCAGAGCCAGTGCATGAAAGCGTTGGATAAACCTCCCATATTATAGTATACCGAAGGATCTTCTAAAGCCTGTGTGACTGAGTTTCAAGATAAAACTTGACGATTTATACTCTGACCTTATTAATCTCTCACATATCCCTACTGTTGTTTGTTGCTGTGTGACAGAATGAGTAATAAACAAACAGTTAATATGTGCACATACATGTATGCAGTAGCTTCAGTCCTGTCACGTGAGCCATGAACAATACATTTTATACATAAGTAGATGGGCGTCGAGATATGGCCGCATTTGATATACGGATGTAAATCGATTTGGCGTTATAAAGGGAGGTCAGACACCGAGTACAGTTCATTACTATAACATGTTACAAATTGAATAGACATATTTACTTTTAAACTAAAAACAGAATGCAAATTAGCACAGAAACATTGTGGAAAATTCGCCACAAAATGTGAATCACAACGTACTAAGTAAAGAATCACATGATCAGTTGTTGTAGTAACTTTTCAGTGACGCACACAAACATGTCTATTCTCTCACTCAAGCATACGTTCAGTACTCACCAAATGACGATGCTGTGAATTAGCTTACTCTGTCTTCTTGTCTTGTGGTGAACTTACAGAGTATGTTGGACGACAAATGTTCGTAAATTATTCACACAAAAATGGATAACAAAACATTAAATCTTATAGGAGCTCAGTCTTAAATAGAAACGATCGTAACTCGGTTAGCCGTAAATCGGCAAATAACTGTATAAATAAAATTCATTATCTTCACCATCATTAGGTGCCGTGCCAGTAGGCGCTGGTGGTCATATTTCTCCATAGAACCCGGTCCTTGACACTTTCAGTCAGTTCAAGCGATGACTTTTTACTGTGCCACCACGTCAGACTGCCCATGACTTTTTTTTCTCTTGGCCTTCCTCTGTCTCTCTTTCCATTTATCTTTCCTGTTGTTATGATGTTTTCAAGTCCTCTCCTTCTCATTATATGCCCAATGAATGATGACTGCCGTTTTATTATGGATTTACTTCGGCTCATTTCTACACTTGGCCTTTGTTAGACATTCCCTGCCTGTCATCTTAACTGTCCGTAGTGCTCTTAATATTTCTTCTAAGAAACCACATCTCCCTTGCCTCTAGCGATCTTTGCATCAGTCTGTTGACTGTCCATGATTCACTTCTACAGAGTAGCTAGGACGGACTCATTTTTCTGATGCTCCGTGGCAGAGGTGCGTTGCACACGATACTCCTCATTTCTTTGAAAGCTGTTTTGGCTTTGAAATAATATTCGCGAACAATAATTCAACTATCAAAACTTATATATATATAACAATAAAAGAGGTAAAGGTAAAGGTAATCCTGTCATGCCTTTGAGGCACATAGGGATATGGTGTTGGTGCCCATATTTTCCTTGACCTGTCGGCACACTAGATAAGGTCAGTATCACGCCTGGCCGACTTTCCTTCCCCAACTCCAGAAGAAGTCGGGTACCCATTTCTACAGCTGGGTGACTGGGGTGCCTCCGGCCGGATTCGAACCCCCGACCTTCGCCATGAGAGACCAGTGCACTAACCACGTCGCAACTCAAACACCCATACAATACTTCCATATCAATTCACCATTACTACGTGATAATCTTTTGTGTGCTAGGTCTGGTGAACCACAGCTGACTAAGACCCTATTCCACTTCCCAGAGATACTGATTGGATATGGACCATAGGTCTGGCCGAGCGAATAGGAATCTAAAAAAAAAGAAGGCAAAGTCGCACCTAAAAATAACCCGTACCGTAGGCGGCTATGTGGCGCCGAAATGCGCAAACATCGCAGCCAAGCTGTAAGCTATGACACAAGTCAGTCAAATTCATTTTAAGAGCGGGTGGAGAAGAAGAAGAAGAAGAAGAAGTCATTATGATCCACTATTCAGTTGCGGCGGACTCCCCTTCGCACAATAATTAGTGTATACGTATATAACTACACACGAAGCACTGCAGTAAAGCTGTGATACCAGAATGTATAAAATAGGAAATATGCTCCTACAACTTTGTAATCGTTAAGTAATAAAGCTGCTCCTACTTTTTCATATTTTATATATTCCCCTTTGCACAAAAGTTTATGAAAAGCCCATGGTACTTAAAAAAAAAGCAACCAAAAACAACCCATTATTATGGAGTATTTACCGTATGACTTACGAGCGGAGACCTACATTAATTGACCGTATCTTTTGTCTCAACACTCAGTTGCCGAGGGGTGATGTTGGTACCAAGGTGCCGGTATGTCAAACTCCGTGTCAAATTACGGAGATGAGCATATTCCATAGACGCTGTCTATATTCCCGCCCACTTTTTGTTCTGGGACACTCTCTCATTGTCTCTCCGTTATCTTCCTACTTCGTTCTCTTATTATCAGAGTTGACGAGCCCTGCGGTTCGTATCTTAACAAGGATATGTATGCAATCAGTGCTTATTTATTAAAACACTGTAGGCGCATATAGCTGTATGACAGATTCAGACGCTGTGTACAGACGGACGACTATTTAAAAGTTTAATTGTTCTCTGTATGGGCTCAAACCATATACGAGTTTTTAGCTATAAAAGTCAGTTACCCGTTCTTATTTTAAAATATTTTCTTGCAATTAGTAGACATTTAAGAGTTGTTTTTTTTAAAATAAAAGACATATATTCAGTGGGAATATAGATATCGTATAAGGAATGTAAAGTGCCCTCACGTAGATGGTTGTGTAAAGGAATATAGATACAGTGCATTCACGTAGATGCTTGTGTAAAGGAATATAGATAAAGTGCGCTCACGTAGATGCTTGTGTAAAGGAATATAGATACAGTGCATTCACGTAGATGCTTGTGTAAAGGAATATAGATATAGTGCATTCATGTAGATGCTCGTGTAAAGGAATATAGATAAAGTGCCCTCACGTTTATGCTTGTATAAAAGAATATAGATAAAGTGCGTTCACGTAGATGCTTGTGTAAAGGAATATAGATACAGTGCGTTCACGTAGATGCTTGTGTAAAGGAATATAGATAAAGTGCGCTCACGTAGATGTTTGTGTAAAGGTATATAGATAAAGTACGCTCATGTAGATGCTTGTGTAAAGGAATATAGATATAGTGCACTCACGTAGATGCTCTTTTTAAAAATTGGAGTATAGATACAGTGTGTTCATGTACATACTTGCTTAAAAATATAAGATAATGCGGCATTGTGAAAGAGAAATAATTTATTTTTAAACGTGCATGCTGATAATAACGTGGATGAAAGTTTACAAACGAAAGGTCAACGCACCGAAATGTAGTCAGATTGAATAGTAATCACTCATAACGTCGACGGATCTATAATTTATTTGTAATTGCTGCATGATTCTAAATAAAAAGACACATAAAATCCGAGGTATATATTTTAGACTTTTAATAGGTTTTGGTTACTTCTATCATTGAAAATGCATACACTGCTAAGGTCGGAAACGAAACAAAACTTTCATGTTTTTTTTCCATGATTAAGTTTTTGTTGTAAGTTTTTGGTGAACTTTACCAATAGCATTGTGATATTCTGTTACAAGATGCTGAATGAGAAGAACAGATTTTTTTTTTTACTTCGTTTGTCTATTATCTATGAGCGCTAGCTTTGGAGCAGTTGCTGTTGCTAATATTGTTTTAACAGAAATCGTTTAACACTATTTGCAAGTAATAGTACAATAGTTTTTAACTCTTTTGCTTTTTTCTGCTCCTGCTGCTGCTATTACTACTACTACTACTACTACTACTACTACTACTACTACTACTACTACTACTACTACTACTATTACTATTATTATTACTACAAGTACTGCTATTACTACTACTACTACGATTGCTGCTACTACTATTACTACTAGTAATACTATTACAACTACCAATATTACTACTGTTACTACTACTGTTACTACTACTGTTGCTGCTGCTACTGCTACTACAACTACTGCAGCTACTATTACTATTATTATTACTACAAGTACTGCTATTACTACTACTACTACGATTGCTGCTACTACTACTACTGCGACTGCTACTACTACTACTGTTACTACTACTGTTAATACTACTACCACAGCTACTAATACTACTACTACTATTACTACTAGTAATACTATTACAACTACCAATATTACTACTGTTACTACTACTGTTGCTGCTGCTACTGCTACTACTACTACTATTACTACTACTACCACCACTACTACTACTATTACCACCATCACTACTACTACTACTACCACCACCACTACTACTACTATTACCACCATCACTACTACTACTACTACTACTACTACCACTACTACTACTACTACTACTACTACCACTACCACTACTATTACCACCACCACTACTACTACTATTACCACCATCACTACCACCACCACTACTACTACTATTACCACCATCACTACTACTACTACTACTACTACCACCACCACTACTACTACTATTACCACCATCACTACTACTACTACTACCACCACCACTACTACTACTATTACTACTATCACTACTATTACTACTAGTAATACTATTACAACTACCAATATTACTACTGTTACTACTGTCATCACCACTACTACTACTATTACTGCCACCACCATTACTATTACTACTACTACTACTACTAATATTACTACTATTATTACTATACTACTACTACTACTACTACGTAATTCTCTACCTCTGTCTCTGTCTCTCGAGATTTATAATAAATATTATCTCATGTACACCAAAACCTTGTTTTAGGTACCTGGCCTCTGATATAGGAACCTGGAATTAAATACCCGAGGTAACAGTCTTCGTCATGAACCCGCAGAGATGATTGACGTATTTACTACAGAAAAGAGATGTGTCACGTCACGTGGTAGAACTATATAGCCAGTGCACTGTTGGAGTTTATACAGGAACTTTCCGAGAATCTCTGGACTGACTTAGACCACAGGACTATTTTAAACCTTGTTCGCTGTGGGTTTATCGGTGCAACAAGCAATGGCTAGAGCCAGGTGGTGGCTTGTTTCGTTGACTTTACTGTCTGTGGTTGTAACTACTAACCAGAACGTCAGGCGCAAGAGAGATCTACTGTCTGACAAGTGAGTATGACAGTAAATGTCACTGACAGTGCCAATGTATCATACTGTTAACCGCTACTATCAGTACTATGAAGACTATAATGAAAAGTAATATGGAGCACATGTATCCTCAATTGCTCACAAAGAACTACTTTGCTGTCTATAAAAATTATTTAACGGATACAATTGTAAACCGTAAATGGGCGCAAACGAGGTTTTAAGCATTTGTAATAATAAATACTAAATTATTACTGCTTTGCATGGCTGAAATAGATGTAGTTGTGCATGCTAAATGGCTGCAAATACAGATGTATTTTTATAAACTCTAAATAACTGTAAACATGGCTTAAACAGATGTATTTATAAATTCTAAAAGCTGTAAACATTGCTTAAGGCTTAAATACATGTAAGTCGCACATGCTAAATCGCTGTAAAGATTGCTTAAAACTTAACCATATGTGATTGTATATGATAAAATGCTGTAAACGTGGCTTAAACAGAGATATAAGTAAGCTCTAAGCGGCTATAAACATGGTTTCAACAGACGTATTTATAAACTCCAAATGGCTATAAACATGGTTTAAACAGACGTATTTTTAAACTCTAAATGACTGTAAACATGACTTAAACAGACGTATTTATAAACTCTAAATGACTGCAAACATGGCTTACAGAATGTAGTTATAAATTTTACTAATAAATGGCTTCATACGTGGCTTGGACTTATGAGTTCATAAATTGTAAATTCTGGTGTTGAATATGTTATTATGATTAACATGAGTAGTTAAATCACTCACGGAAAATATTGCGATTGTTAATGTCTATGAAAAGATGCACCGAAGTTTGAGAGGCGCACTTACTATAGTTTTTTTTAGCTGCACATTTAACTATAGTTTCTGAGCTGTGCACTTGCTAATTTTTTTTTTAGCTGCACACCTAACTATAGTTTTTTTTAGCTGCGCACTTACTATAGTTCTTTTAGCTTCGGACTTAATTATAGTTTATCTTAGCTGCACACTTAACTATAGTTTTTTTTTAACCTGCGCACTTACTATAGTTTTTAGAGCTGCGCACTTACTATAGTTTTTAGAGCTGCGCACTTACTATAGTTTTTAGAGCTGCGCACTTACTGTAGTTTTTAGAGCTGCTCGCTTACTATAGTTTTTAGAGCTGCGGACTTACTATAGTTTTTTTTACCTGCGCACTTACTATAGTTTTTAGAGCTGCGCACTTACTATAGTTTTTAGAGCTGCGCACTTACTATAGTTTTTTTTTTAGCTGCGCACTTAGCTATAGTATTTTTAGCTGCGCACTTACTATAGTTCTTTTAGCTGCGCACTTAATTATAGTTTATTTTAGCTGCGCACTTAACTATAGTTTTTTAGCTGCACACTTAACTATAGTTTTTTTTTAGCCGAGCACTAACTATAGTTTGTTTTAGCTGCGTACGTACTATATATATATATATTTTTTTTTTGTTTTTGTTTTGTTTTAGCTGCGTACTTACTATAGCTTTTTTGAGCTGCTAACGGGGGCAGGAATTGCGCATAGTCTTCATGGCGGGGGAGTTAGCTAAAGAAGTATTGCTTGCACACACACACGCTCGCGCGCGCACACACACACACCCATCCTGCTATTTAGTTGCACTTCGGACTGAAAAAAAAGAAGCTGTCATGACCCCACCCGCTCCCAAGCCCCGCATGATGCTGTGCTTCAACATCTTCACAGCATCGGCTGCAAAGAACACCAGCTCTCAGCTCCAGGGAGACAGAAGGGAAGACACGACCAAGACAAAACGATCTACTTCCTATAGCGACTTCTGCGTAGTTGCTATAGCTTATGTTGTATACTTGTTCCAACCTCTCCTATGCACTTGGTGTTGATTTTACTTAATACTTAGTGTAGCTTTTACTTAATACTTAGTGTAGCTTTTATTTAATACTTAGTGTAGCTTTTACTTAATACTTAGTGTAGCTTTTACTTAATACTTAGTGTAGCTTTTACTTAATACTTAGTGTAGCTTTTACTTAATACTTAGTGTAGCTTTTACTTAATACTTAGTGTAGCTTTTACTTAATACTTAGTGTAGCTTTTACTTAATATTTAGTGTAGCTTTTACTTAATACTTAGTGTAGCTTTTACTTAATATTTAGTGTAGCTTTTACTTAATACTTAGTGTAGCTTTTACTTAATACTTAGTGTAGCTTTTACTTAATACTTAGTGTAGCTTTTACTTCGTACTTAGCATAGCTTCTGCTGTATGCTTGGCATAGCTACTGTGTACTAAGCATAGTTTTTGCTGCATACTTAGTATAGTTTTACTGCATACTTAGTATAGCGTCTACTGTATACTAAGTATAGTTTTACTGCATAATTGGTATAGCTTTTGCTGCGTATTTAGTATAGTTTTTTACTGCATACTTAGTAGGCGTCTATTGCGTACTAAGTATAGTTTTTACTGCATACTTTGTATAGCTAATGCTGTGTACTTTGTATACATTTTGCTGTGTACATAGCATAGTTTATACTGCATACTTAGTATAGCTTTTACTGCATACTTGGTATAGCTTATACTGTGTACAGTATATATCTTGTATATACTTGTGTTTGCGCACCCCTTGTTGACTCTGGCGTAGCCGTGAACTGTATGCAGCAGATCTGTTTTGCTTTCTAAGTCCGTCCGTATGAACTTTCTTTTGTTTTCTTTTTCCTCTTGGCAGTAGACAAGTTGTAATTGTGTCTACCAACCTTACCTGTTTTTTTTTTTTTTGTGTTCTCCAGTGTATTACCTGAAGCTATTGAAACTCAGCACTAAATCAAGTATCCAGCGCGTTTCGTTTTCTTAAATCTATAGGGCGTGTTCGTGAATACATTATAGATGCAGCGTTAGGACGTCTGTTTTTGTGCGTGGTTAGTTTAGTACATGGTTATTTCTGTTCCTTATTCTATTTCAGTTTGTCCTCCGTGCGTCCTTAGTGAAGAGATTACCGGATTATATTTTGCCAGAACATATCCTTTCACATTAATAAGGCGAAAGAAACCAACATTCTGGAAGTGTGGACATCAACATAAACAACGCCCTCGTGTTTCTAATAATATGGTTAAGCATTGTTTGATCTAGAAATGAAATTATAGCAGTGGTTTCCCTTTGCTTTCCGTCTCTTTGCGTAGGGTTTTCTCGGCCAGGCTAATCCTATAGGTACTAGCCTTTTGTTGGTCTTGGACGCTCTTTCCCGCCTCAGAACAGCTGTGGGCCCTCTCTCCGGCACTAGAACAGCTGTAGACCCCCTTTCTGGCCTGAGAACAGCCGTGGGCCCCTCATTAAAAATAAAGCAATAAGCAGGTGATCCTACGACATTTTTTAATCGAGCAGATCCTTTATCTGGTGAGTGGACCCCTAAACATCATTCCTTGAACACCCCCCTGGGGGCCCATGGATCCAAGGCTAAGAACCATTGCACATATTGACATCTGTTGAAGTCGTACTTCCACCTAATGGGACAGGTGGTGATGATGATTTCGACAATCTGATGCAAAGAGCATGGAGACATTACGAGCAATCTATTGAGGGTCCGAAATCTTAAAAAACTTTTTAGAACCACTGATCTATATCTAGAGGCCGTTCCATCAATGACCAAATGGTTCATGTATACGGAAGGGAAATGTAACCCTTCCTTGTGAGGATATCAGGGGCAGTCACACTTCACCGTTTTGCTCGGTCCTTGGTGTTTTTTATCACAATGTTTGTCTTTCCTTTCTGGTGTCATCTGATCTTGTCTGGTCTTGTCTCGTGTTATCTCCCTGTAAATGCGAGCCGATGTTCTTTGCAGCCGATGCTGAGAAGATGTTGAGGCATAACATTGTATCGGCGTGGGAGCGGGTTATGGCAGCTACTTTTTTCAGTTCCGGAGTACAGCTAAAAAGCAGGCACGGGGTGTGCAATACTTCTTTAGCAGACTCCACCTCCATGGGGACTATGACGATCCCTGTCCCGTTAGCCAGGCTAGGCCTGTTACGGGGGGGGGGGGGGAACCAACGTAGAGGTGAGACAGGGTCTTGATCATCTAGGGTTCGCTAACCCTGACGCTAGCATATCAGATACGGGTAGCTGACTGCCTAATCGGTCAGCGTCTTCACTCTCGTCATGCGGACATTCTATCCAGTAACTTTGGTCTCTCTCTTTTTCTTTTTCCTTAAGAGTTTGCCAGTGATTTTCAGGTTCTGTAGCTTTTGCATTCTCATTATATGTTTTCCAAAGAAAGTTGTCTTTTCCTTATGGATTATTATTATTATTATTAGAAAGATCTGGGTGATGAAATAAGCAGTCACTACCCATAACGCTTTGTGTCGCTTTTACAGCCCACAATAAATTCTCTCTCCACTTCTGGTTCACAGCCAGCATCTGCAAGTTGGTGCACCCCGCGCTGAGTACTACCAGCCCTCTTTTATCCGTTCTTGGCCAGAATGTTCGTGGCCGGGCCCTCTCAATCGTTCCTTCAGTGTCCACTGCGGTAGCTGTTGTGGCGATGTTGGCCAGGTTCCTACAGAGGGCGTGATCATTCTGTTTCCAGCGTCTTTTCGTTACGCGCTTTCTTGTTCACACTGGATCAGTGTTTCCCAAGCTTGTTCTGGCTGCCGCCCCGCTTTCCTTCCAGGCCACATCCTCAACGCCCTTCTCTCCCCCCACTTCCTCCTTCGTTATGTACTATTCGTACAATGGCCTATTAAAGTAGGATTAGGTTAGGCGTTCAGCCAGTCATTTGCATGTCCCTTGCGGAACTTTGCCTCCCAAACAGCTCTCCTGTAGGCCTCTCGGTTGTAAGCAAGATGCCCTGCTGCTGATGCGTCCATTCGCAGATCGTCAACGATGTCTTGCAGCCATCTTCGCCTTGGTCTTCCTCTCTTTCTTTTTCCCATTATGTACTCTTCCAAGACGGTCTTCTCTAAATTATCATGACGTTTAATGTGTTCAAAATATTTAAGTTTTCTCTCTTCAATCCTCTTTACTAGCCAGCCTTCTTCAATATTAAGTTCTTGTAGTACAGATATATTTGTTCTTTTTTGTATCCATGATATTTGAAGAACTCTTCTGTAGCGTTTACATTCAAACTCATTTATGTGTTTCTCAGCTGTTTAGAAAAAAGTATTCCTGCCCCCAAACTGACCCTTTTTCCCTCACCGTCCCCTGATCCTTCTCAACGCCAACAGGGGGTGTTGACGCCCACTTTGGGAAACGCTGGCCTAGATTAACATAAAGTTCCTCCCACCCCCACCCCCCTTTGCGCTATCTGCCGTTAGGGCAAAAACCTGGGGGCACCATTTCTGCCTTAACTACACTGTAGGCCCTGTGCACAGCAATGCACCAAAGACCCTACCATAACTGGCCATTATTTACACTGAAAATATTTGAATCGTGGGAGGGGGGGGGGGGGCCCTGCTCATTGTAGGCATGAATTAAGACGATTCGGGGCCATAACGTTCATTAAAAAAAAACCTGTAAATAGCAATGTAACTAGCAGAACTCTTGTGTGATATCGTTCTGTGTCCTCTTTCTATATTGTTAGAAATTTTCTAGACGACGGTTTAGTCGCAACTGTTGCTCAGTTTGTGTCATTCAAGGGAAATAATCATGACTACAGGCAGTCCCCGAGTTAAGAACGTTCGATTTACGCACTTCCCGTAGTTCCTAAGGACACCCCCCCCCCCCCCCCCCCCGTAAGCCTAGTATATTAAAAATTCGAGATACATACTACAGTGTTTTGTAATAACAAGTGGGCGACATTTTCCGAAGCATATCAAAACATATCACACCTACAGCGGTTCGCCAGTTTCTTATGCGTGCATTTGTACACCGCTGACTATTTACTATGCAACTGACGTTAGATACGAGCAGTACCTAACTGTTTCGACTTAACACATAAACTCGACTTTGATCGCTTCTCGGCCTTTTGGCTAAGCAGATCAAAGCGGCTGAGGTCAATGTATCCTCTTGGCAGGTATCCTGATCAACATGCCCTTTGGTTAAGACAAAAACGTCGTTATTTTTGTACTAAACGAGATGCCCGAGGCCTGCCCTGCACATTGAATGCCGGGGGTATGGTCTACATCTCGTTACGGGTGGACTCGGTTTGCAGTACCACCGGGTCACGGCCTGTTATTTTCGTAGTCATAAACAAATAAATTTTAAAAAATTCAACAAATTTGATTTACTTTACGAACAGATTTAGGAACGTAGCTCGGGGGACTGTCTGTATTTACAAATATCCACTCTGTGAAAAAAAAATCTAACATACGCAGGCACTGCTTTCAACGCTTTGTGTGTGTTAAAACTGTCTCTCTGATGTAACCTTTACCATACTTTACATAACAAATAATAAACGCCCATTAGACAGAGTTAAGAACTGGGCACGCAGGCCCGTCTAACATTCTGCCCTTCCGAACGAAAGAGCCAGGTAGCTGGTAGAATTCGAGGTTGCTAGAACCATCTGGCGCAGTTAGAGTTCATACTCTTCGGTGCTTAATGAAACAGAAACCAGAGCTCTTATGGGAGTGCTCTGATTTGCGATGATGCTAATTTCTGGGATTCAAGATTCAAGACGCGAAGAGAGACAGCGCAGTTAACTCTTTCACCCACCCCACCACCCAAACAGCACTGGTAGCGCAGGTAGATCTTTCACACTTAATGCTAATCAGTGTCAGCGCAATATTTTGGGCATAGTTTAAGTAAAATGGAAGATAGCGCATTCATAACCCAACCCCATGTTTTAAAATTATAAAGTAACTTCGCTCCAGTTTCTTTCAGTCACGACTTTTCACAAAACTTATTCCAGCAAGAAACGCGAAAATAATTCAGGGGAGGGAAATGCGCATGTTTGAATGGCGTTGGTCATTGTGTCGTTTCATTTTTAACTGCACTGTCTCTCTTCGCATCTTGAATCTTGAATCCCAGAAATTTGCATCATCGCAAATCAGAGCACTCCCGTACGAGCTCTGGTTTCTGTTTCATTAAGCACCGAAGAGTATGAACTCTAACTGCGCCAGATGGTTCTAGCAACTTCGAATTCTACCAACCAACTACGTGGCTCTTTGGCTCGGAAGGGCAGAATGTTAGACAGGCCTGCGTGCCCAATTCTTAACCCTTTGAAAAGAAAGTATGTTCGTTCGTTCGTTCGTTCTTTAAAGTATGTTCTCTTCCTATCTTTTGATATGTTGTTTTTCCTCATATAATTTGTAACAAGGCAGCTAAAATCTATATCAATGAGGAAAAATTGGAAGAAGTGGAGAGTTTTGAATATCTTGGATCACTGCTAACTAATAATGGAGATACAATGAGGGAAATTAAAAGGAGGACATCTATTGCTCTTCAGAAAGTAAAACAAATAAAGAATCTATGGAGAGGAGCAGACAGAACTACAAAAATAAGATTTTTAAGGGCATGCATCTTTCCCATCGCAACATATGCCTGTGAGACGTGGACACTTAACAAAACAGCTGAGAAACATATAAATGAGTTTGAATGTAAATGCTACAGAAGAGTTCTCCAAATATCGTGGACACAAAAAAGAACAAATATATCTATACTACAAGAGCTTAATATTGAAGAAGGCTGGCTAGTAAAGAGGATTAAAAAGAGAAAACTTAAATATTTTGGACACATTAAACGTCATGATAATTTAGAGAAGACCATATTGGAAGGATACATAATGGGAAAAAGAAAAAGAGGAAGACCAAAACGAAGATGGCTGCAAAGAAATCGTTGACGATCTGGAAATGGACGCAGCAGCAGCAGGCCATCTTGCTCACAACCGAGAGGCCTACAGGAGTGCTGTTTGGGAGGCAAAGTTCTGCAAGGGACATGCAAATGAATGAATGAATTTGTATACTTGTATTAAATCGAAACAGCAAGTCAAATGGTTTGGCCATGTTACACGGTTACCACCACACAGTACATCACAGACAACATTAAGATTTGTAGGTAACAGAGGAAGAGGCCGCCCACACAGGAGATAGGAAATTATAGAAGCATTAAATATCCCCATTATATGAAGCAAATCGTCAAGCCCTATCACAACGGCTATTTGCCCCCTCAACACCGAAAGGTATACGAGGAAGGAGACAATACAAGACGAGACAAGTATTAAATCGATTGTGTGGGATGAACGGTTTATTAGAAGAATGTTGCGAATCCCCTGGACAGCAAAAATAACTAATGAAGAATGTAGGAGAAGAGCTGGAGAGACAAAAAAACCTTGTCAAAAAGATAAGAGAGAGACAATGTACTTTCATAGGACATGCAATGAGAAGAGGGGGCATTGAAAATATTATAACAACAGGAAAAATAGAAGGAAGAAGATCAAGAGGGAGACCAAGAGAAATGATACTGGACAGTCTGACAGGATGGTGTGAGAGGAGATCACCAACTGAGCTGATGGCCTGCATGAAGGATCGTGTACTCCGGAGAAGCATAGTAGCCAACGCCAGTCGGCACGGCACCTGTCCATGGGATTCGCAACATTCTTCTAACATTCATTGATAAAGATGTATTAGCCAATATGTTTCTCATTCTCTGAAATGCAGTCTTTGCTTGACCTATTCTGTTCCTAATTTCTGTTCTGCATTTCCCATCTGAAGCTATTACTGCTCCAAGGTATTTGAATTTCTGCACCTGGTTTAGAATAATTCCGTTTAATTTAATACTGCATGCTGGTGGATTCTGTTTCTTAGATATAACCATAGTCTCTGTCTTTTTTATGTTCAAAGTAAGGCCTTTCTTTGTCTCCCTTCCTGCGTTTATTATCAGTCTAGGCTGACAGTCACGCTTGATTCAATTCAGGCATTAAAGTTCTTGGTAAATATCTGCGACAAGGCCAGAATGGATAGCGGATTTGTCCTCTCGAGAGGGTAAAGTTGCTGCCCGTCCTACTAGAGTCCGCGGTTCGAGTCCAGGTCTTTTTCTTACTACCCTTCTCTAACATCAAAAAGTCCTCTTCATCTTTGGAGGTTGACCGTGGCAGTTCCGTGTTTTGTAGCTTTACTGTGCGTAAGCCATGGTTCGTTTCTGTCTGGCAAGTATATGCAATGTTTGTACTGAAATAATGCGTGCAAGACTCACGTAAATAGTGAGAAGCTTTTAAAAATTCTTTCACATCATTGAAGCAGTTAAATAGTGAGATGTTGTTTTAACTCTTTCACATCATTGAAGCAGTTAAATAGTGAGATGTTGTTTTAACTCTTTCACATCATTGAAGCAGTTAAATAGTGAGATGCTGTTTCAACTTTTTCACATCATTGAAACAGTTAAATAGTGACATGTTGTTTCAACTCTTTCACATCATTGAAGCAGTTAAATAGTGAGATGTTGTTTTAACTCTTTCACCTCAATGAATCAGTAAAACAGCGAGACGCTTATAATTCATTCAACTCAAAGAAACAGTTAAATAATAACATGCTATTTTAACTCTTCACATCATTGAAACAGATAAATAGTGAGATTGTGTTCCAAGTGTATTTCGCCTCTTCTTCTTATTGTTCTTGTTGTTGTTGTTGTTGTTCTTTTCTTTTCTGCGTTAGAGGTTGTTGGTCACATTAAATCCTGATCCCTATCGAAACTGTTGCCCCAAGCTTGTGTCCTCTGACCATGTCTCACGCCTCAGGTCTGCATGGTCTGGGCACTCTTTAAGAATATGTTCTGGACTCTACTCCACTGCCACACGGACACTCGCCTGCGGGAGACATTTTGAGTCGATGTAGGTGGCTCAGTAGTCTGCAGTGGCCTGTCCTTACGCGAAAGAGGATGGTTTGCTGATGTCTTTGTAGTTGGTGTATTAGATCTGGTTCGTTGCTGCAACTATTTCAAAGCAACACTGGCAGTGCTGGCAGATCTTGCACACCTCTGTGAACCAATGCTAGAGGGATATTTATGCAAAGCCAAACAAAAAAAAAAAAATGAAAACTAGCACATTTCTAACCCCGATTCATATTTTTAAATCCCAGTTTCTTTGCACCAAAATTTCTCATCAGAATCTCTTCTGACAGAGCATGGAAATTAATTCCGGAGAGAAAGAGTTAAAGCATAATTTTAAAAATGACCAACTAGTTGAATCAATAACGACGTGATTTCTAAGACTAATGACAAGCTACTGCCTACGCGCTCTGTTTTCACCCATTTACTGTTTAAAAAAAACACGAAATGGGTTCTAGCCATTTTGTGTTAAACTGCTTCTGAAAACTGGGAATATCTTCCTGCACGGCTGGGAACACACACTAGATTACATTCCACACATAGCTGTGAAAGGACGGAAAATGCAGCTCATTTTCGTGAATATTGGACTTAATCGAAACTCACTCTCCCTGTCTGTTGTCCTGCAGGCTGGCGTTGGCTGTCATGCTCTTCCACGATTCCCTGTTCCAAATGCTGATTATAAGCTGTGCAGGTGTTCTTTGTGTGTGCCATCTAAGTTAGTCCACCAGTTATTTTCTCTCTCTCTCTCTCTCTCTCTCTCTCTCTCCCTCTCTCTCTTTCTCTCTCTGTCACGATTTTTTTTTTTGCCTTCTATCGTTCCCGTTGTCACGATGTATTCTACCTTGCCTCGCCGTAGAACGTGTCCTAAGAATGTGGATTGCCCTTTTCTGACTTTTCTTATTGACAACATCTGCAAAGAAGCTAACATACATTGTACACATTCCACCACAACATTGCCCAACGGCCCAAGCTCAGAAAGAATGCAAATAAACCCACAACATCTTCCAGACAACATACCCAATAGATGAACCATAAACGAACTCCTTTTTGCTGACGATCATGCAGTTATAGCCACATCAGAAAAAAAAGACCTACAGCAGAACATGGATAATTTAGCAAAAGGCATGTAAAAGCCACAACATGAAGATCAGTGCTGAAAAAAGGAAATCATGACCATAGCGAGAGAAGAAATCCAAACAAAGATCTTCCTAGACAACCAGCCCTTGAAACTGGTGAAACATTTCAAATACCTAGGTACCACAATATCATCCTCAGGGGTTGCCCCTGACGCTGAGATTGAGAACAGATGCAATAAAGCAAATCAGATCATTGGACAAATGACTCCTTTACTGAAAAACAAATACACCACAACTGAAACAAAAAGAGCACTGCACAAAACAATTTTTCTCCCAACTCTATGCTATCAATGTCAAGCATGGATGCTAACAGCCAAAAACAAAAACAAAAATCATCATGACAGAAACTGGATGTTTAAGGAAAATACTAAATGTGACAAGAAGAGACCAAATAAGAAATGCCACCATCATGGCAAAGGTTGGAGTACACCGGTATTACACTATTTCAAGAAACAGCAAGTCAAATGGTTTGGCCATGTTACACGATTATCACCAGACAGTATATCACAGAAAACATTCACACTAAGATTTGTATGTAACAGAGGAAGAGTAACAGAATGTTTAATCTGTTACAATAGGTCGGCTACGTCAAAGATGAAGAGAGGAAATTACAAAAGCATTAAATACCCCATTATATGAAGCAAATCACCGTCCTATCAAGACCGAAAGGTATATGAGGAAGGAGACAAGACAAGACAAGTTATTGTTTGTCTTGATCGAAACTAGACAAAAAGAAATGAAGA
>CM019713.1:54867305-55194805 GCA_009760885.1 Achatina immaculata
ATGCAGATGCCCCCTATATATGACTCTGGGACTCTTTAGTCTCCTTTGAAGATTCTTAGATCCTACATTACATCCTCATACTCCTCTCTCTCTCTCTCTCTCTCTCTCTCTCTCTCTCTCTCTACCTCCCTTTCCTCTAAATTAATTTAAAGTATGACTTGATTATTGTGTTTTTTAAAAAATATACTGCTTTTCTATAAATGTGTTAGTTTTGAATGAATATAAGAATGTAAGTTTATTTCATGTAGTTACATAAATCAGAGTATGGAGAAGAGATAAGTTTATTATTTAATTATGTATAATCATTTAATTGTGTCTTCACGCTTATTGTGCTCATTAAGAAATGCTGAATGACTGTGACTGAGTGAAAGCTGTATGATGAAGGGCAGAATGTTGGACGGGCCTGGGTGCCAAACCCTTTGAAAGGAAAGTATATTCGTTCGCTCTCTCTCTCTCTCTCTCTCTCTCTCTCTCTCTCTCTCTTTCTCTTTCTCTCTCTGGTCCATGCCAGTCAGGAGTTGGTCGTCCTTGATTTCCACAACCACCTGTCCTTTCCTCTTTCCATAAGATGTATGTTGGACCACACTCCACTCCACATTTAGTCTATCAGGTATCTTGTTTCTTCGTCTCCCTCTGTCCCCCTTGTCCCTCCAGTTTTCCTGTTGTCACTAAGCGATCCAGTTTGCTCCGTCTCAAAACACGTCCCAGAAATCTGGATTGCCGTTTTCTGAGTTTTGCCATAATTTCTCTCCTTTTCCCAGCCTTTCTTAGAACCTTACTCCCTCTCTGGCCTGCAAAATATGCCCGAATACCCTCTTCAACAGTCTATAGAAGTCATCATTACACGTTTTATTGGGCACCAAAATAATAAATGTCAGTAGCAGGTTTACTTTACAAATGGACAGGCAGGAACAGAACGGCCGAAAGAACTTGCTTTAGGCCAGTGTTTCCCAACCTTTATTTAGATCATACCCCCGCCAACGCCTCACAGATGTTGATGTAATCCATTTCTCTTTCCCTAACCCCCTTCCCCCACTCCGCAGCAACCAGGTTCTGAGAAAATAAATATATTCTAATTGTCACTCAAAATATTCAAATTCCCCCCCCCCCTTTTCCCCCTTCTCCCCGTGGGGCGTACGCTCCACGCTGGGAAACACTGGTTTAGGCTTTAAAAATACGTTATCTTTTATCTATGACAGGTGTCTAAAAGGCAAATAACGCCTTATTCACACATGTACTTTCAGGTTAAACTGAGCAAAGATGCTTTAGACTCCCTGCAGGCGGCACTTGGCTCGGTAAGTATATCGTTTAATCATTGCCTGTCCTATATCAAATGTTTCTTACTCCACTTAGTTTTATTCTCACCAAATCCTTATACCAGAGTTTTCTAAGATAAACTTCTCACCAAATCCTTATACCAGAGATTTCTAAGATAAACTTCTCATCAAATCCTTATACCAGAGTTTTCTAAGATAAACTTCTCACCAAATCCTTATACCAGAGTTTTCTAAGATAAACTTCTCACCAAATCCTTATACCAGAGTTTTCTAAGATAAACTTCTCACCAAATCCTTATACCAGAGTTTTCTAAGATAAACTTCTCACCAAATCCTTATACCAGAGTTTTCTAAGATAAACTTCTCACCAAATCCTTATACCAGAGTTTTCTAAGATAAACTTCTCACCAAATCCCTATACCAGAGTTTTCTAAGATAAACTTCTCACCAAATCCCTATATCAGAGTTTTCTAAGATAAATAGCGAATTAAGAATATTAACGATGAACATGAAGAAACAATCCATTCAGTTCATGAGTTGAATGTAATATATCTCTCTCTCTCTGAACCTTAAGTGCCCAGGGCACATGGGGTTTCCACAACGGTTTTCCACAAATGCCTATCCTTTGCCTTTTTTTCCGCTCTTGCCCAGGTGAGCCCTCTATTGCTCAAAATCCTCGCTGTTGTTCTTCTCCATGTCTCTTATGGTCTACCCTTACTTCTTTTCCCCTGTGGTGTCCATTTCAGTGCTATTTTTGGTAGTGAATTGTCAGTCATTCGGAGCACATGTCCCAACAAGTAATATAGCAATATAGAATGTAATATGGTTATTTGGTTATAAAGAAGGCGAAATTACATGTGTGAAATAAACTGTAAATTACAGTGTATATATTGTTTTCCTAGCGTTTCTTCGTCGAGGCTGGGGGGTGGAATATCTGTAGTTGAGAGATTAAAACATGTAATATTTCGACTCAACCTTTGTCAAAATCAAATAAGTAAATAAATAAACAAACAAACAAATAAAAAGGACACAAAAACTGAGCTATGACGTTAAAGTATTGTGTAGATTAACATTCTGAAGCGAATTCATGTAATAAATGTACCTTAATTCTGTGGCTAGTGTCTTGTTTACTACTTTTGATAAAGCATAAATACAAAAATATGGTGTTCTCCATATAGTACTTAATCGGTTCTGTTCTTTACATGTAGCAGAAAATGAATTCGACTTTTTACATAGCAGTTAATCAGTTCTGTTCTTTACGTGCAGCAGAAAATGAATTCTACTCTTTACATATAGTGAATAGTAAAGCATGCATCTTCACACGTTTTAGATAATTAAATCTGTTCTCTAAATATTACAGATTAAGTAATCACGCTCCTTACATGTAGCATATGATTAACTCGGGTCTTTACATTACAGTAGATAATTAATTGTGTTCTTTGCATGCAGCAGTTTATCAATTTTGTTTCGTCAGGTGTATTTCCTATTGTTTCCTAAATACTCATACGGCCTGTGTATTTCTGATGATACATAGTCAATGTTTGTTAGCTGCATGTCATTTATATCATGTGCAGTATTTAATCACTGACAATGAAATGGTGTCTCTTTCAGGGCTCCAGGAATGTCACAAATCGGCTAACGCTTTTGGAAGACCAGGTCCAACCGTTGTCCTATTTGCAAAGCCGAGTGTTGTCCCTCAACATATCCTTACAGAGCCTGAGAGATCAGGTAGATGCTGAAGAATTTAGTTGTATGAGAACACGAGAATATGCTAGGAAATGTGGTGATTTAGATAGTCTGAGAACAGGAGAATATGCTAGGAAATGTGGTGAATTACACAGTCTGAGAGCATGATAATATGCTAGGAAACGTGGTGAATTACACAGTCTGAGAACACAAGAATATGCTAGGAAATGTGGTGAATTAGATAGTCTGAGAACACAAGAATATGCTAGGAAATGTGGTGAATTAGTCTAAGAAC
Organism: Achatina immaculata; assembly: GCA_009760885.1. NCBI lineage: Eukaryota > Metazoa > Mollusca > Gastropoda > Stylommatophora > Achatinidae > Lissachatina > Lissachatina immaculata. The sequence goes on from CM019713.1 coordinate 54,870,564, forward strand.
ACGAGGATATGTTAGGAAATGTGGTGAATTAGTCTAAGAACACGAGAATATGCTAGGAAATGTGGTTATTTAGATAGTCTGAGAACACGAGAATATGCTAGGAAATGTGGTGAATTAGATAATCTGAGAACACAGGTATTCTCTAGGGAATTTAGTCAATTAGATAGTATGAGAATAGGTATCTGTTGAAAAAAATGTGGTGAATTAGATAGTCTGAGAACGAATTAGATAGTCTGAGAACAAAGGTATTTGCTGGAGAATTTAATCTATTAAATGGTATTAGAACATGTATGTGTTGAAAAGAATGTGGTGAATTAGACAGACATAGACTTTCGCTGGGGGAATGTGGAGAGCTAGACAGTTTGAGAACACCTGTATTTTTTGGAAATGTGGTGCATTAGACAGACTGAGGGCCCAGTTACTGTCTGGAGAATGTGGCATATCTGACATTTCGAACACAATGTATTGAGTGAATTTGGTTTGAAATTTCATTCATTTTTTCAGTTGTTTGTATACATTCATGACTGTAAAATACGACATCTATTTTCTTTCTTTTTCTCATATTTTTTTTTTACTTATATGAGTTTGAGCTAGATTCGAGGGCCAAAAACAAAATAAATAAACACCCCGAGACAGAAGATATAGGTCCTAAGAGACTAAACCTTGAAACACAAACATTTTTTGTTACAACTATAATCGATTATGACAGTCAAATATGAAGTTAAAACTCGGATAATAGTAAAATACAGGAAGAAACGAGGAAAAATAACGCCCAGAAACCAAAGAATGACTCCTACTTTAGCTCAGAAGAGAAGAACAAGTCGAGATCTCTAGACTCAGAACGAGACACAATAGAATGAGATACACAAGAGAATGAGGCACAATAGAATGAGACACAACAGAACGAGGCACAATAGAATGAGACACAACAGAATGAAACACAATAAAATGAGACACAACAGAATGAGACACCACAATGTTACTGACACAATGACAGCCAAGCATCAGTTACAGGACTGTCCTTCATTTTAAAAACGACGTTTTCGGTCGACACGGGTACCCATCAATGATAAACTGTATGGTGATCATGGCAGCCTGGGACAAACGGCAGCTTTCTTAAAAAAATATCCAAGCTGACGTTTGAAAGTATCAGAAGAAGAAGACGAAGAAAAAGAATAAGAAGAAGATATTAGTCAAATATTGATGGTGTTTTGCGATGGACACCAGAGGGGAAAAAGAAAGAGAACAACACGAGGCTACCCAGCGGAGAACTGTAGAAGGAGAAATGAGTAGCTTGTACCACAGCTGAGGCTGACAGCGAGAAGTGGAGAGAATTTGTTGCCCTGCAACACGCCACAAGGCATACTGGGCGATGATTGCTTCGCTTATCGCCAGCCAAGGACGGATTGATGGAATATGCCGCAAGAGAAACTGCCTAGATCTTGTAGTTGTACCTGTACGAACTCCCTGTAACTGCGAGCTGGTGTTCTTTGCAGCCGATGCTGCAGAGGTGTTGAAGAACAGCATCGGATCGGCGTGGAAGCGGGCCTAGATAGAAATATATATTGGGGAAACTTCCACAGGCAGGTGACGTCAGTCTTCAACCAAAAATCATCTTCTGTGGTAATAAGAGCCATAAATATTATGAAAACAGCGCTGATAAACTGATGAGCTACTGATAAATATGTTAACATGATCAGTAATTACACATTCGACTCTGGCTTTCAGGAACAGATTCATCACTCGACATTGAACAATAGACTAACCAGTGTGGAAGGGCAAATGGCCACAACTCAGAGTGTCAGAGAAGTTCAGACCCAAGTGACGAGCCTACGGGCGAGGGTTGCCACTCTAGAGAGTGCGGTGTGTAGTTTTTCCATCATCATCATCATCATCATCTTCTTCTTCTTCTTTTTCTTCCTTTTCTTTTTCTTCACTTCCTCTTTTTCTTTTTCTTTTTTCTTGCATCATTAACATTACATGACCTCACAATTTTTATAATGTTCGTTTTCTTCATAACTATGATGTATCGTTTTATGTGAAAGGTTGACTGCTCAAAATATCTTACAGATGGATGGACTACTACTACTACTACTACTATTACTACTACTACTACTACCGCTACTACTACTACTTATACTACTTCTTATACTACTACTATTATTACTACTGCTACTACTACTACTACTACTACTACTACTACTACTACTACTACTACTACTACTACTACTACTACTTCTTCTTCTACTACTACTACTACTACTACTACGTCTACTACTACTATTGTTGTTATTACTACTACTACTACTACTATTACTACTACTACTTCTTCTACTACTACTACTACTACTACTACTACTACTACTACTACTACTACTACGTCTACTACTACTACTGTTGCTATTACTACTACTACTATTACTTCTTCTTCTTCTTCTACAGCTACTACTACTGCTACTATTACTACTATACTGCTAATACTACTACTACTACTTCTTCTTCTTCCTCTTCTTCTTCTTCTTCCTCCCAGGAACTGCTAACTGGCAGTGAAGATGTTGGGGTACATTATCGCGTGGTATTGGGAGCGGGAACCGTCTTGACCCCCCAGATACTAGGGCGGTAAGAAACAAACAGGGAAACAAAGTCTAAGTGTGCCATTAAACACACAGAACTTTTTTGGAGATTTACTGCAGCTTTCAATTCCTGTGGAAACGGTTAAAGTCTTAGGTGTAACTAGAGGAGACGTTGGTGAGGAAGATGTCCTCGGCGCTAAATTTGGAAAGGAGGTGCCATTTTTTGTGATTAAATGTTCAGATTTTTCCTGGAGCGCCATAAACCGTTGCTGCACTTCTGGTTCTGAATATTGGATCAACTACTGGCGGACGGACAAGCTTTTCAAATTTGTGAAGCATTTGTTATTTTTCTTGAATTTTGTTCAAGTCTTCTATCTTTCTTTTCCCTATAGTAACTGGTTAGTTTGTTCAGTTATTTTTCTCTAAAGTCTCCACCTCTATTTTGCTTTATGCCCACAGAAATAACCATTCTATTCGCGTGTATGTCTACAGCTCAAACTTTGGCAAAAAATTCTTAGTCTTATATTGTATTTTCTAGTGATAGCCACAAAGTGTATCGTTATTTTCCTCTGTTGTTATCTGTGAAATAAGATTTCTAGTACATGTTATTCTTCATTTTCTCTCATCTCTGACCCTTCCATGACCTTCCAAGATAGCAGAACCTGATCATGTTGTAAACAACTCTAATCTCTTTCTCTCTGAACCTCAAGTGCCCAAGACACATAGAGCTTATGCAGGGATTTTCCACAAAACGCCTGTCTTTTGCCTTTTTTCCCCCCGCTCTTGCCCAGGTGAGCCTTCTATTGCTCAGCATTCTCTCTGTTGTTCTTCTGTATGTTTTCTTTGGTCTACCCTTATTTCTGTTCCCCTGAGACTTAGTAAATAGGTTAAAAAAACTGTCCGCCATACTGACACATTTGAAAAATTAACTGTGTATTTCAAATATATACAAATGCTAAATTCTTAGGCCAACAGTTCCAGGGATCGCAGCGACATTGCACAAGTTCTAATCGGGAGAGTGAGTCTTCAGTTTTGTTTTGTTTTTCTTTCAGCTGCTTTTATCTCCATCATCGCTTCGCTTTCGTTCTCATATTTATAAATATATATATATGCTTCTTTTCTGCTGCAAGCTTTGCTCACGTGCATTTGCATAATTCCAAAAAAAAATATGCGATTCATCTAAACAAAGCTGTTGTCCAACTTCAAAAGGCCCAAGGATCGCAAATGCATCCACGAGTCCAACGGGCAGATCGCTTCAGAACCAATCAGTTCGTGCAGAAATTCGATGCTATGCTTCAGGTGAAGAAGCTGCAAGAGCCAGCCCGGACCTATTTTTCTTAAAGCAGAATAAAACAAAAAAACTTTTTGTTTCTTATCTAACAATATTAATTTTAATAAGGTAGATTACATTTTCATAATGATCTCGCGGGGGTCAAGAATGACCACGGGGGGGGGGGGGGGGGGGGGGGGGGGGGGAGGCGGCTAGCTGGACATATTAAATCCGCACAAGCGTAGGGCGTGGTCCTGTTAATAAGGATTTGGATTTAAACAAGTGAATGTGTTCTATCCTTTATTCTCCTCGGTTCTGGTTTGTAGGCAATGTGTTCATAGTTAACGCAATGTCCAATGGACTTGTTTTTTTTTTCAGAATTCAAATGCGGGAAACGGACAAGGAGGAGGTGGGGGAGGACAAGGAGGAGGTGGGGGAGGACAGGGAGGAAATGAAGCAGGAGGCGGAGGAGGAAGTGGAGAACAAGGAGGAGGTGGGGGCACAGGCGGAGGCGGAGGCGGAAGCGGTGGAGGCGGAGGAGGGATACGAAGAAATATCCGACGGCTGAGGAACAGGGTATTCTTCGCGGAAGCGCATGAAATCTTCTGCATGAGAAGATATAAATATCTTCCCTCAACCCAGGGGTTCTCTAACTATAATATTTTATGACTCCATCAAATGTTTTATTATCAACAACAACAACAACAACATATATTATTTATATATAATTTGTGACGACATGGGGAATACCTTGACAGAAAAAGAGATTATTCTAGAAAGATGGAAGGAATGTTGCAGGGGAATGTATGAAACAACTGACTGTGAAAGCAGAAATCATCAGTGTGAATTATTTTTCGAAGAGAAAGAACCCGAACCGACAATGGAAGTTTTATGGGCAATAAAGAATCTGAAAAATCACCAGGATGTGATGAGATAACAGCTGAATTTATTAAAGCAGGAGGGAAAGAATGTGCAACAATCTATCATGCACTATGTAAAAAGATATGACATTTAGGAATTTGGCCAAAAGAATGGAAAAGAACTGCCAAAAAAAAAAAAAAGGTTATCTGAAATTATGCACAAACTACAGAACGGTTGGCCTGATTAGTCACGCCAGTAAAATTCTGTTAAAAATCATAATGGGTAGACTTCGTAAGAAAATAGAAGAAGAAGTCAGTATGGTCCAAGCTGGTTTCAGGCAAAGAAGAGGATCAAGAGATCATATATTCATTATAAGATTAATAATAGAAAAATGCAGAGAATTTAATGTGAGTCTATATTTATCTTTTATAAAGGCATTTGATTGTGTGCAACACCAGAAACTTTGGGAAATAATGGGAAAAAATGGGATTTCCAACACATTTGATACAGTTAATATCACTGCTTATCTAGACCAACAGGCAGCAGTAAGAATAAATGGTGAAACAACAACTTGGTTTGACATAAAAGAAGGACTCCATCAGGGGTGCATATTGTCGCCTTACTTATTTAACTTGTATTCTAAAAAGGCTGAAAAACAACTAGAGAAATGGACAAGAAAGTGGAATCTTTCGGAAATGGATGCCTAGGGAAAGTGGGAATGTATGAGGTGGAGTGTATTCAAGGGCAGCACAGAGATCGGACCTATGAGGGAACGGCGGCCTGTCTCATGTTTGATCAGAAGGGGAGGATGGACATGTGTCGGTCGTGTGGTGAGAGGAGGCAGTCAGACAGTCCCCCCAAGCGGGCTTTCGGGTGGAGCACAACAGGCCCAAGAAAAAGAGGTCGACCAAGTGAAACTCTAAAGAGGACATTGTTAAGAGAAGCCAATTCAGTGGGCATAACATCCCTTGATGAGACTGAAAAACTCGCCGAAGTCAGGACATATTGGCGAACTACCATGCGGGCCCTATGTGACGTTTAGCGGCACGGGAAGGATGTAAGATGTAAGATACTGAAAATATAATGAGGAATGTTAGAGAAAATGTAGACAAAGAATATTACGATGCTATAACAATTGGAGGTTATGAAATACCAGAGATTAGATATGCTGATGACGCAGTATTACTGTCCACAACACACAAAAAAAAAAAGGAATGAAAAAACTAATTATGTCAGTTCGTAAGAATAGTGAAGAGCAAAACCTCTATCTTAATGGGAAGATAACTAAATTGATGACAACTGACAAAACAAACAAGGCAGCTGAAATATATATCAATGGGGAGAAACTGGAAGCAGTGGAGAGTTTTGAATATCTTGGATCTTTACTAACTAATAATAGAGATACAATGAGGGAAATTAAAAGGAGGACATCTATCGCTCTTTAGAAAGTAAAACAACTAAAGAATCTGTGGAGAGGAGCAGACAGAACTACAAAAATAAGATTTTTAATGGCATGCATCTTTCCCATCACAACATATGTCTGTGAGACCTGGACACTCAACAAAACAGCTGAGAAACACATAAATGCTATTGAATGCAAATGTTATAGAAGAGTTCTTCAAATATTATGGGCACAGAAAAGAACAAATATATTTATATTACAAGAACTTAATATTGAAGAAGGCTGGCTAGTAAAGAGGATTAAACAGAGAAAATCTAAATATCTTGGGAATATTGAACGTCATGACAACACAGAGGAGACTGTCTGTGTATACAGAATGCATGTACGTAATGGGAAAAAGAAAGAGAGGAAGACCAAGGCGAAAATGGCTGCAAGACATCGTTGATGATCTGCAAATGGATGCATCAGAAGCAGGGCATCTTACTCACAACCGAAAGGCCTACAGGAGAGCTGTTAGGGAGTCAAAGTTCCGCAAGGGACATGCAAATGACTGGCTCAACAACAACAACAACAACAACAACAATAACAATAACAACAACAACAACATTCAGCGTAACTTGCTCACAGCCAACAGTAATTTTTTAAAAAGGCTTTAAAAAAAAATAAGGAAAGAAAATTCGTCTGTCTGATCTGGCAATTGAAACTTTAAACAACCATAAGAGCTAAATATAGACATCTTGTCTGTCTTTTTTTTTTCAAGTGAAGACATGGAGACAACGGTTTTTGTAGTGTTTTGGGATATGAAAGAGTTAAATAAGAAAGCTACGCCTCCAAGTTTCGCCATTCGTTCTTCAGATTAGGGAAATGACTTATGGTTTCATAAACTAATGTACACTTAACGTAATGTTATCACTCAAAGAAATTTTTGTTTCGTAACCAAGCATGGTGGCAAATTTTGCATGACTTTCACGTCTTAACCTCTGACCTCACACAACCAACGTAACACTTCATTCATTTCATTCATATGTTGCAATGAACATATATTTATATATACATGGTCCATGCTATAATCAGGCGTTGGTAGTCATTGATTTTCACACTCATATCTATTCTTTGCTCTTTCTAGAGGGTGTGTTTTGGACCGTTTTCCGTTTCACTCTTTTAGTCCGTCAAGTATCGTGTTTCTTTGTCTTCCTCTGTCTCTTTTTCCCCCCTCCAGTTTTCCCGCTGTCACCTGGCGTTCCAGCCTGCCTTTTCTTAAAACGTGTCCTACAAATCTGAACTGCCTTGGTTTTGAATTTAGCCAGAATTTCTTTCCTTTGCCCAGCCTAAGTTAGATCCTCTTCGTTCTCTTGGCTGTCCACGGTATTCTCATCGTTCTTCTTATGAACCATATCTCCACTGCTTCCAGCAGACTTTGAGCGCTCTGTGTTGCCGTCCATTCTTCGCATCCGTATAATTATACGGGATCAACTTAAGCACTGAATAACCCTCTCTCTGGCGTCCATCGACACAGCTTTATAGCACAGCATGTTCTTCATTTTCACAAATGCTGACTTGGCCTGGGCTATTCTGCTCCTTGTTTCAGTTTCGCGTCGTCCGTTTTGTGTTGTTATTATTATTGTTCCTAAATACTTGAATTTGTCTACGTGCTTTAATTCTGTGCTTTTTACTTTGAATTACACACACACACACACACACACACACATATATATATATATATATATATATATATATATATATATATATATATATATATATAATATATACACGCATTCGCACGCGCTGCTTGAAAGCTTGGAAGCCATCTCATTATTTTTTTTTAATATTGAAATTGGATATACAATTTCTCCTTGTACCTGCATGTGTTGTTGAATATTATACAAATAATATCATATCTCTTCTTCTTCTTCTTCTTCCTCTTCCTGGAACTGCGAGCTGGCGTTCTTTGCGGCAGATGAGGTGAAGATGTTGCCGCAAAGCGTCATGTTGGCTTGGCAACGCCCTACGATGTACCAACGGAGAGGTGTAGCAGGGTCTTGATCGCCTAGCCTGTCAAATCCCGCAGCATCTTCGTTACCAATAGTATCATTTGTATCATATATCTATACTGCTTGTATCCTTACGGATATTTGAGTCTAGTATTTGCATGTGGGAACGAACATACACCCATTGCTTTTGCATGCCAGATGGAATCTTTTATACGATTTAGTGTAAGAGATATTCATTTGATTTAAGCTGAGAGAAGAGAACAAGAAAAAGATGATGATGATGATGACGATAATGATGACGATGATGATACGAAAAGCAAAATCATTGTCATAATATTTAAGTAGCTGAAATTGTCAATGTATCTGAATGCGTCCAAGTTATTTATGGCAGTTGTACTATAAATAGCATCGAAACTGTCATTAACGATTAAGATTCTCCCGTTGACCATATAATTAATGACTTCTCTCTTTTATGTGTATAATGTTCATGTGAGGCTGGTTACTGCACCGCTTAGATAATTATGACTGTGTCCATAAAACAGACGGCTGTCAATAGAAGTCACGACAAAGACATATACTAACAGTGTCTGTAGAACTGGCTAAAGTCGTATTGCTTATGTCATGTCAGATATTCATAATGTTAAGAGTTCTTGTTCTATTAGCAGATTTTTTTTTGTTCATGTCAGTGAAGATATTTTCATGAAGGTTTACGCTGGTGATACTGACTGTGGTCGAACCAGATGGTGACTATGACCTATGTAAGATGTGACTATGAACGCACATGGTGGTGACTATCACCTATGTAAGATGTGACTATGAACGCACCTGGTGGTGACTATCACCTATGTAAGAGGTGACTATGAACGCACCTGGTGGTGACTATCACCTATGTAAGAGATGGCTATGAACGCACCTGGTGGTGACTATCACCTATGTAAGAGATGACTATGAACGCACCTGGTGGTGACTATCACCTATGTAAGAGATGACTATGAACGCACATGGTGGTGACTATCACCTATGTAAGAGTTGACTATGAACGCACCTGGTGGTGACTATCACCTATGTAAGAGTTGACTATGAACGCACATGGTGGTGACTATCACCTATGTAAGAGTTGACTATGAACGCACATGGTGGTGACTATCACCTATGTAAGAGTTGACTATGAACGCACATGGTGGTGACTATCACCTATGTAAGAGGTGACTATGAACGCACATGGTGGTGACTATCACCTATGTAAGAGGTGACTATGAACGCACATGGTGGTGACTATCACCTATGTAAGAGGTGACTATGAACGCACATGGTGGTGACTATCATCTATATAAGAGGTGACTATGAACGCACATGGTGGTGATAATAACATACAGTAACTGGTAACTATGACCTTAATTTATGGCCCTGATTACAACGAAACTATTAAATACGAAGTCTATATTATTGTTATTTAACTGGTATCCGAGTAAAATGGACATGTCTAAAGTAATGATAGTAATGTTATGTGATTTTGTGATGACATGTGATGGTGAAATTATCAGCACTCATTGTTTTGTTTTGTTTTCTTTGATTTTCACAAGGTCGAGGCCTTGGAAACATCTGTCAGAAATCTTCAGGCGGTAAGCGATTTGCACGTGAAGAGAGAGATAGATTGATTGATTGATTGATCTTTATTTCAAAAGGGTTAAGAATTGGGCACCTCAGAATAGAGGGGAGGAGAGGTATTGGGGAGGGGGAGGAGAGAGATATAGAGAGACTGAGAGAGGAAGACAGAGATATAAAAGGAAAGAGAGAGTGGAGACATAGAGAAGGAGATATATATATATATATATATAGGGAAGGAGACAGAGATATAAAAGGAAAGAGAGAGTGGAGACATAGAGAGGGAGAGAGATATATAAAGGGAAGGAGACAGAGATATAAAAGGAAAGAGAGAGTGGAGACATAGAGAGGGAGAGAGATATATAAAGGGAAGGAGACAGAGATATACAAAGGAAAGAGAGATATTGAGGAAGATAGGGAGGGAGAAAAATATAAAGGGGAAGAGAGATATAGAGGGAGAAAGATTTAGGAGATAGATATGAAGAGAAAGAGGGAGGATGAGAGACATAAAGGAAGGGAGACAGTGAGAGAAATAAATGGGAAAAGGAGAGAGATAGGAGACAGAGGGACGGAGATATAAAAGGAAAGAGAGACAGAGGAGAGAGATAGAAAGGGAATGAATGAACGAACGAACAGACTTTATTTTAAATTAACTCCTAAATCCAAGCAATCAAGAAAGTGCCGCACAGCTAAAATATTTATAGAAAAAATGTGATTAAACAACTATTTCAAATTTAACATCTGGAAAGGAAGCCCAGACAATGGCCTAAGAATCAAAAAGGGCCCTTCGAAATAATATCAATAAATGACAGGAGATATGTAAACTGTTCCAGAACTGCAGAGTGTAGTTCAAGGAAAAAGAAGAAAGTACTCGAATTTGGCCAAGAAGATGATGGATCTTGTACATCCATGTTACGCTAAACACCACACGAACTGAAACAACCTTAACAGAGGCTGAAAAACTCGCCGACAACAGGAAAAAAAAAACATGGCGAAATACAATGCGAGCCCTAAGTGACCTTTTTACTGGACAGGTAAGATGTAAGAGAATTGTCATGTACAGTACTTCTACAAATTGCAAAAATCTACCGAAATCTCACTAACCTCACACTGAATTCGGGAATGCCGAAACTGACTTACGGGAAGAGAGCAAGACGAAATAAACAAACTAATTAAAGAAAATCTCAAACAACGAGGACGACGTCATCTACACGAACAGATCATTACACGGGGGGGGGGGGGGGGGGAGGCGTTAAAAGCGGATGTGGTTTCACAGGATACACCGAAGGACAAGTGCTCAAGGTCATGGCCAGAGCATACCACGACACCTGCTCAAGCATGCGGACGGAAACTGAGGCCGTTACACGAGCCTTGAATTGGCTGATGACTCAGAACGGTACAACGAACTACAGTCACAGGGACTCTCAAAGTCTATTAAGAAAGAGCACTGTCCCCTTAGAAGAGAGTGTTTGGACATAACTATACAAAACGCAAACCCAAAACATCACATGGATATACTGCTTGGGGCACACTAGCATTGTTGGCAACGTAAAGCTGATCAGCGGGCAGCAAGGGGCTAACCAGCTAGGAAACATCAGTTTAGACAAACAAGACATATATAAATCTTTCAAGCAGGAAATCGAAGAATCTGCCCTTTTAAAAAAAAAAAAAAAACTTCCTCAGTAGTGCATACCACGCCCGCCTCAGTCAACAACATGTCATCAGAAGGAGTGGAAGCACATCCCAGTTGTGTGCTAGAACACGAGCCATGTACAACCAACACATTATTGGGAATTATATCAGGCAAAACACAACATCCTGATGTCCAATGCAGAATACTTAAGGGCAAGTCCCGAGGTTAACGAAGCAGCACCCACAGACCAGCAGCAGAACTAGGTCATTTCCAGCATCTAGTATCTTTTAAAAAAAAGTATATACTGTATAGTTTGTCCCGTGTTTTTAAGATATATCTTTAAAACATCTGAACTAGATGATGATTCTTTGCTACGTTCTATGCCATGTTTTCATATTTACTATTCCTAAGTCTTCTCAGTTCTGTTAGATGCTGCCGCACGCTGCCTGTTCCAGATTTACTCGTGTCCAAAGGTTGAAGGATGGGGGAGGGGGGTGGGGGCTAGTTGCTACAGGCTGTTTCTTGTTAACCCCCCCCCCCCCGCCCCATGCCACCCACCCAAGTGATTCGAACACGTGTTTCTTGTGCGATAACCCCTGAGCTCAATGCTAAGACCACGTTTTCCACCCTTCAGAAAGCAATTAGTTATTTATCATCATTCTTCTCGAAGTGCTTCTCTAGTCTTGGTGTGTTCAACTCTCTTTACAGCTTTTGACAAATAACGAGTGTCAGAGCAACCCGTGTCGCAATGGAGGTACCTGTGTGGACATGTACAATGGATACTTCTGTAGGTGTCCCTCAAACTGGCAGGTAAGTGTTCCATTCATCAAACCGATAGTCTTTAGTTGAACATAAACATCACGGAGTATGTGTAAAGGGTGTTTGAGTTGCGAAGTGGTTAGTACACTGGTCTCTCATGGCGAAGGTCGGGGTTCGAATAGAACCGGAGGCACCCCAGTCACCCAATTGTAGAAATGGGTACCCGACTTCTTTTGGAGTTGGGGAAGGAAAGATGGCCAGGCGTGATACTGACCATATCACCCTCTAGTGTACTGACAGGTCAAGGAAAATATGGGCACTAACACTATATACCTATGTGCCTCTAAGGCATGACAGGATTGCCTTTACCTTTTTGTGTGTAAAATGTTAATGTGTAAATGGGACAGGCTGCTGGGAACCAACGAGTCATTTATCTTCAGCCCAAAAAAGAAGACCAAAAGTCAGGTTCGTGGTAAACGGTAAGACTGTCGGCCATTGTGTGAATGGAGCGAGTGTTGACGCCTTCTGTTAGTAACTATACAGGAAGCTCTCTACTGCAGAGAGCGGAACAACAACATAATTCCATCAGATTATTAGAGGAAGTACCCCCGCCCCCTTAGACAAGTGTTTCGGCCCTATTAATTTCCTGACACTCTTTAAAAAAAAAAGGGGGGGGGGAGGGTGGTCTCGATCATAACTCAAGAGGTTTTGTGAGTTGTTGCTTTTTTTCCGTCCCGAAATTGGGCCCATGATCTTTTCAACTGGGCAAGGCGCTTCGAAGTGCATTTCCTAGCGATTTAGCTACGGAGGACGGGTGTTGGTTGTGACAGACGAAATTATTCAAGTGATAAACAATATTAGCCAGACGAGACCGGCAGGAGTTGGGGGCCTCAGTTTGATGCTCCAGGAAGAATCATTCGCACAACCGCCTGTTAGCTGCTATGACAGTCAATAAGAAAGTGAGCAAGGGTTTTTCAGACAGTGTGATATGGGAGCAAAACGGGTATGTGAGTAATCCAGTCACAAAAGAGGCTGAGCCAATATTTTGTAATACTTGCCGAGAGGCCTACAGGAGTGCTGTTAGGGAGGCAAAGTTCCGCAAGGGACATGCAAATGAATGAAGGAAATGTTATGTCATAACAGTTATATTCTTCTTCCCAATGCTACACAGACAGACGTTGGCGATCATGCTTTCCCACAGTTCTCTAATCCAGGTGTTAATTATGAGCTGGACTGGTGTCCTTTTTCCGTGCCACTTCATCAGTCGATCTGCCATCTTCTCTTTGTCTTCCTCGGTCTCTTTTGCCCTCCATCATCGCTGTTGTTATCTAATATTCCAATCCATCCGCTCTCATGACGTGTCCTATGAGTTTGGATTTGTCTCTTCCTGGACTTTATTATTGCTCGTCTCTCTTTTCCTGCCTCTTTCAGGACCTCTTTCCTTTGATCTCTTGTATGCATCTTTAGCAATATTCTAAGTAACCACATTTCCGCGGCCTCAAGGCTGCGCTGTGCTTCCCTGGCCACTGTTCCATGTTTCAGATCCATAAAACAGGATTTGTCCAATATAACATCGGAGCGCTCTTTTCCTCATATCGATCTATGTTTGATTCTCCCTATCAAAGGAGAAGTAAGACACTTCCTTTTCTACGACAGTCTGAGGGTACCCTTGGGCAAGGTGGAGTACCCGTATAGCCCCCCGATCAGGGTGACATGAAGCCATGAGAGCAGGTGATGGATGGAATGGGAGAGCAGCCGACAGATAATGTTGGTTATGGTCACCATTCTATGATGTTAGGCAGATAATATCTTTATATGCTCTGGTGGAGAATTAGGAGGACAGAATGGAGTGGCTTTTTACTTGGACAAATAAAGTGTCTTAGTTTGGATCAGCGGGTTTGCACTTTCTGCGTTCGACCAAGTATGTTAATGTGTAAGATTCGCGTTATGAACTTGACAACCACTATCAAGAAGCCAGAAGAGTCAAGACCCCCCCCCCCCCCCCCCAGTTACAACCACTGCTACAGAAGCGTCAGATGCTACGAAACTAAACTTGGACAGAAAAATCCAGATGAGAGTATTCTAATGAGCTGATGGCTGGATATTTTTTTTGGGTCTAAATTGCCCATCTTCCGGTGCCCGCTACAGATCTTCTGAAGTTTCAGATATATGGATCTCGTCCTTGCTTTGAAGTAGAGTCATAAGATGTGCACGCGTGCCGATCAGACTTGTCCTTGGTTGGATATCACTCTCAAGCGGAATTTTATTTTTGGAACCGTCACTGGGGTCAACCCACCCTCTAAAAAATGGGCACCTGGGGTTTCCCTAGCAAAAAAAAAAAAAAAAGGCGGTGTGGACAAGTGCTGGTATCCTTGCCTCAAATATCGCCGTGGTCTAGAAATGTGAAAGGACTAACTCTTCACCTCCTACAGCATGCAAATACCACACGACAATTTTTTTTTTTAATCATGAGAAGAGCAGCTGTCATTTGGAGTAGGTTCTGTTCTCCACAGCAGTTGCCTGGACAAAACAGAAAACGCGCTTAAGATGAAACGCCGTAACCTCCACTACCAGCTAACATCTGACTGTTTCTAAACCGTCTTCAAAAGCTGTTTCTAAACTGTCTTCAAATGTTGTTTCTAAACCGTCTTCAGAGAAGGCTATTTCTAAACCGTTTTCAAAGGTTGTTTCCAAACTGTCTTCAAATGCTGTTTCTAAACCGTCTTCAAAGGCTGTTTCTAAACCGTTTTCAAATGCTATTTCTAAACCGTCTTCAGTTTCTAAACCGTCTTCAAAGGCTGTTTCTAAACCGTTTTCAAATGCTATTTCTAAACCGTCTTCAGTTTCTAAACCGTCTTCAAAGGCTGTTTCTAAACCTTCTTTAAAGGCTGATTCTAAACCATCTTCAAAGGCTATTTCTAAACCTCCAAAGGCTGTTTCTAAACTGTATTCAAAGGCTATTTATAAACCTTCTTCACAGGCTATTTCTAAACCGTCTTCAAAGGCTATTTCTAAACCGTATTCATAGGCTATTTCTAAACCTTCTTCAAAGGCCATTTCTAAACCATCTTCAAAGGCTATTTCTAAACCGTTTTCAAAGGCTATTTCTAAACCGTATTCAAATAGTAATTAGCTGTTAAACAGGACATGTCAGGAGATATGACAGCGCCGTGCCAAGAGGCATAGGCGGTCATCTCCCTCCATATCACTCGGTCCTCCGTGTCTCAGATCAAGTCGGTTGCTGCTTTTCCTGTCAAACCATGCAACCAGGACATCCAGGTATTTCTGTCTTTCCCGCCCCCCCCCCCCCCTCTGTCTTTTGCCATTTATCTTTCCAGCCATGATCAAATTTTCAAGACCTTCGTGTCTGCTGATGTGTCCGAGAAACTTTGATTGTCTTTTTCTTATATACCACTCTAGTTTGAGATATCCCGTTCTTATATACCACTCTAGTTTGAGATATTCCGTTGTACTTCTTTCTTTGTCTTTCTGGCTGCCCACGGTATGCGAAACATCCTCCCTAAGAATCACATTTCAATTGCCTTTATTCTTTGTTCTAATTGTTTACTCGTGATCCATGTTTCACGTACATAAAGTAGAACAGGTTCTATATAGCATCTTAAAAAGTAGAATATGTTCTAAATAGCATCTTATAACTTTTTCTTATTGACAAGTCACAGTTTTTGATTTGTTAATACGTTCTTAATATTTCCAAAAGCTGTCTTTGCCATTGCTACAACTAGATGAAAAGATGTCCTCATAAATTTCTAAAAATAATTTTAAAAAGAAAATTAAAAGGGACGCTTCAGGGGCATTTGCTTTCATTAAAAAGAAAAATAACAATTTTTAGTAACAATACGTTGAATAGGAGAGCTGTCAGAGATGCACAGTTCCGCAAGTAACATGCGAATGACCGACTGACTGACTGACTGACCGATTGACTGACTGACCGACCGACTGACTGACTGACCGATTGACTGACTGATCGACTGACTGACCGACCGACTGACTGACTAACTGACTGACCGACTGATTGGCTGACTGACTGACTAACTGACTGACTAACTGACTGACCGACTGATTGACTGACTGACCGACTGACTGACTCTGAATACTCAATTTCCAACTGTAAAATTTGGCCTCTATTGCCAGGGGCTAACTTGTGAGGAAGATGTCAACGAATGTGCCGTGTATGCTGGAACAGACATGGGCTGTCAAAATGGTGCCACGTGCACCAATTCTTATGGAAGCTTCAGGTTATTATCGTTGCTGTTATTTTTTTTCCTTTTCTTTTCTTCATATTTCAATATCTGTATCCTACATATTTTCTTAAGAACCATCTCTTTTTTCTTAAAATTGATTGTTTTGAAACACTTTTTGTTCTGATTGCTTTTCCCTTTTTGCTCATATTTTATTTGTTGTTGTTGGTGTGATTCATGTTGTTGCTGTTGTGATTATTGTTGTTTGTGTTGTAACTCTTATTTTTGTTGTGGTTGGTATTATGCTTCTTGTTGTTATTGTTGATTTTGTGATTCTTGTTGTTTGTGATGTAATTCTTGTTGTTGTTGTTGTTGTTGATTTTGTGATTCTTGTTGTGACTCTTGCTGTTGTTGTTGCTTTTGTGATTATTTTTGTTGGTGTTGTGATTCTTGTTGTTGCTGTTGTGATTCTTGTTGTTGGTGTTGTGATATAGGCTGTTGTTACTGTTCTGGTTCTTGTTGTTTGTGCTGTAGCTCTTGCTGTTGTTATGATTCTTGCTGTTTGATTTGTACCTCTTGTTGTTGCTGTTGTTGTTGTGGTCTTGTTGTTTGTGTTGTAACTCTTATTTTTGCTGCTGTTGTGATTATTGTAGTTTGTGTTGTAACTCTTGTTGTTGATGCTGTTGTTGCTGTTGTGATTGTTGTTTTTTTTGTTGTAACTCTTGCTGTTTTTGTTGCTGCTGTTGTGATTCTTGCTGTTTGTGTTGTGACTCTTGATGTTGTTGTTGCTGCTGCTGCTCTTGTGGTTATTACTGTTGTTGTGTTAACCTATATTTTTATCCTATCACCCCCGCTTCCTGTTTACTTAATGTGCATCAGGAATTAGGTGTTAAATTTTTTTAACACATTTTTTATTTTATACTTGGGCCCTCGATTTTAATTTTGGCATTTCCTATGATGTGACACTTATTAACTCTTAACGTACTAAATGATACCCATGACACACAAACATATTTTGTACCACAGGAATAAAAAGCATTGCGCGAATTTTTTAAAGGGGAATTACGAGATGAATATTTTATTTTTTAGCATTTGCAGTAAACGAAAATTATGACTGCTAACTACAGAACAAAACCAACTGACAAAGGCCATTTCATGTTCAGTTTTTTTTTTCTTTCAAAGCATCTACACTGCTCAAAAGGAGTTAATAGTTAATCTTCCGCACGCATAACATTGTGTTTTTTTTCGGTTGTTTTCGGTAATTACGGTAAATGAATGCCAGATTTTTGTGCGTCATGGGTGTTACTAATTCTTTTTAAGGATGACTGCTGTTATAACATACAGTAACAAAACACAATTCTTTTGTTTTTGTTTTTTTCAGTAAGTTTCTTTACCAAGGATAAAAAAAACAACCAGGAAACAACGACCAAAGTGATAGAGCACATATTTGTATGGTTAGACTCACATCACAAAACAAATAGGGCACTTAAGACGTGAGAGAAACAAATACTTTCCAGTCATGCCCGTTGTTCTTTTTTTAAGGAATGATTCAGCTTGTGCAAAAATATTTTCGAAAAGAAAAAAAAAACAAACAAATTTTTGTCTGTTATGTCACTCAAAAATAATTTTGCACAAGCGTTATGTTTATGTCATCAGACAATTTATGAGAAAAGTAGCCTAAAAATAACCGGAAAGAAAACAGATGAACTGAATGATATGAAAAATGTATGAGCTTCGCAAAAAAAAAAAAAAAACACACACGCACACACACACACACACACAAACCTGACCTATTGCTCATGCGCACAGCTTAGAGGGAACATGATTGTTTATTCTCCTACTGCTTTTTCCCCCTCTCCTTTCTCTCATGTTTCTACATGTGCTTTGTATTTTCTTCAAGCCTGACCATACCAGGCTCTATCACTTTGCTGTACATTGACCTGCTTTGCCTTGTTTCACCAGCTGCCAATGTGCCGTGAACTGGTATGGGATACACTGCAGCGAGCAACATAACGACTGCTCAGAGGCGTCCCACTTTGAGCTGTGCGGTTATGGAACTTGCATCAACGTGGAGAGAATCGTGCAGGGACAGGTATACTTAAAGTAAAACAATATCTATGTACCAAAAACACTATAGCACTACTGTACATTATGAATCTACCGACGCCGGCAAAACACAGTTCATCATCGGATCTTGTTGGGTGTCCACATAGCCAAGTCGTAGCTACAGTCGTGCATTTGGCCGCAAGTCGATTTGGCCGTGTGTCGGCCGTTATAAAGGGGCATAACTACTATAACATGCTATAAGATGAACAGACACGCGTACTATCGTCTTACAGTAGTAGCAGGAAGCAAATTAGCACGATTAATGAGTGGACGTTAATCGGGAAATGTGAGCCACATCACATTAAATAAAAAAGCACACTGAAATAACTTTTTAACTGACACTCTGTGTACACATCCGCATGCATACGAATCTCTTCTCACCAAATGGCGCATCCAGTGTAGCCCGCTCGTCTCCTGTCTCTTGCCCTGTGGTGAACTTGGAACAGAAAATGTTATACTTTTAGGGATCATTTCTAAAGTATGTCTTGCCGAGACATCGCTTCTCGGCCATGTGGCTAAGATTTTAATCTACAAACCCCCACCACACACGTGGTAAAATTATCTAGCGAGCCCATGCGGGCATTAAAAAGAAAAAAAAATGTTTGTAAAGTATTCACAGAATGAATCACAGGATATTAAGCAGTCCTATGGTCCTCGATAGTAAGTACGGAAGGCCGTAACTCGGTTCGTCGCAAAATCAGAGCTTGACTGTATTTTCATTTATTCTTTCGTTGCGTCATAGTTCAAATTAAGTTGGGTTTTTTTTTTTCAAGCAGTAGTTCCAAAAGTGGGCAATACCATTGGCCCCTCCCCACCCCACTCCACCGAGGCAATGGAAAGAGGGCGGTACGCCCCTTCTCTCCAAGGCAGATGGAAAGATTCACAGGGAAGGTATTCCTTTCCATCATCACCTCCCCCCACCCCTGTTTCCCTCGAATAGATGAGAAAGCTTCAAGGGTGACGGATTACAGCTAATAATCACAAACTGATATTTCTGGAAATATTCAAAGACTTGATAATAAAACTTGGGAAACAGAATGACAGAATGCAGAGATAATGCAAAAATAACAGGAATAGCAGAGGGGGGAAAATATCTTTCATAACTTTAAGATAAAGTTAACTTCGTTTTGAAGTAGCTCCGATGGTTTGACGATCCCCCCCCCCCCCCCCCCCCCCCAAGTGCTAGTGTATTAAGCTCTAGTAAAATTTATATTTTCTTGTTCCCGTCATTTTTTTTACCTGTTACCTCTAGAAAGAAAAGGAAGAGATGTACGCCGCTTTGTGCCCTCATACCTAGTGGTGTATGTATGTATGTGTGACGATTCATACTGTAACCAATGACAGCTCAACATACAACAGCATCCAAATTGATGAACACTTGTAGTTGACTACTACATTGAAACGACCTCTACATTGAAGAACATGTCCAAGCATAAGTCCTGCTCCGTAATTTCACATATATTCTTCATGTTTAGTCACTTTCTCAGCGCTCATGTAGACAGTTTAAGACCTAACATACTTCCACATAAGTCCGTCCTCTAATTTCCACAGAACTGTTCTCCTGCCAAGAACCTTTCTCGTGACCAAGATCAAGAACGACTCAGTCACATAACCAAATGTTGTGACAACAGAGGACTGACATATTCAAGGAGTGATATAACCAAGGATTCACTCCTTTGATATATCACTTTTTCTGTTATGTCACTCTTTTTGTTATGTCACTACTTGGATATGTCAGTCCTTTCTTATGTTACCCGTTGTATATGTCTGTTATATCACTCATTTGTTATGTCACTCATTTCTAAAAATTTCACTCATTTGTTAAGTCAGTAAAGTAATAGAACACAGTTTTGTAGGATTATGCCTCGAAAAATCATGGACTTTTTTAGACGTGAGAGAAAAAAAAAATAAGAAAAGAATTACCCGGGATTCGAACCACGGACTCCGGTTGGACGAACAGCCGTCTAGCCACGAGAGAAAGCGTACCAACAAACTACGCTATCTAGCACCTTTGTTAAGCCACTCTTTTGTTATGTCACTTCTTGATTATGTCACTACCATCTGTGTAACTCCTTTCTATGTCAATACTTTCTATGTCATTCTTTGAAATGTCACGCTTTGGAAATGTCACTCATTGGAAATGTCACTCATTGAAAATGTCACTCTATCGATAAACAAATGAAGAGGTAGTGGGAAAAGTTTCAGAACCATGAAAAGTAGAGTTATGAGGAAAAAAAGTCCAAATTTTCAAAGGAAAAGGAGGCCAAGAAAAATTCAAAGGAAAAACTAAATGGCATGGACAAAGAAAAGCTATTGAAATAATCTTAAATAGCTTGGTTGGAGCTAGATAGAGAATATGTCACAAACGATCACAAACGCTGTACGACACTGCACGTAATGAATGTATGTGTATATCTGACATGCACCAGTCATGACTTTTTCTTCTGTATTCTTGTTCGCTGGACAGCCCAGAGCATCATCATCATCATCAGGTGCCGTTCCGATTGACGTTGGCTACTATGCTTCTCCAGAGTACACGATCCTTCATGCAGGGCAGCAGCTCAGTTGGTGATCTCCTCTCACACCATCCCGTCAGACTGTCCAGTATCATTTCTCTTGGTCTTCCACTTGATCTTCTTGCCTCAATTTTTCCTGTTGTTATAATATTTTCAATGCCCCCTCTTCTCATTGCATGTCCTATGAAAGTACATTGTCTCTCTCTTATCTTTTGACAAGATTTTTTGTCTCTCCAGCTCTTCTCATACATTCTTCATTAGTTATTTTTGCTGTCCAGGGGATTCACAACATTTCTTCTAATAGGCCACATTTCTGCTGCTTCCAATGATTTTTGTGCAGACTTGCCTATTGTCCATGATTCACTTCCATATAGCAAGATAGGTTCAATATAGCATTTTAGGTAAGATAGGTTCAATATAGCATTTTAGGACTCGTTTTCTAACATTCATTGATAAGGATGTGTTGCATAATATGTTTCTCATTCTCTGAAATGCAATCTTTGCTTGGCCTATTCTGTTCCTAATTTCTGTTCTGATATTCAGCCCAGATATAGATGCATATGTCAGAATGGGTGGACCACGTCCAGCAGCAGCCCAGCCTGTAACGTGGATATAAATGAGTGCGAAACTGGGGCGCGCTGCTCCGCTGACCCGCCAGTCCAGTGTATCAACACCCGCGGCTCTTACACCTGTGGTTTATGCCCACCAGGTAAGCGATGCAAATATTTCTCTTAAGTCCAGCGTGAGCAATCTTAATTTACTCTTTTGCTACAAAAATAGCGAATAAAGAGAAAAAAAAACATTCCCCAGACTGAGTGGCGGGTTGGTTGGCTGAGTGGGTTGGCGCTCGGTTTACTAATCTGTTGGTACCTGGTTCAAGTCCCATCTGCAGAATTTTTTTTTTTTTCTGGTACACACCAAAAACATTCCAGGGGTACATTCAGCCTCTAAAAAAATGGGTACCAGAGAAATCAAGGAAGGTAAATACGGCCAGGCATGATACTGACCACATCAGACTTTCATGTACCGAAGGTCTTGGCAGTACGGGCCTAATACCGTGTCCACAGCATGCCTTAATGGCGTGGAACGGAGATTTTGTTTTCTTACCAGGCTACAGGCACCTGTTGATCAGAGTTTTACGAGATCAAAAATTAACAAAGGTATTCAATATTTGAATAAGGCTAGTTCAAAGCGTGTTAAATTTCAAATGCTGGTAAGCAAAGGACTGACATGGGAGACAACCAAGGAGAATGTGAAGAACCGACAGAAAGTGGAAATATCTTGCTACCAGCAGCCCGCCCATGTGTCTTGGGTACTGACGGGACAAACGAGAGAGAGAGAGAGAGAGAGAAAGAGAGAGAGTCAGTCATTTGCATGTCCCTTGCGGAACTTTGCCTCCCTTACAGCTCTCCTGTAACCCTCTCGGTATATAGATAACAGCTGGAATTAATAATGTCTTCAGCTTTCTGTAACTTCTTTATTTTTCCACTGGTCTTTTTTATACTCTAATTTCTTTCTCTATGCTACCCCTCCCTACCACCATCCCATTTCCTTCTCTGCCAACATATTGGTCTTGTCCCATTCACCAGTTTTACATTTCCTCCCTGTAGGCGTTTAAGTTCTTCATTCATTATCTCTCGCGTCCTCTTTTCTCTCCCCTCCCCCCCCCCCGATACCTCTAGCGGCTATCATGTTTCTATTGCCTTCCCCCAACCCCTTTCTCCCACTTGTTCTCCTCTCTCTCTCCGCTTCTTCGCTATGATTGGCTATATCGGGAATCTTTTGTCTGTAGGCAACTTTTTTTTTCCTCCTCCTCCTTCTTCCACACACATTTCCGCTTTACTGAGAGCAAGACGCTTCAGATAAGTTATATATGTTTGTATTTCGTTTTTGCATGTATCCTCGAATAAGGCTCACGCCGAAATATCGGATGTTGTATGTTTTTCATTTATACATTCTCATACTTTATATTCGTTTTTTTCTCACCTTGCTCACTTCCTCCCTCACTTTGTAAAACTGCACCATACACCTCTATCTACCTCTCGGTATATATATATATATATATATATATATATATATATATATATATATATATATATATACATATATAAAATCTCACTTTTCAATTACAACTAATACTGAAAACAGAAAAGTAATGCAAATATATATATTTTTTTTAATTTAAGGAAATTTGATTTAATTTGTTATAAAAGTTGGAAATATTGATTATGTATGTAAATTATGGCATATCTGAGCTCCTACAAACTGTCGCCAAACAGTTTGAGAGCTATGTTTAGATTTTAAAGAAAGTATGTCACAGTTCTAAGAATTAGAAAAATATTTTGGCCAAACATCATAAGAAATAACATCTTATTAGCAGAAATGCAGATGAAGCCACTGACAACAATTATTGAGGAAAGACGCTGGCGATGGTTGGGACATGTGCTCTGAATGACTGACAACTCACTACCAAAAATAGCACTAAGATGGACACCACAGGGGAGCAGAAGTAAGGGTAGACCAAAAGAGACATGGAGAAGAACAACAGAAAGGATGTTGAGCAATAGAGGGTTCACCTGGGCAAGAGCAGAAAAAAAGGCGAAGGACAGGCATTTGTGGAAAACCCTTGCGGAAGCCCCCATGTGCCCTGGGCACTTAAGGTTCAGAGAGAGAGAGAGAGAGATGTCACAGTTCTAATGTACAACTAAAAGAAGAAGGGAGACAAAGGATTTGCTTGGCCACAGGCAGGAGCAACGCTTTGCTTCTTTTGTGCGATTCAAACATCATGTGTGTGGTGACAGGAGTATGGCCTTTTCTTACCGCACTCTGAGAATTCAGTTTGAACTGAAGTAGGGACACAGATTCACGAAAGGTCAAGAAAACTAATAATTCCATTATATATATATATATATATATATATATATATATATATATATATATATATATATATATATATAATCTGAATCTTAAGTGCCCAGGGAACATGGAGTTTTCCACAAATGCCTGTCCTTTGCCTTTTTTCCCCCCTCTTGCCCAAGTGAGCCCTCTATTGCTCAACATCCTTTCTGTTGTTCTTCTCCATGTCTCTTTTGGTCTACCCTTACTTCTGCTCCCCTGTGGTGTCCATCTTAGTGCTATTTTTTGGTAGCGTGTTGTCAGTCATTCGAAGCACATGTCCCAACCATCGCCAGCGTCTTTCCTCAATAATTGCTGTCAGTGGCTTCATCTGCATTTCTGCCAACAAGATGTTATTTGTTACGGTGTGTGGCCAAAATATTCTTCTAATTCTTCTTAAACATTTAGTCTGGAAAGAATTCAACTTGTTTTCTGTGGTTTTGGTGATTTTCCAGCGTTCACTTCCATAGAGTAGTGACTTAGAACATTACTATTAAATATCCTGATTTTCGTATTCATGCTTAGTTTTTTAGATTTCCACATAGTCTGCAGCATTGCAAAAGCCTGGTTTGCTCTAGTAAGTCTGCTGTTGATGTCCTTTTGTGCTGTCTTCTACTACTCTACTGCCAAGATATACAAATTCGTTGACCTCCTCCACTAACTTGCTATCTACTCTGAGTACATTTCTGTTGTTCTCACTCTCTCTCTCATTCACACACACACAAACACACACATAAAAACATATATATATATATATATATATATATATACACACACACACACACTCTCTCTCTCTCTCTTGCTGATTATCCGGAGTTGCCCGGGTATTTTTTTTATCCCAATCAACAAATTTCTATTCATTTCCACAGCCTTCTAGAAGGTTCTACAGAGGTCTATTCAGTTCCACAATCTTCTGGAAGGTTTTCCAATGTTCTATTCATTTTCACAACCTTCTAGAAGGTTCTACAGAGTCTAGACGGTTCTACAGATTTCTATTCCTTCTATTCGACTAAACGTGGGCTTAATTGTCATTAGGACTGTCATCAATCAGCTTAGCGACCCCGAACACTATGGATTCGACACTAATCTGTGTCAATCTGGACATTTTATTTTTCACCACTTCTCACCCCCCCCCCCCCAAAAAAAAACCCCTCTCCATGCCGATGGGGGTTGAACTTGCGAGTGTCACTATTCATCTCAGCGACCCCAAAAACTATGGATTCGACACTAATATCCGTCATTTTCTATTATTTTTACATGTCACCCCCATCCAACCCCCACCCCTAGGCCCCCCTATGCCGATGGAGGCTGAACTTGGACCTAAACGGCATCGGGAGTGTCATTATTCATCTCAGCGACCCGGAAAACTGTGAATTCGACACCAGTATCGTTCATTTTCGATTACTTTTGCATGTCACTCCGACCCCAAGTGGTCATAGGGGCATCATAGGGATGTCTTACCCAAACAGGATTTTTTTCCAGACTGTAAGTCATATGTGTACCAAGTTTGGTTGAAATTGCTGCAGGCGTTCCTACGTGATGCTGGAACATACACACTGATAATTTTGACATATCACCCACATCACCCGACCCCCCCCCCCATGCCACTGGGGGCTGAACTTGGATTTAAATGGCATCGGGAGTGTCACTTTTTATCTCAGTGACCCCGAAAACTTTGGATTCGACACTAATAACGTTCATTTACGATTATTTTTACATGTCACCCCGACCCCTAGGGGTCATTGAGGTATCCTATGGACGTTTATCTCCCCCCTCCATATTATAAACTTCCAGATTGTAAGTCATATGTATACCAAGTTTGGTTGAAATTGCTCCAGGCGTTCCAGAGTGATATTGGAATATACATACAAACGTACACACACACGTCCATATATATATATATATATATATATATATATATATATATATAACTAATTCCCCACACTTTCATGACTAGTTCGCCACAAGGGGCAATTTATGACAAGGTTGTCCACTTCTTCTATGGTACATGGTAAAGTATATACATTCGGATAATAACATCTGAAGAATGAAGAAAAAAACGTCAGAATCTGCCAAAGGGACAGAAAGATATAAAAATTGAAACAGAGATACTTGGAGTAATTTGCTGAAAGAGATAGATGGATGGATGGATGGATGGATGGATGGATGGATTGATTGATTGATTTTCGTGACAGTTTCACTGCTTCAGTCTATAGGTTAAAAAGTGTGGAATACAGAAAGAAAGAAATCATGAACTCCATTCTTGGACTTCCAATGATTTTCCGATTAAAACATTTTGCCAATAAAACGAACGGTTGCATTACATTCCTGAGATCTGTCACCAGCATGGCCCCATATACGAGTATTTGTTGTTGTTTCAATACAGGTTACACCGGAAACGGATATACATGCTCTGATGTGGACGAGTGCGCAATCAACAATGGCGGATGCTCCATACATCCGTATGTGCAGTGCATCAACACCAGGGGGTCAAGGACTTGCGGTTCCTGTCCTGCAGGTAAAGTCATGTTTCTGGTTCAGAGGTTCTCAACATCCCAGGTCCCTGACCCCCCCCCCCCCTTTTTTTTTTCAATCCAGGGTAATCTCAAAACCTCCTCTTATATATTAAAGAGATAAGAGAAATGACGATTGTGGTAAAACTGGTTTTAGTAATGAAGGTAGAGAGAGAGACACTAAGTCATCTATTTTTTGTGTTTATATCTGTAGCGTTGTTTTGGCAAGTGATTCTTGAAAAGGCCTTTTTGCCGAAATATTGGATTGTTGTATATCCTTCATTTATATGTGCTCATCTTGTTTTCAGTCAATCTTGTTTGCGCCCACTTTCCTCACTCTTTCTATCTTTTTTGTAAAACTGAACTATACACCTCAATCTACCTATATATTAGATCATCACCCATAAAGGATTTTCACCATTATATATTCTCCTTTTATTGGGGAGGGCCAAAGGGAGGGGAAGAAATCCCCAATTTCTCCCTTGTAGAATGTTCTAGACTTGAAATTTCTCCCTTGTAGAATGTTCTAGACTTGAAATTTCTACCTTGTAGAATGTTCTAGACTTGAAATTTCTCCCTTGTAGAAAGTTCTAGACTTGAAATTTCTCACTTGTAGAATGTTCTAGACTTGAAATTTCTCCCTTGTAGAATGTTCTAGACTTGAAATTTCTCCCCGGGGTGCTACCTGCCTGCCTGTTGAGAAGCGGTCTCTAGATTAACTATTTAGTCTCGGCACAGGGAAGTGATTTAGCACTGTGTTGTGTGAGTAGCATTCGAAAAATAGTAGACAAGACACTTTCGACATGAAAGAAAGAATTAAAAAATATTAAATAATTACAAGAGATTCGAACCACGGACTCCGGTAGAGTGAGGAGCCGCCTAACTATATAAAACAGCGCACTATTCGATCCAGGAAATAAATAAAATGTTCTTAAAATAGCCGAATCTCAGCTCGGCTGAACTCGTGACACGCCGGAAAGAAACGAGGTCATGACGTCGAAATTCCGTCGCTTAAATTCAGCCCGCCATTGGTATACTCAGTTGGAGACAGATTAAATCACTTAACTATGGATTAAAGTAGGCAAATTTCAGTGCATAAAGAAGGGAGTAAGGCAAGGATGTGTGCTGCTCTCAGATTTGTTTTATATCAACAGCGAGAACATTATGAGGGCCATTACCAACGAACCTGGGAATAAAGCTGAAGGACGTAACATCAATAACCAGAGATACGCTGACGGCCCAGCCCTGATAGCAGACGATGAAAAAAGATCTACAAGAGCTGCTAGATATAGTAGTAGTAATTTAAAGTGAATATAAAGGACTGTCACTGAATAGTAAGAAAACAGAAATGATGGCCGTGCCCAGAAACAAAACATTCCCAGCATGCAACATACAAATCAAAGAAATATTAAAATAAGTGCACAAATTCAAGTACCTTGGTACAACGATAACATCAGATGGTACGTCTAACACTCAGATCCAAAACAGAATATACAAGCCACAGGTAGCATTTCAGAAAATGAAATCTAATTTGCGCAGCCCATCTTTGTCAATAGATGCTAGCAAAAGAGTCTTGGAATATTACATCGAGCCAATACTACTATATGGAAGCGAATCATGGTCACTGACAAAAACAACACAAGAGCATTAGAGGCAACTGAAGTGTGATTCCTATGAAGAACGTTAAGAATACCATGGACAGCCAAAATAACAAATGAAGAATGCGCAAGGAAACCCAGTGAGATACGAACCTTAATAAAACACACTACGGGGCAAGACAATCTAGGTTCATTGGCCATATAATGAAAAGAGGAGGGGTGGAAAATATCGTGACAACAGACAAATTGGAAACAAGAAAGGGAAAGGCAGACCAAGAGAGAAAATCTTAGATGGCCTGACAGAACTGCATGGGAGAAGTCCAACGGAACTGATGGATAACATGAAAAATTGGAAACTGGAGAGACATGGACGCCGACGGTTCCAGGCATGGCACGTGATGATGATGAACTACGCATTGATCTTCACAGTAACAAGTTTCCCAGAAGGCGTTATTTAGTAACAAGACAACACTGTTATAGCAAGAAGCAAGGCAAGATGGCCGTGTTACTGTGACGGTACGGTTATCGGGATTAGCAAACCAAAGCTGGCCAAGACCCTATCCCACCTCCCCGTTGGTGCCCTTAGTAACTCAGTGTGGCAAACGGTTGCGGAAGCTTGCGGTGGTCCGAACGAATCCAGGTCCTCAAGCTAAGCACCAGATCCTCAAGCTAAGCACCAGGTCCTCAAGCTAGGCACCAGGTCATCAAGCTAGGCACCAGGTCATCAAGCTAGGCACCAGGTCATCAAGCTAGGCACCAGGTCCTCAAGCTAGGCACCAGGTCATCAAGCTAAGCACCAGGTCATCAAGCTAGGCACCAGGTCATCAAGCTAGGCACCAGGTCCTCAAGCTAAGCACCAGGTCATCAAGCTAGGCACCAGGTCATCAAGCTAGGCACCAGGTCATCAAGCTAGGCACCAGGTCATCAAGCTAAGCACCAGGTCCTCAAGCTAGGCACCAGGTCATCAAGCTAGGCACCAGGTCATCAAGCTAGGCACCAGGTCCTCAAGCTAAGCACCAGGTCATCAAGCTAGGCACCAGGTCATCAAGCTAGGCACCAGGTCATCAAGCTAGGCACCAGGTCATCAAGCTAAGCACCAGGTCCTCAAGCTAGGCACCAGGTCCTCAAGTTAAGCACCCCTAGCCCACTCCCAGTCCGACACTATGCATATTTCAGCATCTTTACAACATTAACTGCAAAGATAATACTTCTTGTAGTTTCATGAAGACACAACAGCAACATCAAAATGATAACATGTCTCCCCCCCCCCCTGGGAGCAACTATGTTAAGAACACGCTTATCTTAATATAGCCTTTGTGAGACAGGGAATATAGATCTGATTGCTTAAAAACTCTGACCCACTTGTGTAGTCCAGAAACCTGTGGGTACACACTAATTATAATTGTTATTTTTGAAAATGTGGATGGTGGACGGATCGCCGGCGGGGATGAGGAAAGTCTGATGTGAAACCAATGAATCCAGTACGTGACGAGCCTATGGGTCTCTACAACAATGGCTAACAAAGCAGAGCCAGCAGACTATAGGTGGCGGGGAATGGGTATCGTCGAAGCACTCATCGGATTCCTTATCCCAAAGTCAGAGTGTGTCTCTGTGGAACAGTCTCAAAGCCGTTGGACCTGACGTGGAGAAGGGGCTTAAGTACAGCCACCAGAAGCTGGAAAACAAAGTTTTGGCCAGGCCAGCCTACACCACTGTCTTCATGGCAGTCCGAGCAAGACCACAGTCTGCTCTAGCAAGGAAAGGTGCTGAAGTCGGAGGTACCCAGCCAGAAGGCGCATCGCAAAAATCAGGATATCACGCATTATCGCTAATGAAATGTTATGTGTACGAAGAACAAGAAAAATAATAAACAAACAAACAAACAAATAAATAAATAAACAAACACAGATAATCCAGTGAAATTTTATACATGTTTTCCTTTCCTCATTACATTCATATCTGTTTACCGGTCATGTCTCTTCCTTTGTTACTGGTCACTCTTGTATGATGGATAAGAAACCTAATAAAAGTTGAAAGTGTTAGGATTGCTCAGAAAGGGGGATGGGAGAGCGGGGAGATAACAAAGAAAAAAATATCCACGAATGTCTCATAGGATAGTAAATGAGAAAATATTAATGTGCAAGAAAAATGATTAAAAAAAAAATAAAATAAAAACGCTTAAGTCTTTGACTCCTGAAATATTTTCCATGGTGTATCAGAATAATTTTGTTGAGAAACTCCGATAGAAATAAACTAGGAGGAGGTTACTGTATAATTTATATAGGAACTTTGCCTAAATATCACTCTTGAGTACTGACTTGCATAGGCATGCAAGATATACCTGCCCTGCTAATGTTGTTTTGGAGCAAAATAGTTAAAATAACTGACTAAAACAACTGATTAAAAAACTCAGTTGTACAGAAAGGATAACAATACAAAAAATGTAGAACTCAGTAAATTGAACCAGATCCGACGAAAGTAATGAAAATAAAGAACAGTTGTTGCAAGTTAGGGCCAGATGAGCTAGATTGAACTACTGTGTACGTATTCCTCTCAGGTTACCAAGGCAACGGAGTCACGTGTATCTATGTTGGCGTGTGTTCTGTCAACAACGGAGGCTGCCACCCACTCGCTACTTGTCAGAATGATGCAGGTAACGCCCATCTGTCAGACAGTAAGAATTCTGATGCGTTGTCTTCTATCAGCAGATACTTTCTTCCTCACATAATCATGACACATCTACAAGTATATTTCTATATGGATCTGTTGTTTCAGGTGCGCTGTATGGATGATAGTAATACCTTAGCGACCTCAATAACGGGAGATTTTATTGTCATTTAGAGATACGATACAAAAAATTGGACATGTATGGACATGCCTGATCTCGGAAGAAGTCTATTTTCTCGTGGGAGAGATCTTCACGTGTTGTCCTAATTTCCAGTCACATGCTGAGAGCGATATGTACTGCGCAGGGAAGCAGATATTTTCTGTCCACAGCCGTGTGTACTGTGCTAACCTACATATATTTTCTGTCCACAGCCGTATGTACTGTGCAAACCTATAGATATTTTCTGTGCACAGCCGTGTATACTGTTCAAACCTACAGATATTTTCTGTCCACAGCCGTGTGTACTGTACAAACCTACAGATATTTTCTATCCACAGCCGTATGTACTGTACAAACCTACAGATATTTTCTGTCCACAGCCGTGTGTACTGTACAAACCTACAGATATTTTCTGTCCACAGCCGTGTGTACTGTAAGGCATGTAGACAAACATTTTATAGTTCTGGTGTTGTCTTTCCCCTTTTCAACATTATTGTTTTGGGTATCCATTTTTATGGTTGGAGGGCACCAGTAGGAGAACCCAAATCCATAATCAGTAGTGGCACCAAGTGGTTACTTATACCATGTGTGTATCTGTACACAGATATGCCCTCAGAAGTCAAAACTGTGCTTCCATAAGGTCTGTGAACTAGACAGCTGTTTAGCTTTCAAAATTTTAGTAACGTTCCTGCTCACAATCTTCTTAATTGAAAAGACAGACCACTATCAGCTGGCCTACTTTCACATCTCTGTTACATAGCTTCCAGCAGATCATTTACGAAAATAATATTCATAAATGTTACAAAACAGCCAGCAATTTATTTAATGAAATATCTTTTATAAATGTTGCATAGCAGCCAAAGGTTCAGTTATTACATAAAGTAACTTCTATAAATGTTACTTAGCAGCCAACAGTTCATTATTAAAATGATTGTTATAAATGTTACATAACACCTATAATACAAATAAAGTGACCAAAATAATAGTCAAATGCAAAAAAAAAAAAACCACACACACACACACACACAAACAAACAAACAAACACACACACACAGACAGAGAGAGAGAGAGAGAGAGAGAGAGAGAGAGAGCAGGAAAGCAAAGTTATCAATAAACTGGGCATTTAATAGTCCATTTTTTTTAAAATCAACAAGACAGGGATAATTAATGATTCCCCCCTTCCCTCCATCAAGGTGGACTTGGAATCAGATGTATTTGTCCTGCTGGCTATGTTGGTTCAGGCACTGGCCCAAATGGATGTGTGCAGCAATCAAGTGCCGGAGCTTGCAGTTCGAACCCATGTCGGAATGGGGCTGTGTGCCATGTGAGTTCCCATTTCAAAGTTTTTTTTTTGGTATTTTTTTCAGAAATATTTGTATTCAAACTTGTTAAGGTGCATCCAATTTGCTTGTTACACCATGGAGGCATAATACAAAGAAATATGTTGTAATTGTTTAATAACACTATGTCAAATATCACATTGTTTTAAAAAGTTAACATGAAAAAAAAAAAACAGATCAAAAACAAAAGCTACATGTTTCAGCAACCGATGAAATGCCTTCAAAAGAATTTTTTAAAAATATATGCACACTTCAGCATACAAAAATAACACAAATGTATATAATTTTTAGAAAATTCTCATCTGGTATCAATAAGGTAAAATTTGATTTCATAGATTATATAGTTGTTTTTTTTATTTGTAGCATAATCTGTAATATTAAACTGAATGGCAATGATATGTCTAAGCTTATGTCACATAGATCTTTCTAGGAGAGTTTGGAATTAAAAACTGGAATGTCAAAAAAAAAAAAGAAAGTAAAATTCGTATTTCCAAGCCATTAAGGGCATATTGGGAATATGGTGTTAGGGTCATATTTCCAAGCCACTAAGGGCATATTGGGAATATGGTGTTAGGGTCGTATTTCCAAGCCATTAAGGGCATATTGGGAATATGGTGTTAGGGTCATATTTCCAAGCCATTAAGGGCATATTGGGAATATGGTGTTAGGGTAGTATTTCCAAGCCACTAAGGGCATATTGGGAATATGGTGTTAGTGTTGTATTTCCACAACCTTCAGAACATGAAAGTGTGATGATCACCAGTATCACACCTGGCTGCATTTACCTTCCAAGAGTTCTCTGGTACTCATTTTTAGAGGGTGGTGAACCTAGAAGGGGAGGGGGCTTATTTTTTTTTTTGAGTGTACCAGAAAAATCCAACAGCTGGGACTTGAACCTGACACCATTGGATTAGTAAACTGAGCGCAAAACCACTCAGCTAACTAGGCCACCAAATACTGGAATGAGATAATAAAAAAATGAACTGGAAATAACAGGTGGAGAGAGATAGAGAGAGAGAGAGATTGATTGACTGATTGATTGATCTTTATTTCAAAAGGGTTAAGAATTGGGCACGCAGGCCCGTCTGACATTCTGCCCTTTTTCATACATCTTTCACTCTATTCCAGACATTCTACAAATATGCTGTTCATATAACAAACATAACTAACATTGAAGCTGAGAGACATAAAATGTAACATTTACATTTCGCTCTTAAACATTCACACAGTACAGAAGTAACTACATACATTATAAATGACTATCTACTAAACAAAATTTTCGGGACTATTCAGAAAACAATTAATTGTATTCGGTGTCTGTAAGAGCAGCTTAAGATAACTTTCTGAGAGAGAGAGAGAGAGAGAGAGAGAGAGAGAGAGAGACCACTTAAAACAGAAGTGAAATGAATACATATGAGTATTTATAGAGAGAAACAATTAAAAACTGGGTGGGATAAAAAAAAAGTGGAGAAAAACCATCAGGGAGTGGAATGAACAAGTGGAATGAAACAGTCAAGACTGTAATGAACAAGAGGAGAGAAAGCTCGAGAGAGTGGAATGAACAAGTAAAAAGAAATCATTAAGGAGAGAGTGGAATGAACAAGTTGGAAAGAAGCCACCAGAAAGTGGAATGAACAGGTGGAAAGAAGACACCAGAGAGTGGAATGAACAAGTGGAAAGAAGACACCAGAAAGTGGAATGAACAAGTGGAAAGAAGACACCAGAGAGTGGAATGAACAAGTGGAAAGAAGACACTAGAGAGTGGAATGAACAAGGACAGAGAAACCACTAAAATAGTGGAATGAACAGGTGGAGAGAAACCATCAGAGAGTGGAATGAAAAAAAGTGGAAAGAAGTCTCCAGAATACTGAGAATAAAGAGAAACAATTAAAAGACTGAGAGGAATAAAGAGAAAAACTATCAGAGAGAAAAATTAGTAAGTGGAAAAAACCACACAAGAAGGGAATGACAGATTGGATTGTAAGACTTGGAAAAAAAAAAACCCATCAAGAGTGGAATAAACAAGTGGAAAAAAAAACACAAAAAAGTGGAATGAACAAGTTGAAAAAAAAAACTACTAAATAGTGGAATGAGTAAGTGGAAAAACTCATCAAGAAATGGTATGGAGACACATGGATAACTGTCAAAGACAAATAAAGATGACAAATAATTGCTGTTATTGAAGAAACTGTGTCTGAGAAGAGATGGGCTAATAAAACATTAAATGATCCAACAAAAATATTAAGTACAGATCTGCACAGAAGACAGCTGCATTAAATCACTCATCATCATCATCATCAGGTGCCGTGCCGACTGGCATTGGCTATTATGCTTCTCCACTAAGCTATCATGTAGATAGATTCACCTATCACACATCGCAAGTTTCTATTTAAGCTTACTCTATGCTTCAACATGTGCATTTCTGTACATATTCTTTCAAGCTAAGTGCTCTATTCATTTTATTTATTTATTTATTTTTAACATAGGATTCATGTGAAGCTATACTTTATCTCCTCTCTCTAATTCTTCATCCTGTGTGTGTTTGTATGATTAAGACTCATGCCGAAACATCACAACCTTGTAGTCATTAAGTAATAAAGCTGTTCCTACTTTTTTCCTAGTTTATATAATCTGAGAAACACATAAGTGCCTCTGAATGTAAATATTATAGAAGAGTCCTTCGAATATCATGGACACGAAAAAAAAAAAAAATACAAATGTATCCATACTACAAGAACTTAACATTGTAAAAGGTTGGTTAGAAAGAAGATTAACCACAGACAACTTAAGTAGTTCAAACATATTAAATGTCATGAGTGTTTGGAGAAGTCTTGATGGGTACAAGAAGACATTATTGCAAATGGATGCATCAGCAGCAGGGTATCTTGCTTACAAATGAAAGGCCTTCAAGAGAGCTGCTAAGGAGGCAAAGTTCCACAAGGGACATGCTAATGAATGAATGATCATGATTACTTTTGTTTATCATGATTCTGATATCAAAATCATGAAGTGTAATGACTCCTAGAATGATCCAGTTAAAAGAAAAAAAAGACACTCAGAGGTTTCTGGAAATATTCACCTGGAAGGGGTGGCAGGTTACCTTTTCATTTAACACACTAAGCATATAAAAAAGCTGAGAACCATGTCTTTAAGAAATTAGGGGAGTTAGGTTGCTTTCTTTAACAATCTTTGTGTGTTGCATAGTTTATCTTGCTCTCTAGAATGGAGAGTTTCTAACATTTCACTAAAATTGATCTTATTTTTGTTAAATTCTTATAATTCCAGTTATACCTTTTTCCAAGTTCCTGCAAAATGTCTGTCAGTAATTAAGTCTGTAATTTTAATCTTACTAGAAGTAGCAACAGATTTTGATAATGCAGTGCTATGTGCACTGGTTTAAATGTTTGCAGAAAGATTTCTACTTCATTTTAGAATTAGTATTTGCTGAAGCTTTTTTAAAGGAAAGACAAAAGCTTAGAATAAGGAAAACTAAAATGTATTGTATTTCATTGTTAAAAAAAGAGGACTTGGAAATGAATTGTTGTATCTCATGCTTAGAATAGAGGACTTGAGCAGTGAATTGTTGTATCTCATGTTCATAATAGAGGACTTTGCAGTGAATTGTATTTCATGCTTAGAATAGAGGAGCCAACAATGAATTATTGCCTAAATATGTTGTTGTATCTTATGTTTAGAATAGAGGAACTACCCAACATTGACTTATTTCACATCATATTTAGAATAGAAGGCACTGCAATATATTGTTGCACTTTATGCTTAGAGTAGAGGGCACTAAAGTGCACTGTGGCACTTCATTCTTATAATAGAGGGCACTACAGTGTATTATTGTACTTCATGTTTAGATAAGAGGGCATTGCAATATATTGTTGGATTTCATGTTAGAATGGGGGAATGCTATCTAAATATGTTGTTGTATCGCATGTTTAAAACTTGGTGAACTACCATGTGACATTTAATGGCACGGGAAGGATGTAAGATGATGTAAGGCTTTATGTTTAGAATAAACTATAGTGTATTATTGCATCTCATGCTTAGAATATGCTACAATGTATAACATCTATCATGATGTTTCAGAATGTGGTGGTCAGCTTTCATCTCAGTCTGGTACTCTTCGTTTCCCCAACTCTGGCGGCAACTATCCTAATGGTGCTCGCTGTACATGGGTCATCACCACATCAGTCAACAAGGTGTGCCATTTTAAAAATTAAAAAGTTGCAAAAGAAGAAGAAGAAGAAAAATTAAAATTTGAGAGTTTTGTTTTTTTTTTCAGTTTTTGTCCCAAGTTTTTGATTGTGCTAAATCTGGAAACCTGTCCCCAAAATGGACTTGATCCAGATTTTTTCTGACATATCAAAAGCTTGTGCCAGTAGATCTGGCCATGCTTTGTGATGTAAATCAACATGGGCTAGTTGCTGTTATACAATATGTTCTAAGGTTAGAATTCCACTACTGCAGATCATTTATTTATGTATGTTAGTTTAAATTAGCATACTAACCCAATGTTATTTAGTGACAGTCAGTGTTTCCCCGTGTGGGGCATATTGCCCCAGAAGGGGGCAATTTGAATATTATGGGGGGGGGGGGGGACAGTTTGAGTATATTATGTATATTATACTTTTTCCAAACTTGGTTGACTACTTGGAAGTTGGGGGTGGGAGTGTGAAAATCTTTGAGACACTGAGGTGGGGCATGATCCCAAAAAAAAAAAGGTTGGGAAACTCTGCCTTAAATGAGGATGGTATGGTCTGATGATGCTTTAGTAGTATTTTGATTGGGTCAAGTTTTTTTAGTAGTATTTTGATTGGGTCAAGTTTTTTAGTAGTATTTTGATTGGGTCAAGTTTACTGTTCTGTGTTCAGTTTTCTTCTTCCTTCGCTTCACATTGACTCTTTTGTTATCCTGAAAGATTTGGGTTTTTTTCTCTGTGAAGATGGCAAATGAATGGTTGGAAGTTGTAATAGGGTTTTGTCTTCCTGTGGCTGTAATGCATTCATCATCATCATCATCATCATGATGTTCTACTTTCCCTATTGAAAGTTGGATTAGTGGCAGTAGATCTCTGTGTTGCTGTGAGATAGCTCTTGGAAACTAATGTCACAGTGAAGAACTTGACTGTCCTTTGTGGCTGTTCAGCCGTGACATATAGAAAGTTGTGAACTGTAGGGTGTCTTGAAAGCAGTTTTATTTGTATTTCGTCCAGTTTGGGGCATTTAAATATGAAATGTTCAGCTGCTTCTTCCTCATTATAACAGTGTCTGCAGATTGGCCTGGGATTTTACTGGATTTTGCTTGTTTATTTCTGGTGACATGGTTTGTTCCTATACTTCTTCTTCTTCTGTATTCAAGGTTGTTGGTCACATCAGATCCTGATCCCTGTTGACATGGCAAAGCCCACAGTCCTCTCCAGATCCTGATAGGAGCCCCAAAGCTTGTGTCCTCTGGCCATATCTCTCATCTCAGGTCCGCATGGTTTGGGCACTCTTGAAGGATATGTTCTGGAGTCTGGACTCCACTGCCACATGGACACTCATCTGTGTGACACATTTTGAGTCGATGTAGGTGGCTCAGTAGTCTGCAGTGGCCTGTCCATAGGTGAAAGAGGATGGTTTGCTGATGTTTCTGCAGCTGGTATACTGCATCTGATTTGTTGTTGCATTTCAGTTGTTTCTTCCATTTAGATCTTCACTGGTTATGGATTATGGTTTTTCTAGACTGAAAATGATGCTTTGATTTTGTTCTGTATAGTTTGTATGATTTGTCAAATGGGTCAGGTTTGCTCATGTTTCTGTACAGGGCTTGCCCAGTTTTCTTACTTGTCCACTAGTTCAGCCATTTTTCTTCAGTGATGCCTCAAAGGATTTGCTGGACTGTGTGATAGGATACTTCTTTGTTTGGTTGGGGGGGGGGGCCACTGTCCACTCTGTTTGGCAAGATGCCTTTTTTTCATTACCAGGGATTCCATAGTGACTTGGAATATAGTCACGAAAGCATGATGAAAGTTGAGTTGTGTAAATCTCCAACATATTTGGTCTTTATCTTTGGTGCTGGATTTTGATAAACTTCTGCTGCTCCTTCTTAAAGTTGCTTTACCCTTTATACTTGATATATTTTACTATATATGACTGCTGCTCTGATTACATCATTATCATCATCATCATCATGTTCCATTTCTTTTTCTCTCAGTGTACAGTAACTGATTACTCTCAGCCTTTGGTGGCTGACCATCCATCTGAAGCTCTTGATGGATTGTTAATTTTTCACTGCCTTGAGTTTCACCTCCAACTCTTTCATTCTTGACAATGGCACCGATTCACAGTGAGCAGGCATCATCAGTGCTATAAGAGAAGTTCATTGGAGTTTTTTTTTTTTTTTACTTCAATTTTCACCACTTATAGTTGTTTATTATTATTATTATCATCATCATCATCATCATCATTATTATTATTATTTCAGATTCTTAGTGTTAACTTCACACGTTTCGCAGTTGAACACCATGATGATTGCAATTATGATTACCTGCAAATTAATGATGGCGGATCAGCATCCTCACTCTTGATTGGCAGATACTGCGGCACAAGTCTACCACATGGTGGTTTCCTCAACAGTACCCACAACCAGTTATATTTGTATTTCCATTCAGATGTGAGCATATCTAATCAAGGTTTTGAACTCAACTGGACATCCAATACACCAAGTAAATTTCCATTATCCTTCTTGTATTTAAGTACATTCTTAAGCATATCCATTCTTTGATTCTAATGGAAATCTCTAAGTCTGGTGCAGGGTTTGAGTGTGAAATCATGATGAACTACTAGCATCAACCTAAAGTTTACACACATGCTTTTCACTTCTTTTACCAAATATTTCTTTGATTGAGTTGCATTGATAGTTAAATTCTGTGTCAAAGTTTTCTTATATATATATATATATATTCGATGAGATACATTTTAAAAAATGTGTTGGGTTTCATGTATTATATTATGTTCTGTAAATTTTATTCAAAATTTTCATTAGTTTTTTAGAATAATCCCAGCAGTTATGTTATCTTACTAAGATAAGACCTGCTGTGGTGGTACTTTACTAAGATAAGAGTTGCTGTGGTGGTACTTTACTAAGATAAGAGTTGCTGTGGTGGTACTTTACCAAGAGATAAGAGTTGCTGTGGTGGTACTTTACTAAGATAAGAGTTGCTGTGGTGGTACTTTACTAAGATAAGAGTTGCTGTGGTGGTACTTTACTAAGATAAGAGTTGCTGTGGTGGTACTTACTAAGATAAGACCTGCTGTGTGGTATCTTACTAAGATAAGACTAGCTGTGTGGTATCTTAAACTTGCTGTGTGGTATATTACTAAGATAAGACTAGCTGTGTGGTATCTTAGACTTGCTGTGTGGTATATTACTAAGATAAGACTAGCTGTGTGGTATCTTACTAAGATAAGACCTGCGGTGATGGTACTTTACCAAGAGATAAGACTTGCTGTGGTGGTACTTTACTAAGATAAGAGTTTCTGTGGTGGTACTTACTAAGATAAGACTTGCTGTGTGGTATCTTAGACTTGCTGTTTGGTATATTACTAAGATAAGACTAGCTGTGTGGTATCTTACTAAGATAAGACCTGCTGTGGTGGTACTTTATCAAGAGATAAGACTTGCTGTGGTGGTACTTTACTAAGATAAGAGTTTCTGTGGTGGTACTTACTAAGATAAGACTTGCTGTGTGGCATCTTACTAAGATAAGACTTGCTGTGTGGTATCTTACTAAGATAAGACTTGCTGTGTGGTATCTTAGACTTGCTGTGTGGTATCTTACTAAGATAAGACTAGCTGTGTGGTATCTTAGACTTATGTGTGATACCTTAGACTTGTTGTGTAATATCTTAGACTTGGTGTGTAATATCTTAGACTTGCTGTGTGGTATCTTAGACTTGCTGTGTGGTATCTTAGACTTGCTGTGTAATATCTTAGACTTGCTGTGTAATATCTTAGACTTGCTGTGTAATATCTTAGACTTGCTGTGTAATATCTTAGACTTGCTGTGTAATATCTTAGACTAATGTGTGGTATCTTAGACTTGCTGTGTAATATCTTAGACTTGCTGTGTAATATCTTAGACTTGCTGTGTAATATCTTATACTTATGTGTGGTATCTTAGACTTGTTGTGTGATACCTTAGACTTGTTGTGTAATATCTTAGACTTATGTGTGGTATCTTAGACTTGCTGTGTAATATCTTAGACTTGCTGTGTGGTATCTTAGACTTGCTGTGTAATATCTTAGACTTATGTGTGGTACCTTAGACTTGCTGTGTAATATCTTAGACTTGCTGTGTAATATCTTAGACTTGCTGTGTAATATCTTATACTTATGTGTGGTATCTTAGACTTGTTGTGTGATACCTTAGACTTGTTGTGTAATATCTTAGACTTATGTGTGGTATCTTAGACTTGCTGTGTAATATCTTAGACTTGCTGTGTGGTATCTTAGACTTGCTGTGTAATATCTTAGACTTATGTGTGGTACCTTAGACTTGCTGTGTAATATCTTAGACTTGCTGTGTAATATCTTAGACTTGCTGTGTAATATCTTAGACTTGCTGTGTAATATCTTGGACTTGCTGTGTAATATCTTAGACTTGCTGTGTAATATCTTAGACTTGCTGTGTAATATCTTAGACTTATGTGTGGTATCTTAGACTTGCTGTGTGGTATCTTAGACTTATGTGTGGTATCTTAGACTTGCTGTGTAATATCTTAGACTAATGTGTGGTATCTTAGACTTGCTGTGTAATATCTTAGACTTGCTGTGTAATATCTTAGACTTACTGTGTAATATCTTATACTTATGTGTGGTACCTTAGACTTGCTGTGTAATATCTTAGACTTGCTGTGTAACATCTTAGACTTATGTGTGGTACCTTAGACTTGCTGTGTAATATCTTAGACTTATGTGTGGTATCTTAGACTTGCTGTGTAATATCTTAGACTTATGTGTGGTACCTTAGACTTGCTGTGTGGTATCTTAGACTTGGTGGTGATATCTTACTAAGATAAGACTAGCTGTGTGGCACCTTAGACTTGCTGTGTGGTATCTTAGACATATAAGATTGTCTGTGGTGGTACTTTACTGAGATAAGACTTGCTGTGGTGGTGGAGTCTGCTGAGAATTGCTTTTTTTTTTTTTGGGGTGGGGGTTCGCTTTGGGTACTCAAACTTGCCATCATATGCCACTCCCCATTTGATATGCTTGCTCTTCTGCACTTTCCCTGTGTCAGCTGCTAAGAGTAAACTGCTTGCAGCTCCAAGGAAGAACTATGATAACCGGACCTCCTTGG
This sequence comes from Achatina immaculata, assembly GCA_009760885.1. Classification (NCBI taxonomy): domain Eukaryota; kingdom Metazoa; phylum Mollusca; class Gastropoda; order Stylommatophora; family Achatinidae; genus Lissachatina; species Lissachatina immaculata. The sequence continues at coordinate 54,912,004 of CM019713.1, forward strand.
GGGATGGAGGAGGAGGGGGAGAAGGTGAGGTTGTATCCCAGGTGCTCAGGCTTTTGAAAGAGTCAGATGCCCAATTTTTCCTCTCTCTTCTTACCAGAGACAAAATTTTGGGAAGTAACTGACTTCAGGATCCAGTTTGGCCCTCCTTAGCCCTGATGACAACAATCAGGTGGTTGTGATAATACCTTTATGGTGATAAAACCTTTCAGTAACATGATGATGATAGTGGTTAACAAGGTTTTTTTAAATTTTTTTTTGTTTTTTGTTTTTGTTTTTTTTTAGGGGGTGGGGTTCTTTCTTAATTTCAAATATACACGTTTTAACTTTCCCAGCCTGTGGTGGCACTCTCAATAGTACTAACCACGGAAGCATCAACAGTCCTGGGTATCCTAATAACTACCCCACCAACAGAGACTGTGTGTGGATCGTTTCTGTTAGCCCTGGAAACACAATCTTATTCACATTTGCATATTTGGATATAGAGACACACGCTACCTGCAACTATGATTTTCTAGAGGTAAATGCTTTGCTGTTTTATTAATAATACTGTTTATGAAGCTAACTACCATACGAGTCCTATGTGACCTTTAACAGCACGGGAAGGATGTAAGATGTAAGATGTAAGATACGAAGCTTAGAAAACTATTTAGAAAAAAAAAACTGTTAAAATATATTACTTCTTTTAATTGTTGGACTGTTATTACGGCAAGCCCTTCTGGGTCATGGTTCATGAAGAAGAAAGGCGACCCATTCTTGGTGTTCATTGAGATGATACAGGAAGTTATCTTCCATCATCATGCCTTGACCTTTTTACTATGTTGTGTAGTGTCATCATGAATTTATAGTTTCTATAGAAGAATAGGAACACCTTTACTCATTAACAGTGCACAGTTATAACACTTCAGCTATAATCTTATTTACACAGTAACACATACAGTAACAAAGAGGAAAGGAAGAAGAAAGAAGACTTGGCTTGCACTTATGATCAATAACAAATAATAATATAAAAAAAATATAGCAGCTGTGATAAACAGAACTGCCTGGCGAGTCAGCAAATATTTATCCGCATGAATCAAAGGGTGAGTCTTAGAGTGCTAAATAAAACCAACCTTCTACTATGGTGGTGAGTCATGGACTCAGTCAGTCAGTCAGTCAGTCAGTCAGTTGAATGTCCTTTGCAAAACTTTGCCTCCCTAACAGCTCTCCTGTAGACCTCTTGGTTGTAAGCAAGATGCCCTGCTGCTGATGCATCCATTTGCAGATTATCAACGATGTCTTGCAGCCATCTTTGCCTTGGTCCTCCTCTCTTTCTTTATCCCATTATGTACCTTTCTAATCTTTCTTCTCTAGATTATCACGACCTTTAATGCATCCAAAATATTTAAGTTTTCTCTCTTTAATCCTCTTTTTTAGAGGATGATGATGAAATTATCATTGGTAGTCGGAATAACAAAATAAGACATCATGAAAGAAGTCAACAAATAAAGAAAGCATCAAAGAATTAAGAAAATGACAGTCAAAGCTCTTTGGGCACATACTAAAAAGATGAAAGGCAGAACATTAAAGTATCCTAGTTGTGTATAAGCTGAGACTATTCACACTGTTTTTGAGTGTGGACAAACACTTCCTTATGTATATGTGGGTCAAGAGCCATTAGATGCGCACAACAGAATGTAGTTCCATGTGGGTAAATTCCACAAAACATGCAGTGTAGGTCAGAGGGTGAATAGTGTAAACCCATTGTTTTTGCTATTTGCACTCAAATTTTGAGTGCAATAGTCTCAGCCTTTTTAAAACAAGATTTTTATTTTGTGAACTTGAGCAAAGTCCCATATTCATGAAACTGGGTTATGACTAAAATCATGTTTTTGACTTTTTCTGTCGACAGTCTTGAGTGCAGAATAATTCTCTATAAATTGCTGTGTAGGCAGATATTCACTATGGAAGAGAGAGAAAGGGTTAATATCCATGGTAGTTCTTACAGAACAGTGGGAGTCTTTGCAGAGAAATGATCACAACCTACATTAGCATGAGTTAAGAACGTAACCATGTGGAAATAATCATTGGGTTTTTCTTAAGGTTTAAAAAAAAAAAAAAAAAAAAAAAAATATATATATATATATATATATATATATATTTAAATATATATGACTCATATTGTCATTGTAGTAATCAAATTTTTTTTTATATCAATGTAGTAATAAAAGTCAGAAACATCAAACTTTCACAGATTGTGAATGTGAAAATGTAGAAAGAAAGATCTAAAAAGTGTTAAATGTGAAAGGATGGAAAGCCATAAGAAGTAACTGACAGCCAACTCATGCCTGGGAGTTTAGTAAAACTCCACTGAAATCCAGCAATGAACCATATCCAGTCCACCAACCACAAATACATGAGCAAACCATCCTCTTTCACATTAGGACAGGCCACTGCAGATTTCCGAGCCATTTACATTGACTCAAAATGTCTCACACATATGAGTGTACATGCAGCAGCGGAATCCAGAATCTGGAACATAAATCATCAGCAGTGCCCAAACCATGCAAACCTGAGGCACGAGACATGGCCTGAAGACATTAGTGTGGGGCAGAAGCTTTGGAGCTCCTATCAGGATCTGAAGAGAGGATTGCGGGCTCTTCCCTGTCATCAGCTTGGATCAGGATCTGATGTGATCAACAATCTTGAATACAGAAGAAGTAATAACATTCCAGCTTCTAGAGCAAGAGTTCTTAATATTTTGACAATTACAGATTCCCCGTGGGTTGCCCAATATGTCCTCATAAACCCTTCACCAAACATTTGAAATTATCATCATCAACAGTTCTATTAGGTACAAGTATTTCTTCAAAAGATGTCAAGAGTTTGGTTTTTACTTCACATTTCATAGCTAGGAACAGAGCAACTAAAAAAAAAAATTATAAACTAAAAAAAAAATTCTGTTTTCTCAAGGAAATGGAACCTTTACTCCTATCATTTGGTTTCTGTATCTAAAGAGGGTATGGATGCCCCAAGTTTAGAACCCTTGCTGTAGAGGACAGTGTATTGAGAACTGAATCACAAGAAAAACCTAAAAGAAGATGCTTACTGAACTAATTTCTCAACAAAGAGACAACAAGGCTTGCAAACAGTGAAGTGATAGAGCACAGTGTAGTTTGGTTATACTTACAAAAATAGTAGAGAAAGCACTTTAGATGTGAGATAAGGAAAATAGTAAGAGATAGCCACGATTTGAACAACAAACTGGTAAGACAAGCAGCTGTCTAGCCACTCAGCTATCTGCCTAAGAGGAGGTGTGAGATGGCTGAGTGGATAGTGTGGCTGCTTACCCTACCAAAGTCTGTATACACCAGGAAAAAAGTAGGAACAGCTTTATTACTTAATGACTACAAAGTTTTGACATTCTGGCATGAGTCTTAATCATACAAACACACACAGGATGAAGAATTAGAGAGAGGACATAAAGTACAGATTCACATGAATTCTGTTTTTAAAAAAAATGAATAGAGCATTTAGCTATAACTTGAAAGAGTATGTAGCTTTTCTGACGCTCATTCACCAATATCTCTCTCCAGTCCTCTCTTTCTAAACGAGCGTCGGAAAAGCTACATCATATTCTTTCAATTTATATCTAAGTGCTCTATTCATTTTATTTATTTATTTTTTTAACATAGACTTCATGTGAATTTGTACTTTATCTCCTCTCTCTAATTCTTCATCCTGTGTGTGTTTGTATGATTAAAGCTCATGACAAAATATCACAACTTTGTAGTTGTTAAGTAATAAAGTTGTTCCTACTTTTTCCTAGTGTATACATTTTTGCATCACAGCTCTACTGCAGTGCTTCATGTATAGTTGTATACTTATACACTAATTATTGTGTGTTACCAGAGTTTGAGTCGTAGTTATTCTCTTATTATTTTATTTCTTTCATGTCTAAAGTGCTCCGTCTCATGCTGAACTAAGTAAATCATGCAGCTGTTTGGCAACTGGAATAGAAGTAAAGCCATGTAAATTTAGTCTTTGTTTTCTGTCATCTTCTTGTCTCGATGCAGATTAGAAACGGAGAAACGGAGAATGCTCCACTCTTGGATCAGTACTGCTCAAGTACATTACCAGAACCAGTCCAAACCTCGGGACCATATGCCTTTGTCCGCTTCCACAGTGATTACAGCAACAGTGGTCGAGGTTTCCATATTACTTATGTTTCACGTCCAGGTGTGTATGACAGTTTCCTGTAAGCTTTGGCATTCATCTATATCATCCTGCATCATTCATATTTAGGGCAGTTGTTTCTGGCTGAATTCATTGTACAGTTATCTCTCTTTCTATTTGTTTGGTTTTTTTTTTCACAGAGTATTTGAGCAAACTTATTTCTGTCCCTCTCTCATTCTTGTCCACTCATCTATATCATTGCCACCCCTTTGCTATTTTTTCCATTAGTTTTTTCCCATAAAGCAGGCTTTCATATACTTTGACATTCTTTTCTTGTTATGACTAAAATATTTTAATTGACTGACAAGAATGTTTTACGTTTTACATTATTTCATTTTTTCAGCATCATTTGTTTAATCCATTTTTGGACATGTCATGACGAGAAAGGTTTTAGAGAAGCTAACAGGCACTGGAAAATTCAGTGGAAAAAAAAAGAAAAAGAGCTTGGGCTAGAGAAACATATCAGAATGTTCCGATCAAGTGACATAGGATATTTAAAGCAACTAAACTAAAGAGTAACCTTGCTGCAGTTGGACTCAGGATCTTACAGCAAGTTTGAATATGTAATTGCGAGACACTGGTCAACTTGTGCAAGACCACGCTGCATTCAGAGAGGCAGTGAGAGGGGCAACCTTCTGGAAAGGACATGTCACATGAAGGTTAAGACAAAACTATATTGAAACACCAGGGAATATACAGAATGGAGAATCATGATTGTCAGTACGTTCTGGTATGAATATGCCACATCTTCTGTGCATCCCCTTTTATATAGCATTAGGTTTTCTTTCCATTTTCCTGTTTATTATCCATTCTTCTAAATCACAGTAGAGAGGGGAGAATATATAAAAACTGAGATCTTTGTCTTTACCTGCTGTGTTATATATTCCCAGGCAAGGATCCTTTCTCATGCTCTTATGCAATACATTGCAACTCCTGTTTTTCTGCTTTTTTTGGCAACAACAAAAAAAAATCATGTTAAAGATTACGAAGATTCATTCATTCATCACTCTTACTCACTCTGTCTGAATAAATGTTGAAGAACATGATGTGACAAGAACTGCATTGAAAATGTATTCTTTTTTAACAATGTTATATTAGTTATCACTCATGTAGCTAAATATATTCATTAATGTAATAATTTTATTCAACACTCTTAAACTTTTAAATATTTTTATATAATTTGTATACATGTATTAAATCAAATATGTGGTAAAAATAAAGGATGAGTGATGAGGGACAGAATGTCAGATGGGCCTGCATGCCTAATTCTTTACCTTTCAAAAATAAAGATGATTCATTTGTTAGTTCTCTTTCGGATATCTACTTTCATAGCATTATTATTCTAGCAGTATTGTTTGCTTGAAGAGTAGCTGAAATAGTTCTATTATATGATTCAGTTATTTTTTTATTTTGACCATAGTTAATGTGTCAGATTGTAAAATAGCTATATCATATGCTTGGTTTATATATTATGTTTTTTTGACTACATGAACGAATCTCTACATATTAGTTGTTCATTTCATGTTTATTATTGTTCTTTGCTATATTCATTAGTGGGCCGGCTAGCGTAGTGGTTAGAGCACTCATCTAGCAACCAAATGGTCGAGGTTTCGAATCCCCAGCTGAGCGGGACCTTTTTTTCCGACCAATACGGCCCTGAGGTCGACCCAGCCTCGTAAAATGGGTACCAGAGAAAATCTGGGAAGTAAAGGCAGCGAGGAAAGGAACTGGTCACCCTACCTCACACGCTGATGACCCAGCATAATGAGGTCTCTAACGCTTCACCCCCTACGGCATTTGAAATGCTATGGGACTATCTTTACTTTTTTTTTTTTATATTCATTAACAGTACTAAAGTAATGTTGAATGACTGTGTTAAGATGAAGGGCCTGTGTGCCCAGTTCTTGACCCTTAGAAAATACTGCTTCTCTCTCTCTCTTTCTCTCTCCTCTCTTCTCTCTGTGTGAGCAACTGACAGTTCTGAAGCTCATCTCCAAGTTAAGCTTTCCTTGACCTTCTACAGTTTCTTAGCCTGTCATTGGAAGTACAGCAGCATCTAATGCTGTATCATATTTATAGCAGTGCTTCTCATACTATGGTCCATGAACAATTTTTTAGGTTGTTCACAGACCAGATTGGCTTGAGGAAAAAAACCTAAAAAAACTTGGCATTTTCTAGCTTCATCATAACAGCCAGAGACCATCTGGACTCATTAATAATGTCTATCCTACATAAAATAGATTTGCTCTGTGGACCCCCTCCCCCGACCCCCAACCTCTCTTTATGATTCCACATAGACCCTTCCCCTTGTCTAATCCTTAATGGATCCTATTATGATTCTTCATAGGCCCCCACCCCCAAATGGCTCTTCACAGACTATCATATGACTATTCACTGACCACAATATGACTCTCTGGGGACCCCCATATGATTCTTTCCAGACCCTTATATAACACTTCACACACTCCCGTATGACTTTTTCCCAGATCCCTTATGACTCTTTGGTGACCTCATTATGACTCTTTGTAGACCCCCCCCCCCCCCATATCATTCTCAGTAGACCCCATTTTAACCCTTCATGTACCTTCACATGACTAGTCACAGACCCCCCCCCCCCCCCACCACCACTACCATATAACCCTTCGCTGACCCCCATTATAACTATCCACAGACAGCCACATGACCCTTCACAGATCTTAGATTGGAAACACCGCCACAGAGAGATTTATGTTTTTTTTTCCTCTCTTCAAATTGTTTTTCCATGCAGCTGCACAAGGTTGTGGTGGTTTACTGTCTGGAGAAGAAGGAGAGTTTAGTTCACCTGGCTATCCAGAACCCTACCGTCAAAATGGCTATTGCATTTGGATCATCACAGTACCATCTGGAAACAGACTCGAGCTGAGCTTTGATGCGTTTGACTTGGACGAGTCTAGTTCTTGTAGTTCACATTATCTGATGGTTAGTACTAGAGCTGCAGACTTGAGTCGGTGAATCTGTACTCCACTCAATCTTGAAGACTTGATTTGGACTTAATGTGGACTCAGAATGAAAGATGAAGAAAGCGGCTGGACTTGACTTATTATTTGAAAATGTTGACTTTAAACTTGCATAAACCCAGACTGGTAATGTGGACTTTAGTGCGTCAAATTAAAAAGACTCAGCAAGTTGTTAACTCAGAAGATGAAGAATAGTGACTGAACTCATCTCATAACTGAGATAGTGACTTGTAGTGAAGCACTTGAATACAGCATTGAAGTTTTTGGCTTTGAAGACTTAAATTGTGACTAGACTCAGAGATGTGCAAGACAGCGGGCATTTTTAAAATTCTCCTACTGAAGTGCATGATTCAGAAGATTTCGCTGGATCTGCCATGTTTTTTGAAGCAGGAGTTGGGCATAAGGTTAACAGCTTTACTCTAAGAGCCACCTAGAGGCGACTTTAGATTGGGAAAACATGGTTGTTATGGAAACTTACAATAAAAAAATCAAGCAAGAATAAAAACATGGAAAGCTACAGTGCAAGCTCTATATGACATTTAATGGCACAAGAAGGATGTAAGAAAACTCAGAAGATAATGAGTGGTGATCCAGACTCTTCTTGTGACTTGGTTAAGATCTGAGACATGACTTGAGATTTGCTATGAAATTGATTAGTAGGCTAATTTTTTTTCATAATTTATGAAAGTAACAAACTGTAACAAATTTATATAACTTTTATTTATGTTACTTCTTGTGTTTGTTGTTCTGAACAAGAGCCAAGTGAAAATTTATAATAATGACAGACAAATGTCATCAGTTTCAGGAATTCCATAAGAAGGTATAACAATGCATTTCCAGGGAATTTCCTTGCTTTCAGTAAGCTCCAGCTTAACAGAGTTCATTTTGATCCTTGCCTCTTAGTAAGCTCCAGCTTAACAGAGTTCATTTTGATCCTTGCCTCTTTGTTTTGACACAATATGATACCATGGAGGACCGTAAGAAACTGGCACACAGTTTAGCAGGTTAAAATTGATCAGCACGATTCAGAGAAAAAGCTTATGTCCTGTTTTCATGTTTACAACTGATTTAATATTTCTTATTCGATGTTGGAGAAATGAAGTCTAAGGTAGGCAAATCAGGTTTGGTATTCTGTCCTATATTATATTTTTTTTCCCTTAATCAAGAGGTTTCTTTGTGTTATAAATTTTATTATTATTATTTTTAAGCAAATAAACATGTTCAGGTTGTATTTAGTTCATGAATTAAAATCAGTTCTGTTAATATAATATAAAAAGATTTCGTGGGTCATACCATTAAGACATATGATGTTAATGTTTGTGTTCTCTGTTTTCATTGACCTGTCAGCAGAAATGGTTCAAGGAGTTTTGCACAACCCTCCCTCCCACACCCCCCCCTCCCATCGACCACCACCATCACCATCACCCCTAACCCACTCAAAGTTGGTGTTATATGCACACACCAACTTTTATCTTATTAAGTGAATTGTTGAACTTTGTAGACTAGCTATATCAGTACATGCTAAATACATGCTTGAGTCATACCCACAGCTCCAGGTTGTGTAATAAAATTAAACTAGCTCTGACTGTCGGCGCGCTAGAAATGCCTTTAACGTTAAACTAGCTCTAACTATTGGCACACTTAGAGGTGCCTTTAACGTAAAACCAGTTCTGACTGTCATCACACTAGGGGTGCCTTTAACATTAATCAGCTCTGACTGCAGGCACACTAATTGTGCCTTTAACATTAAACCAGCTCTGACTGGTGGTGCACTAGAGTCGCTTTTAATTAATGTTTAAACCGGCTCCAACTGTCAACACAATGGAGCTGCCTTTATCGTTAAACCATCTCTGGCTGTCAGCACACTTGGGGTGCCTTTCTCAATCTCCTTCACCTGAGGAAACCCTTGAAATAATTTTTAGGCCACAGGGAGCAGTTCTATAAAAAATGTTACATTTAAAACTCTGTCCATGTTAACACAAGCAGTAAATTGTAGATATCATAATCCAATGGTTCCCAACCTTCTTCCACTTGCGTACCCCTTGGCGGCCTATTTCCATGATTTGTATCCCTTCATATTAGCAGAATTATTTGTTGCTATTATGATAGTCATAACACAGATTAGTTTGACAGCATATTTTCTGTCTTCTTCCATTATACAACTTCTTCTTGTATACCTTTAAAGTGTCCTGCCATGTACCCCAGGTTGGAATCCACTGTCATAATCTATAAATAGTCATGAATACTCTTCTGAATAGAAAATGACTTATTTGTTTATTTTTGTTATTTTTTTAAAATCATGATCTTTCATGGAATTTGTAGTGGCCTCCTTCAGAACTCTTGACAGTTCTGCAGAACTTCAATTAAAAAAAAAAAAAACTGGACTAGACTAGAGAGTGATATGATCCTTATCACACCTGGTTTCCTTTCCTTCACCAATTTCAGGAGGGACTAAGTGACAAAATGAGATGTTAGTAAAAATGATTCTACAGTAGGTCTTCACTTTTTTAAAATGAAATGGTAAAGGCAAAGATAAATGTTTAAACGAGGCTTCATAATTCTCATAATTTATCTGGTCACCATTTTTTTAGGATGTTTAACAAGTCTTGCTTGACTGTGAAGTTTTATAATAATTATTGTGCAGAAATATTAATAGTAATAAATTTAGAACTTTACATTTCTCATCAGTTACATTTATTTGTTTCCATTGAATAGATCTTTGATGGTTATGGTGAAACAGCTCCACTCTTCGGTAGATACTGTGGTTCAGATCTACCAGCAGATATCGTTAGTACCAGCAATGTTTTAACTGTGAAATTTGGCTCTAATGATGCTGTAAATGGGCAAGGCTTCATAGCTGAATGGAAAATAGGTATTTCTGACTTCACTGTTGTCTTCACAGCCTGTCTTTAATTTTGAATCTCTTGAAAAATGAGCCACAGCTTCTTCAGTGTGGCCAACAGGTCAGAAATAAGCATGTTCTCCATGGTGACAGAGCATGCTGGGAAGCCAACATTTTAGGTTTGCATCAGAAGCTGGACAGTCCATCATAGCTTGCTCCAACTCAACCACCTCTTTGAAGATGTACACCTAAGAATATGCTGCAGAGAAAAAAAGTGATGACCTGTTCATTTTCATAGTTGCTGGAAAATCATCAGCCAAATACATTTTAGTTTTCCAGTCTTTTTTTTTTTTGGTGTTTTAAAACTGAAATAGGTCTTTAATTTTTAGAAAACCATATCGAAACAGATTCATGAATGCATTACATGCTGCATTGGATGGCATCAGTGATTGTGTTAACTGGCAATTACCAGTAAATTACCACTAAAAAATAAGAAAAACCCAAACTTTTGGAGGCCATCAATTACCGTAATTGATTTATATTAACAAAAATGTCATAAAAAAGCAACCAACAAAACTGGTTGGAGGATAATCAGGTCAGTAGGTTGATGACACTCAGTTTATTTGCAGGATAATCCATCAGTTTTGATTTTGGTTCAGCATGTGAGCATTTTGCAAATATGAGATCTCATACAAATAAAGTAAAAAATAATTCACAGGAACATTTAATTCCCACTTTTTGTAATGTATGTTTAACATTCAGGTCTTAGGCAAGTTAGGACTATTCAATTCAAATGTAATATCCACCCTCATTTATGCATGCAAAAGCTGGAAAACAATTAAAGAAATAGACAAGAAATTAAACTCTTTTGAAAACAAATACCTAAGGAAAATACTTGGTATCAAGTGAAACGAATTCAGGAACAACGCAGAGATAAGACAGATGACTGAACAACAAATCAGTCTCATGGGTGATCAGGAAAAGGAGATGGACATATGATGGTCATGTGATGAGAAGAAACGATCAGAGAATCCCAAAACCAGCTATCAAGTGGAACACAGCAGGCTGAAGAAAAGCAGCAGACCACGTGAAACTCTAAAGAGGACATTGTTAAGAGAGGCTAAATTAATACTTTGATGAGGTTAAAAGCTCGCCGAAAACAGGATAAATTGATGAACTACCTTGTGAGCCCTATGTGACATTTAAAGGCACGGGAAGGATATAAGATATAAGAAGTTTAACATTGCATTAGAAAAAAGAAGGTGTAAGTTACCAAATGTTGTACTGAAAATATCAGTATTTCAGAAAGTACTTCCTGGAAAGTGGATGACAGGTACAATTTTTTTAAACATCCTAGCACCATTACAGAATGGTATTGATGATGTTGATGGTGGAATGACTTCTAGATTTAAATGTCAGCTGTGAATATTTGGTATAAAGTGGAACAAATTCAAGAACAACACAGATAAGGCAGATGAGCAAATAACAACCTGTCTCATGTGTGATCAGAAAAATGAGATCAGTCACATGATGAGAAGAAACAGTCAGAAAATCCCCAAAAAAGCTATTGAGTGGAAAACAACAACCCAAAGAAAAAAAGGACATTGTTAAGAAAAAGTAGTGTAGAAAACCATAGAAATGGAAAAGAAGCATGACATATCACTACTGTACTTTCATTTCCTTGTCAAATTATGGATTGAAACAGATGGATAATAAACTATTGAAACTGTTTAACATTATTTTATTGACAACTCCTCTCATGGCAGATTATTTAAATATTTGATTAGTATAATCAGCCACTCAATAATTTCAATATTCCTGTATGGAGTAGAAGCTTGGACTTTGAATAAGACAATAGAAAAGAAAGTTGAGGCCCTTGAAATGTTCATTTACAGAAGAGTAGGGTCTATCCCAAACAATGAAGTGCTAAATAGTGAAATAGTGAAAACCACAAAAAAAAACAAGACAGCTAAGATACTTTGGACATGTCAAGAGGCATAATATTATAATGAAGACCTTCTCAAGGGCAATATTGAAGGGAAGAGAATAAGAGGATGACAGCGATATAGATGAGTGGACAACATCAAGAGATGAGCAAAAACAAGCTTGGCTGAATGCACTATGAAGACAAAAGACAGAGCAGAGTGGAGATTCATTGCAGCCAACTTTCCATGGGGAGACTGCATGAGATGATGATGATGATGATGATGATGAACCAGCTGCAGTAACAATAATCCATGTTTGCATTTCAAAGGCTAGACTTTCTTCCCTTCTCTTCAGATTTGATCTTTGTAACCATCGCAAATGGTGCAGCACCTATAATGTGGAGTTGGCTTTGACATGTGATGCTGAAAAAAAAATCCAATAAAAACCTGACACTGCTGGCAGAACTTATGTTGCATTAACTTAGGGCAGATAATAAATTACTTATTGAGAATGATACAAGGGGAAGTCACTAAGTAACTCGCAAATGGCTGTTACAAAAAAACTAAATGCGACAGTAATTTGAAAACTTAAAATTTTTGAACCTACATTATTCCCCTATTTCTCAACGTAATCAACACCAACATTGATACGTTTGTCCCATCGTGTAATCAGTGATGCAGTACCCTCGGCGTAAAAATCAGGAGTCCAATTCCTGAACCGTTTTTTTACTTCTGTTTCCACCTCTTCGTCACTCGAGAATCTTCTCCCACCAAGGTGGTTTTTCAATGGACCAAACAGGTGAAAATCAATTGGAGCTAAGTCAAGACTATAGGGTGGATGTTCAAAAACTTCCCAACCCAACTGGCTAATTTTCTCTTGGGTTAACTGAGCCGTATGTGGTCTGGCATTGTCATGAAGGAGAAGCACACCTCTAGTCAGCAGACCAGGACGTTTTCTTCAAATTGCATCCTGTAGCATCAACAGAACTTCACAGTACAATACAGAATTCACACTGTCACCATAATTCTGGAACTTCTATCAGCTCTGATAATCTCATTCACACGTTGCACAGTCACTTCTGTTGCAGTCTGAACAGGATGGCCAAGTCGGACTTTGTCAACAATTTCAGTGCATCCCTGAGAAAATTCTTTTACCCAGTTATAGACCGCTTTACGTGATAAACACTTTTCAGCATAAACTGTAATCATTTCCTTATGAGTGTCCTCAACTGAATATCCTTTAGCCCACAAAAATTGCTCTGCACTTCTCTGTTCTTCTTTGGTACACACTAACAGTTGGGTAGTCATTTTGTTATTGCTTTGCACATGCACACATAATTCCCAACACCCCCTACAAACAACTGTTATAAAGTTGGATGATGGTACTATCTAAGGATATATATAAATACTACCTGATAACTGCCACTGATAAAATATTTCAATTTGCGAGTTACTTAGTGACTTCCCCTCGTATTTCCTGTACATTTACTTCAATCATTTTAGTTTATTTATTCTAAAAAATAATTTAAAATAAAATGTTTATATCTTTCATCTTAAACCAGCTTCAGAGTTCTCAGTAACCAGTTCCATATTTTTCAGATTGTGGTGGTACATTTTCTGGCATGCAAGGTCAAATCCAGTCTCCTAATTGGCCCAATGCTTACCCGCATAGCAAAACCTGTGAATATTTGATTCAGGTCCCAAGTGAGAATACAGTTCGATTTACTTTTACAGCATTTGGACTTGAGTACGCTGATGACTGTTCTTATGATTATATTGAGGTATTTATCTCGAACCCCAGATACAATCAGTAAGGTTTAGAAAAAAGGTTTATTTTTTAATGATTTTTTTTTTTAAACTGGAAGAATAGCTGGCAAATGTGAGCTGATGACAAAGATAATGGACTACTTGTAGAACAAAAATACAATGTCATGATGAAGGGGAGTTAGTGGTAAGCTATGAAACAATATATTGGAGATGAAGTACAAAGAGTCTCTGCGTGATACAGGCATTAGGTATTAAGCATTGAAAAAAAAAAAAAATGTTGATATGTGGTGTACAAAAAGACTTTGGATATAATCATCCACCATCACATACAAACACACATGCTTACTTTTATGAACTCCCTGTAACTGCGAGCTGTTGTTCTTTGCAGCCGATGCTGTAGAGATGTTGAGGCGCAGCATCGTATCGGCATGGGAGCGGGTTACGGCAGTTACCTTTTCAGTCCCGGGGTACAGCTAAAAAGAAGGGGGTGTGCAATGCTTTTTTTAGCAGATTCCACCACCATATGGGACTATGGCAATCCCTGCCCCATTAACCAGGCTAGGCATGTTACTGGGGGGTACCACGGAGAGGTGGGACAGGGTCTTGGTCAGCTCTGGTTCACTAAACCTAATGCTGGCATATCAGCTATGGGTCGCTGATTGCCTCTTCAGACAGGTGTTTTAACTCCAATAAACATGCATCATATGCATACATGTGCACACATGCATATACACACATGCATATACACACATACATAAAAAACAAAAGATGATACTGACCTTCTGTCTTACATGAAAAGTAACTCAGAAAGGATCAGGAGAGCATTCAGTGGCACACCTGAATAATCATGAGATGAGATGGCTAGAAATAAACAAAAAAGAAGCATTGAAAAAGAAGAATGTTTATTGATACACTATGTGAGGAAAGCATTTGCTGTGACATATATATATATATATATAACCTTTGTGCAATATATGTAACCTTCATCTGAGGATGTGTAATTTGATGAGGAAAAAAAAAAGAACTAAACAGACAACCAAATAATTGGAGGCATGAAACAAACAAACAAAACAAAAGCAAACAAACAAACATGCGAAGGAAAAAGAAGAAGGAGAGGAATTAAAAAATCTGAAAATAAAAATTTGTAAACAAATTCATAAAATAACTCATTTATGTTTTATAATGTATTCAGTTCTTTTATACATTTCAAATAGTGACTAGAATGCTAGGAAGATAAAAAAAAATATTAAATGAAATTAGCAAAATATTACTAAATTAGATTTTACAGCCATAACAAGTCTTCCCTTTCTAAAAGCTGTTCAGTCGCAAATTAGAGTGGCTTGAACAAAGATTATGTGTTTACAAATACTTCAAGGGAGTTGGATCTTTCTGCTTAAGTTGAAGGGATAACTGCCTTAAAAAAAACAAAAGAAAAATTGGACTATATTTACCCATATTACTAAAGGAAAATCTTGAACACTTCAGATTTATTTATTCCATAAGTTTAATCCTGAAGGTCTTTGTTAACATGCTGTAACTGTAGAAAAAAAAGGGGCCTAACTCTGTTGTTGTCCTGGGGAGCAGCCTCATTATACTCAGGGCATGCTCGTACATGTTCAGCCTTTGACATTCAGACATCCCTCAGTGTTTTTAGAGAAATGATTCCAATGTTTTGTTGGTTGTGTATTGCATGTAATTTAGCATATCATTGGGATTTGCAGCCACTGCCTTTGGCCACATGTAATGCCGTGAAGTCATTTGTGGTGGGTGCTCTTGAGGAAGTTACTTTTCGACTGTTCCTCGAGCTGGTGTTTTGTGGATTTGTATAAGTCTGATTTGTCCACTTTGATGAGGCCATCCGGTTTGGCTCTTGCTGCTAGTTAGTCAGCCATGTTGTTTCCAATGACTCCTGCATGACCTGGATAGTATATCCATGTGATGTTTTTGATGCATGTTGATATTTGAGGTACAAAGAGTCTCTGGATATAACCACTACTTTTCTCCATGATAATGTATAAATTAATAGTCATACTAAATTAATAGTCATACTTAGAGATTAAATAATGACTTTATAACTCAATTTCCCTATCAGATATGATGTTTCTAATAGTAGAAGTTTATTGATCATTTTATGGAACCCATGTGGTCCAAGGCAGTTCACATTGTCAAAATAGACTGTAGTCCACTATAGCTTTAAGTGAGTATATATATATTTGCCTTGCATTTTTGGAGATTTACAGTCCTGTTATTCCCACATTAACAATATCACATAACTGTAGAATGTGAACTATTTTGCTTTATGTTTACTTTATTGTAACTTTATTATTCACTTTTTTCCTCAGAAGTGTGATAAATGTTATTCCCAAATCATAATTCATGTTTACTTTCTCAGATTTATGATGGAAATGATGCAACTCGTCCACTTATTGGGTCACGGCTTTGTGGAACCACCCTACCTGGTTCGATAATGTCAACTGGAAATAACATGTTTATCCGGTTTGTTACAGATGGTTCTCTGAGTAACCTAGGTTTCCATGGCAATTTTGAGGCTGCCGAGGGAGGTAATTTTAGAATTTTCTCGTCTGTTTAGGTGATAGTTTGATAACAGTAGCCTAAAATGGAGATCTTTATTTTATGTTTTTGTCTTTGTACTTTTAAAGTCTCAGATATAAGATTGCCTCTGTCTTACATCTTACATCCTTCTCGTGCCGTTAAACATCACATAGGGCTTGTATGGTAGCTCGCCAAGCCTTCCTGTTTTCGTTGAGCTTTATAAACCTCTTCAAGGGATTTTATGCTTACTGATTTGGCCTTTCTTAACAGTGCCCTCTTTAGAGTTTCACAGGGTCGACCTCTTTCTCTTCAAGCTGTTGTGTTCCACCCGATAGCTTGTTTTAGGATTCTCTGACTGTTTCTTCTCATCATGTGACTGATCTCATTTTTCTGATCATACATGAGACAGGTTGTTATTCACTCATCTTGAACTCGTTCCACTTTATACAGAGTATTTTCCTTAGGCATTTGTTTTCAAAAGAGTCTAATTTCTTGTCTATTTTTTAGATGTTTTCCAGCTTTCACATGCATAAATGAGGGTTTGATATTACATTTGAATTGAATAATCTTAGCTTGGTTTTTGTGCTTATAACTTTTGAGTGCCATGTGTTCTCAAAATTCTTGAAGTTCAGTGTTGCTTTTGCAATCCTAATTCTAACTTCCTTTCTGGTGTCACCATGCTGGTCTATGTAGCTGCCGAGGTATGCAAATTGGTGTGCTTCTTCAACAGTCGTTCCGTCCATGTATATGTTTCCTTCTTGATTAATGGGAGGAAGTTTCATTATTTTTTTTCCTTGTTAATTTCAAATCCTATTTTGCTAGCCATTGAAGACAGGGTATCTGTTTTTTCTTGCATTGAATTCACATTTTCACTGATAAGGGTTATGTCATCTGCAAAGTCAAGATCATCTAGTTGGGTCTCATGTACCCAGTCAATGCCCGTTTTACCTGTGCAATATTTTTTCATTATGAAGTCTATGAAAATTAAAAAAAACTAGGGAGTTAGTATACATCTTTGTTTCACGCCTGTTTCTCTATACAGAATATTATAATCCTTCTGTTTCTTTGTAATAAATGTGTGTGTGTTTTTTTTTTAAAGTCATCTGCAGAGTTACATAAAACAGGAAGTTGGCACTCATTTTGTTAGTTGTTTCAAATGCAGATTGCTGATCAATGAATGTTTTTTGTTTTTTTTTTAAATGGAACTTTTAACACATATTTACTTATCTTGTATGTTTTTGTATTAGTAAGGTGAAAATTGAATTTTATGATGTCATGATGTTGCTAGTTTCAGAAGGTCAGATATAAGAAGCATTAAGTTTAAATCTTAGATTAAGGTAGAGGAACCTTGAACAATGGATGCTTTGTGACAGGGAGATTTATTGGCTGTCTTCTCAGAAATTCTTGTCTTACTGGAAAATAGTTTTGATGTTTAGTCATTTTAATACAAGTTATATTTTTCTTATGCCTGAATTTTCATGAGATTTCCATATATTTTAAAAAAATATTTTATTTGTTTTCACATTAAACCCCATTTTCACTTACATAAAGTTTTGGGGAAGTGGAATGAGGTCTTGGCTGATGTGATTTGCCTGCCCTTGTGTAAGAGCAGTCAACTCTGAATAAGCTAATTTAGTTGTTCTAATCTCCCTTAAGCTGTAAACTCTTATTCTTTGCAGCTGAAGCTGTAATAATGTTGAAGTATAATCATCATATTAAATGAAGAATGGATTACATTTGCTTGCTTAAAATTCTGAAATGTGCCAAACAAACATAGTTCTTAACTCTTTCCATGCCGGAGGAAGAAAAGCGGATGTATGGTTGCGTGCCAGACTAAAAACGCGGGTCTTGGTCTGTAAGGGGGTATAGTTGTAAAATGGAATGGAAAACAGTATTTCCATGTACTTCCATATACTTATTATATTTCAAAGTATAACTAAATGAATGAAAATTTCATAAATGCAGATTTTTTTAGGAAAAGAAAATGTGATGTTTTTAGACAATTATTGTGGCCAGCTCACCATCGGCGAGGTCTAGATCTGCACTGCTTACCATCTGAGATGTGTAGATCTACTTGTTGATCTCGTATTGTGATTCTGTGTTGCATTCTCGCTGAATGAATGTCTGAACTAACCTCCTAACTACTCCTAACTACTTCTCCAGTCGTCTAAATATGTTTAGATCTACTTGGAGTACATTCAAGAGCAGTGGGGTGGCTATAGGCTATGTCCATACCCCTATCTACATCGTCAAAAATTGAAAAATTTCCATGCTTCTCATCCTTTTTCTCGCTCGGCATCGCTCATAACTAGGCATTCTTTCGCCATTTTGAAAAGTGTCACTGGAATCGTGGACGAAATATGTACAATCTAAATGTTACACCAGTTGTTTTATTGAAACAAACCAATGATCATTATAATGACCATTGGTACGCAACGGGTATACCGGAAGCGTCATTTTTATGACCAAAGGCATGGAAAGAGTTAACAGACTCTGGGAATCATAATGAACCTGACTCTATTAGCCAGACTGAACCTTCACATCACCACTTTGTTAAAAGCACCACATCACCTTCTTGTTAAGAGCACCATAAAAAGAAATGGTACAACTCTTGGCCATCTTTGATTGACTAGGCTTGATATCTGTGGCAAAACTATAGAGCACTAGTTTCAACCTTTTGAAGTAGCAAAACTGAAATCAGTCAGTTTTTCTTACACTAAAAATTATACAGATTGTTTTTTTTTTTCCTCCTTTTCTGCATTGTATCAGGTCCCGAAGGTTGCGGTGGTGTGATCAATAGAAATTCTGGTGTCATTACCAGTCCTGGACATCCTAATGAATACCCCCATGGTGTCAACTGTACCTGGTACATCAATGTAACTCCAGGTCTTCTTATTCGTCTTACGTTCACCATGTTCAGCCTTCAGTCCAGCTACTGGTTTGGTTGTAATACAGATTATGTTGAGATATATGATAATTCAACAATGACTGAATCAAGCTTGCTTGGGAGGTAAAACTTATTTGTTGTTGCTTCATTCAAATTATAATGAGAGGAAGGCTTTATTGGTTTGGCTGTGTGGTGATGATGGTAATGGCTTTTTGGTTGTTAAAGTTGGTACAAGCAGATTGCTGTGAATGTCTAGACTTCCTGGGCTATTCATGAGAAGATGAGTTAGTATTTTAAAGAATGCTGTGCTTGTGATAAAGGCAATTTATAGTGAAGAATATGTGTGTATATGGCCCGGGGGGGGGGGGAATGGGTGGGAATGAGGACAGTTTACTAGTCTCTGAATGAAGTTATTAACTTCCTGGGTGTTTAACCTTACATATTATACAGACCAAATTTTTCATCCTAAAATCATTAGCCCTATATGTTATATGAGATAAACTGGTTTTTTACCCCATACACACCTTTCAGCATGAAAAACATACAGGGTAGTATTGTGCTCCCATGTAGTGAATGAAATGAAGTTAGGATTATAAAACTAAGTATGGAAACTTCTGAATTATTATTCATGAGTAGGCAGGACTACCATCATTAAATGACAGTTAGATAGTTAGTCGATGGATCATTGTACATCTGACAATTATTCCATAAGTGCTACGATCCCAGCTTCAATATTTCCACCAGCGTTTGGCGGCTGATGACACTAGTTCTGTGTTGATTAACCAGTCTTCATTGCTTCCCACTGTGCCGCTCTTGTCTGGCCACTCCTTGTTTGAAGTTGTGTTCCAGCAATCTGTTCATGGTTGTAGATTCAGAACTGTTGCTTGAATCAGCAACTCAACTAACTTCTCTGAGTGCATTTAGGATATCACACCAGCCTGTCCACCCTCCACTTTTGCCATGCCAGCAGGTCTGTCTGCTCATTCATTACCTCTCACCCCTACATGACCTGGCACAAAAAAGAAACAGATTTTTGTCAAACATGGTCTTCTCAGTGACTATAAACCTAGTGCTTTTGCAGCCAACCTGCTCAATCTTCCTGAGCACATTCATTGAGTCCCTGAGGATACATGCCTGGGTGAAGGTCCATGTCTCCAGCCATGCCATTGCCTTGGTTACTGCCATGACCTCCATAGTCAGGCTACTTGTGGTCAAAGCAAAAGTATCACTGTCTTCCATCACCATTCTTCCTCTGACCTGCGCTGTAAAAGATTTTTTAAATGACAGGACAAGATCAGGAATGAGGAGGGAAAAGGGCGGGAAAAGAGCCAATTAGCCTGCAAATCATGTGTAGGAAATGAAGATGGATTTGCCACACACCTGACATCAGCATAACAAGGCAGGCACCGACATGGATTCCTCAAGGAGATAGAAATGGAGATAAGCATAGAACTACTTGGAGAATGGAAATTGTGGCAGTGCTCAGAGATGAGGAACACACATGGAAGGAAGCGGAGAATACATCCAGGAACTGGAACAACTGGAGATATATTGAAGATGTATGCTTTTGGCATGCATTTGTTTGATGATGGTGTGAAGACTGAGTACTTGAGTATCTTGTGCAGCAAAGGATCATTCAGTGTTCCACCAGTAAAAATATTCAAATGCATGTATTTGTTCACATAGACAAGATGGATTTATAGCTCATAACATGAGAGACATATGAAAAATGACCTTCCCAGCTATTGTCATGCCCGGCTTTATAACAGATTCCACCAGTATTGAAATCATGTTGATTCCTGCCTTGTTTAACACATTGTTATGATGCAACCTGTTTCTTGACAAAATCAGAATAGTGAGAACTGGTTTCAAAGAGTTAAATTTGCCAGTCTTTATATGGGTGTCTCAATTTTCTGATTAATCTGTGGAACGACACATTCTGTCCTTTTTTTTTCATAAAAAAAATTACAATGAGTTTATTTGGTTTTTTTTGTTGTAATTATGATCTTTTCTGTCAACCTTCTTCTCAAATTTTGAAGAAATTCTTATGCAAACCCTATGTCTACTTGTATCTCTGTGTGTGTTGACAATCCAGTTATTTTCTCTTCTTAGACAGCTGAACTTCTCTGTTTTTGTTTTTTAATTTAAATGGTTAGCCTTGTATGTCTTAATCATGAACTACCTTTTTTATGGCTTAATTATTAGCCACATCTTTTATGACTTAATCACTGGCCTTACCTTTTTTTTTAAAAAATTTGAATCACGAATTAATGTTTTTTTATTCACTTTCATGACCTGATGTGCTTTTTTTAATGCAGGTATTGTGGCTCAGATATGCCTGACGTCATAACATCCACAGATAATGTGTTAGTTATACACATGCGCACTGACTCTTCTGTCAGCAGAGGTGGATTCACGGCTTCCTTTGTTGCTCTCAATGTTTCAAATTGTAAGTTAAATGTAAATAATACATAGGAAACTTTTTTTGTTTGTTTGTTCATGTCTTCATATTATTTTGTGCTGCGTTTGGTATGTTGGAAAATGAAGTCAATAACCAGTGTGTTTGTTTCTTTAAGTGACTGTTGAGGTAGAGGAAATATGTTTGCTGTGTATATCAGTTAAGGGATGATACAGGTTTTGTCTGCAACACTTCTACCAAAAATGGCAGCAGTGTTATATTTGTATATTTCTAGTCTCCTTTTTGATTTTCTGAATTATGTTTCACCATTTTGCTTTGTTGTCATTTGACAGTGTGGCTGTGTTGAAAATTCCATATATTTTGATTTCATTCGCTTGTATTATGGTTAGCGGGGTAGGGGTATTCCCTACCAAAGGAGAAGTAAGATGCATCCTTACCTCCGTCATTCTACGGGACACCCTTGGGCAAGGTGGAGTACCCGTCTAGCCCCCCGATCAGGGCGACGTGAAGCCATGGGAGCAGGTGGTTGATAGAATGGGAGAGCAGCCAACAGATAATGTTGGTTATGGTCACCATTCTATGATGGTAGGAAGATGATCTCAGTGTAGGGACAATGGTTAAAATCACTGACTAGTACAGTCACTGCCCGGAAGGAAAGCAGTGGTAAACTATCTTCTGGAAATATACTCAAGAAAGTATAGTTTGGAAATATACCCAAGAAACCCAACCAGCAACATGGAAGGTCGTATAGGAAAAAAACAGATCTGGTGGTGAGTCCCCCAGGCCAGATAGATCTAATTTTAATACTGGGGAAGAGTGTGAGACAGAGGTCAGTACTAGTAATTATGATGATGGACAAAATCCTGATGGTGTTACTAAGGAAAACCCCTGCATCAAACTAAAAAGAAAAATAAGAGTAGAAAC
Organism: Achatina immaculata; assembly: GCA_009760885.1. Lineage (NCBI taxonomy): Eukaryota > Metazoa > Mollusca > Gastropoda > Stylommatophora > Achatinidae > Lissachatina > Lissachatina immaculata. The sequence continues at coordinate 54,934,529 of CM019713.1, forward strand.
ATGGAATGTAAGAAGTATGTATGAGGGAAAGTATCAAATAATAAGTGATGGGATGAAAAGATTGGGGATACGCATTTTGGAAATCTCAAACATCGATGGAAAAGATCAGGACACTTCGAGAGCAAGAATGATAATACCCTTATATACTCTGGTGGAGAATTAGGAGAAAAAGAATGGAGTGGCTTTTTACTTGAACAAATCAACATCAAAAGGATTACTAAGTTACATTTCAGTAAGTGATAGAATCCTCACTGTCAGACTTAAGGGCACTCCTAGAAATGTAACAGTCATCCAGATATATGCACCTACATCAGCAGCAGAGGAAGAGGAAGTCAAAGACTTTTATAACACACTGCAAATGATGATAGACCAGGTACAGAAAAATGATATTGTATTAATAATGGGGATTTTAATGCAAAGATTGGTACAGAAAGAGCAGAAGATGAAGGACATGTTGTAGGACATAAAAATGAGGCAGGTGACAGTCTAATGGCTTTTTGCACAGAAAATGAGCTAATGATTGCTAACACACTTTTTAAACAACATCCAATAAGACTTTACACATGGACATCACCTTATGGGAAAACCAAGAATCAAATAGATTAGATTTTAGTGCAAAGAAAATAGAGATCAAGTATAACAGCAAAAACTTTACCAGGTGCTGATTGTACAGTTATTTATAGCAGACATGAAGATAAAGATAAAAAAGACAGTTATTGGATCAAGACCACTCTGCTTTGATCTTACAAAAATATCAGAACAATACGGTATAGAAGTGAAGAACAGTTTCGAAATCCTGATGGCTGTATAGGAGGAGATGACACCAAACGATTTGCCTACACAGGCCAGAGATATCTTAATAACAACAGCTAAAGACATGGTTCCAGTAATAAAAACACAAAAGAATGGATGGATTACAGCAGGCACACTAGAACTGATAAAACAATGTAGAGAAATGAAGACGCAATGGAAAGTGACAAACAACAATAAAGAGGAATATAAATCTTTAACAAAAGAAGTATGAAGAAACATAAGAAAAGACAAAAAAAACAATACATACAAGATTGTTGTGAAAGAATAGAAGGACATCAGAAGTGTGGAAGAGATAGAGAAATGTTTAAAGAAATGAAGACATTGATGAGAAAAGTCACACCTAAGCTAAATGTAATTTGTGACGAGACGGGGAATACCTTGACAGAAAAAGAGATTATTCTAGAAAGATGGAAGGAATATTACAGAGGAATGTATGAAACAACAGACTATGAAAGCAGAAATCAACAGTGTGAATTATTTTTGGAGGAGAAAGAACCCGAACTGACAATAGAAGAAGTTTTATGGGCAATAAAGAATCTGAAAAATGGTAAATCACCAGGATGTGATGAGATAACAGCTGAATTTATTAAAGCAGGAGCATACATGAATTACAAAAAAACAGTGAAATTTATCCAAGAGACAGGACTGCAGATATAGACAGACAGTGTGAACGAAGAAGAAGAAGAAGAAGATTAAAGCAGGAGGAAAGGAATGCGCAACAATCTATCATGCACTATGTAACAAAATATGGCATTCAGGTATTTGGCCGAAAGAATGGAAAAGAACTGTATTCATACCACTGCCAAAAAAAGGTAACCTGAAATTATGCACAAACTATAGAACTGTTACTTTGATTATTCATGCCAGTAAAATTCTGTTAAAAATCATAATTTCATAAGAAAATAGAAGTCAGTATGGTCCAAGCTGGTTTCAGGCAAGGAAGAGGATCAAGAGATCATACATTCAATATAAGATTAATAATAGATAAATGCAGAGATTTTAATATGAGTCTATATTTAGCTTTTATAGACTACTCAAAGGCATTTGATTGTGTACAACACCAGAAACTTTGGGAAATAATGGAAAAAATTGGGATTTGCAACACATTTGACACAACTAAAATCACTGCTGTATCTAGACCAATAAGCAGCAGTAAGAATAAATGGTGAAACGTCAACTTGGTTGGTCCGTCAGGGGGGTATATTGTTGCCTTACTTATTTAACTTTTGTACAGAAAATATAATGAGGATTGTTAGAGAAGATGTAGACAAAGAATATTACAATGCCATAACAATTGGAGGTTTTGAAATACCAGAGATTAGATATGCTGATGACACAGTTTTACTGTCCACAACACAAAAAGGAATGAAAAACTAATTATGTCAGTCTGTAAGAACAGCAAAGAGCAAACCCTCTACCTTAATGCGAAGAAAACTAAACTGATGATAACTGACAAAACAAACAAGGCAGCTGATATATGTATCAATGAGTAAAAACTGGAAGAAGTGGAGAGTTTTGAAAATCTTGGATCACTACTAACTAATAATGGAGATACAATGAGGGAAATTAAAAGGAGGACATCTATTGCTCTTCAGAAAGTAAAACAGCTAAAGAATATGTAGAGAGGAACAGACAGAACTACAAAAATATAATAAATATTATTTTTAAAGGCATGCATCTTTCCCATCACAACATATGCCTGTGAGACCTGGACACTTAACAAAACACCTGAGAAACTCATACATGCCTTTGAATATAAATGCTACAGAAGAGTTCTTCAAATATCATGGACACAAAAATGAACAGATATATCCATACTCATTCATTCATTCATTCATTTGCATGTCCCTTGCGGAACTTTGCCTCCCAAACAGCACTCCTGTGGGCCTCTCGGTTGTGAGCAAGATGGCCTGCTGCTGTTGCATCCATTTGCAGATCGTCAACGATGTCTTGCAGCCATCTTCGTCTTGGTCTTCCTCTTTTTCTTTTTCCCATTATGTATCCTTCCAATACGGTCTTCTCTAAATTATCATGACGTTTAATGTGTCCAAAATATTTCAGTTTTCTCTCTTTAATCCTCTTCACTAGCCAGCCAATATCCATACTACAAGAACTTAATATTGAAGAAATCTGGCTAGTAAAGAGGATTAAAGAGAGAAAACTTAAATATTTTGGACACATTAAACATCATAATAATCTAGAGAAGACCATCTTGGAGGGGTACATAGTAGGAAAAAGAAAGAGAGGAAGACGAAGGCGAAGATGGCTGCAAGACATCGTTGACGATCTGCAAATGGATGCATCAGCAGCAGAGCATCTTGCTCACAACCGAGAGGCCTACAGGAGTGCTGTTATGGAGGCAAAGTTCCGCAAGGAACATGCAAATGAATGAATGAATGAATGAATGACTTGTATTAATCTGAAAGGAAAATCTGTTTTGTTGGTCCACTTTCCTAAACTCATTATGTGTGATTTGTGAATGTTTATTTTGGCCATGATGCTCTGTCCAAATTCTGCAAATGTGTCAAGTATGTTTCTTATAAAGGGTATATTGGGTGGGAAGAAAAGTTTATTGTCAGCATAAGCCATGAACTTTCTCTTCCCTAGTCCAGGAATAAGGGTGCCTTTGATGAATGTCTCTTACCTGATTTTCACCAGGAGTGGCTCCAGTTTTAGCACATAAAGCAGGGGTGAGAGTGGGTATCCTTGATGTACAGATGTGGTTCTTACATCTTACATCCTTCCCATGCTATTAAACATCATATGGGGGCTGCATGGCAGTTCATCAAGTTTTCCTGTTTTCGACGAGTTTTCTAACCTCATCAGGGGATTTTATGCCTCCTAATTTAGCCTCTCTTAACAATGTCCTCTTTAGAGTTTCATGTAGTCAACCTCTTTTTCTCAAGCCTGTTGTGTTCCACTTGATAGCTTGTTTTGGGATTCTCTAACTGTTTCTTCTCACCAAGTGATCGATATGTGTCCATCTCTTTTTTCTGATCATGAATGAGATAGGTGGTTGCTCACTCATCTACTTTATCTCTGCGTTGTTCTTGAATTCATTCCAATTTTATACTGAGTATTTTCCTTAGACATATGTTTTCAAAGAAGTCTAATTTGTTGTCTGTTTCCTTTGTTTTCTGGCTTTAACATGCATAAATGAGTGTGGATATTACATTATAGATCTTGTAGGAGTTATTAAATTTGTTAGGGCATGATTTATTGAAATTCTGCTCTCTGGTTTTGCCACACAGAGTTCATATCCAGGCTTTAGAATAGTTTGCAAAGTTACATTTGGGCAGGGTTTTGTGTATGAAGGCATGTGAAACTCTGTCAAAGCCATCTCCTGGTCCACAGATAGAATTGTTGACTGGCTGTACTTGTACTGAATAACATCTCTTAGGAAGTATGAATGGGTACTTATGTTCCTGTCATTGCCACTACACAGCTGAGCATCATACTGACTGAAACACTACTTTGTTTTTAATGTTGGGGGAAATTTTTGAAAAACATTTGAAACATTCAGAATGTTTTTCTCTGAACTATGTTTCAAATACAGATATCTAAATTTTATTATTATTGGGCTGAATATGAATCAAACAGCTGAGAAACACACAAATGCTTTTGAATGTAAATGCTACAGAAGAGTTCTCCAAATATCATGGACACAAAAAAGAACAAATATATCTATACTACAAGAGCTTAATATTGAAGAAGGCTGGCTAGTAAAGAGGATTAAAGAGAGAAAACTTAAATATTTTAGACACATTAAACGTCATGATAATTTAGAGAAGACCGTATTGGAGGGATTCATAATGGGAAAAAGAAAAAGAGGAAGACCAAAACGAAGATGGCTGCAAGACATCGTTGACGATCTGCAAATGGATGCAACAGCAGCAGGCCATCTTGCTCACAACCGAGAGGCCTACAGGAGTGCTGTTTGGGAGGCAAAGTTCCGCAAGGGACATGCAAATGAATGAATGAATGAATATGAATCTGCATCACACAATCAGTACATTTCGGCAACTAATACATTCTTTCAGTTTCATCCCTTTTTTAAAAGTTAACTCATTGCTCACTAACAGACTGTTATACATCACTGTTTTACAGACTGTGGAAGTGGACTCACTGCTCTATCTGGCGTGATCACTTCCCCTAACTATCCTTATAATTATCCACATGACCGCCTGTGTGAATGGACAATAAATATCGCTTCTGGGAGTCAAATCTATGTTAACTTCACTGACATAGACATTGAATATCATTCATCTTGCCACTTTGACTACCTGGAAATCAGGTAACTGCCAACTTAATTCATAGACAAACTTTCTTTATAATTAAAATAGATAATTTAATTACAAGAGTAAAATTACTAATTCATATTTTAAAATGAGGCTTGACACTTAGTTTACTACAAAGTCAAGATTCTCTCACATCTGAGCTGTTATTCATTGATTTTGAATTTTAAATTGTTCATTTTTCACTTCAGTATACTTTCTAACTTCCTCTCCTTTTTTTTTTTTTTTAATGAATGCTGTGTGTGATGAGGAGGATGTAAGTCAGAATATCACCTTTTCTTGCCTTGTTATTGAATAGAAAATGCTCTTTCCACTTGTATTACTGATATGTTTATGGGGCTGTGTCTTTTCTTTTATGAAATCAAGTAAATGTCTTTGTACCAGCATCTTTACTGCAACAGCCCAGGTCATGCAGGAGTCAAAGGCAGTGAGAAGGCAGACAAGCTAGCGGGCACGGCAGCTATTCAGGGTACCCTCAGAATGGACAAGGAGGAGGTTGCAAGAGCCACTTTGGATAGGCTGCAAATGGAGGAAAACACCTGGCTGAATGACATCAATCATATCAGGAGGATGATTGAATTGAGATTCGGGGAGAGGGAGTGGATGTTTTTTCCAAACAAAGTGGTTTAGCATGTGTTACCCACAACCACTGCATGGCTGGTTCCATTAGCAGGCATATGTTTCAGTGGATGTTGTAACGGAAGGCAGAGCACATATGGGAATGTCCGGAGTGCAGGGATGCCAATCTCTGATTATAGATTGTCATTGATTCCAGGTTGACTTTCAGCCAGATCTACCATCCTACACTTGTGCTATGTTAACTTTCAGCCAGACCTACCATCCTACACTTGTGCTATGTTAACTTTCAGCCAGATCTACCATCCTACATTTCCTACTGGTGCTAAACTGACTTTAACCACATACCATCCTACAGTTCCTACTGGTGCTAGACTGACTTTAACCACATACTATCCTACACTTCCTACTGGTGCTAAACTGACTTTAACCACATACCATCCTACACTTCCTACTGGTGCTAGACTGACTTTAACCACATACTATCCTACACTTCCTACTGGTGCTAAACTGACTTTAACCACATACCATCCTACAGTTCCTACTGGTGCTAGACTGACTTTCACCACATACCATCCTACAGTTCCTACTGGTGCAAAGCTTATTTTCATTTAGGCCTACCATGTTATCTCTACTATTATAAAATGACAAAACTTAATTATCACAAGTGGGTGTCTCATCAACATCACTGTTGTCTGAATCAGTTTCCATATTCAGAATTGTTTTCAAAAGCTTTGTAGTTTCATCTGATGTGAATCAATGAAAGATATGTAAAAACACAGGATTTTTCTATGATTTGCTATTGAAAATAATTTTAAAATCTTTGAAATTATAATTAAAAACATAGTTCCTTTCTCTAAATACCTAGAAGTACTTTTCCTCAAGTTAGGAAGAATGTATAGGAAGTGAGCTACCAGTCTTGGACAATTAAAAAATCAGAAAATTCCACAATTAAATACCATAATGAAACAAAACCATATGGATGGTTGTTGGGTGCAGAGATGCCCTGTTACAAAGCCATGTAGATGACTCATGGTAAGTTAAGAGTTAAACTAAATACTACATATGTGCATTGAGTATATCCTAGTAAATGTTTTGCATTTTTTTTAATTGGGGTGTTTGGTAGGATTAAAGTTAAAACTCTCATGACAGCACACAATGTCAGACTTTTCAGTTAGCTCCACAAAAGCAAGGGTGACTATAATAATGCCTGCCTTATTTTCCAGATCCTTGTAATATGGGATTGTCATGGTGTATTTCAAAGAAGTAGGATAGAGTCCAAGCATGTGACTTGTAATTGTACGAACTCCCTGTAACTGCGAGCTGTTGTTCTTTGCAGCCAATGCTGTAGAGTTGTTGAGGCACAGCATCGTATCAGAATGGGAGCAGGTTATGGCAGATAATTTTTCAGTCCCAGAGTACAGCTAAAAAGCAGGGGGTGTGCAGTGTTTCTTTAGTAGACTCCACCACCATGGAGACTATGGCAATCCTTGCCCTATTAACCAGGTTAGGCCTGTTACTGGGAGTACCACGGAGAGGTGGGACAGGGTCTTGGTCAGCTATGGTTCTCTAACCCTGACACTGGCATATCAGCTATGGGTCGCTGATTGCCTCATCGGACAGCATCTTCATTCAAACATGTGAGCTGATGCTTAATCTGTTTAATATTTTGGTGAGAAATGTGTCCAGAAATGGTTCTGGAGTTTTGGTTAAATGTTATCTGAAATGTTGCCAATTTGTTTACAGGAATGGTGGTTTCATGACATCACCGCTGATACAGAGAATCTGTGGTAGGGACATTAGCATCCCCCCAATATTATCCCATAGCAACAGACTTTACATACGGTTCAAGACTGACCATTCAAGTACTGGCCGGGGCTTCCGTTTAGAGTACAGCAGTGGATCTTCAGGTTTGTGATATTGAGATGAGTCAAGTTTTTGGAATTATCTTGGGATGTTTCAGGTCTGTAGAGTGATGTTGAGATGTTTCAGGTTAGTAGAGTGATGTTGAGATGTTTCAGGTCAGTAGAGTGATGTTGAGATGTTTCAGGTCAGTAGAGTGATGTTGAGATGTTCCATGTTTATATGCAGTGTTGAGATGTTTCGGGTTATTAGAGTGGTATTTGAGATGTGTTAAAGTTGTACAGTGATGTTTTAATGTGTCAAGTTCATGTAGTGGTGTTGAAATGTGTTAAGGTTATGGAGTGGTGCTGAGATGTCTTTTGATATTTGTCATAAAAATCTAGTTCCATCTTAATTCATTCATTATATGATGTAGTGATATGTGCTTATATTTTTATGCGTTAATTTGCCAGGTTACTTAGTGTTTGCTAATTTATCTTTCTTATCTTTCTTCTCACATGCTGACTAATGCACCCTCCTAGAAATTTTTCCCATTTCTTTCTTTTTATCCTTTAATTTTTCTATGGTTGACAGGTCCTGTAACTTTTATAACTTTGTTTTACGCATTCTGAAGATGTATCAGTGAAGTTACTCAGTTACAAGTATATAGGTTGCAAAGATTTACTGTGTTGTTCAGTGTTTCTCAGACTTTTTCAGGCTGCTGTCTCCTTTTCTCCCAAGCCATATTGTCAGTGCTCTTCCTCCATGTACTACTCGTACAGTGGCCCTGTTAAACTAGGATATGCATTACATAACTAAAATCTTCAGCTAGCAAACCCAGTTTATTTAACGATATGAAGGAGTGCATTTACAACTCACCTACTGCATTATTTTCTCAACTTTTAATGTGATGGATGAGTTTCATATAGGGATATAAGTTTCTCAATATCAGGTTGAAAAGTGGTAAGAAGGGAGGTGTTGCTGCCCATATCTGCTGCTTTGTTTCCCCTCCCCCCACTGCCACTGGCCCCCCCCTCCCTGCCCCAGACCCACCTGACCCTTTTTCTTTTACCACCCCTTAGTCCCTTCTAACACCCACAAGGGGGATGTTACCACCCACTTTGGGAAACATTGTTTTAATGTATTAGTTAGTGTCTTTCTCCAAACTTGTTTTACAGGGTGCGGTGGAAATCTCACAACACCCACAGGGAGCATAGTATCTCCAAACTATCCATACCCATACCCACACAACCTGCAGTGCTTCTGGTTGATCAGCGTATCACGTGGGAGCTCAATAACAGCCTACTTTACAGACTTTGATGTTGAGGAATCTTTATCTTGTTACTTTGACTACCTGGCAGTAAGTTTTAGAGTTTGTTCAAGCATTGTGGCAGTAATTTTAGAGTTTATTCAAGCTTTGTGGCAGTAAGTTTAGAGATTCTCCATGATTTTTTTTTCCAGTAAGTTTAGGGATTCTTCAGGTTGTTTTTATTTTTAGTGCAAAGTTTAGTGATTCTCCATGCCTTATTGGTAGCAGTTTTACAGATTATTTTGATATTTTTGGCAAAAAGTTTAAAAATTCTCTGGGTTTTTGCCAATAAGTTCAATAACTTTTTTTTTTCTTTTGTTGACATTAAGTTTAGTTTTGAATAAATGAATTTCTATGACTAATATAGTTAATCACACAACTCAACAGAAAGTTTAGATATTCTTGAGCATATTTGGCAATACATTTACATATTTTTGAGGTGTGACAAGGTGAGTTGATAATTTTGACATTTATTTTCTATGATAACTAGAGATTTAAACAGTTCCTGCATTAATGCATTTTGGTAATTAGTTTACAAACTAGATATTTTTTAGCAGTATGTTTAGAGATGTTTGAGCTTCCTTTGGCATTAAATTTAGAGATTACTGAGGAAATTAAAGAAATTTAAACAGAGAAAACTTAAATATTTTGGACATATTAAACATCATGAGCATCTAGAGAAGACAGTCTTGGAGGGTTACAAAACAGAAAAAAATAAAGAGAGGTAGACCAAGGTGAAGATGAGTGCAAAACATCACTGATGATCTGTGAATAGATGCATCAGCAGCAGGGGATCTTGCTTTATAACCAAGAGGTCTACAGGAGAGCTGTTAGAGAGGCAAAGTTCATGAAGGACATGCAAATGACTAAACTGACTGAGGAAATTTTCACAGTCACTTTTGCAAGTTTTGAGTATGGTTGGCAGTAAATTTAAATCTTTGGCCTACCATATGCTGTTTAAACATTTTTTCTTCCTCAAATTAAAAATAAAATAACTAGGCATAAAGTTGTGTTCCATAGTAAAGAAGTTATAATTTTAAAATGTTGCAAGTGCTAAAAATAGGCATCACATGATTTCCCAATTGAACATTGGACATGATTTTTTTTTTTTAACAAAAAATGTCAGTGTGTCCTGGATGTTGCTTGATGAGATGCTGCTTGATGGGTTAAGATATGATATTTCTTGAATTCTATTACATGTTCAATAATTCTTCTTGAGTTTTGTTGCAAATTCAGTAGAGTTTTGTTAGCAGTAAGTTTAAAGATTCTTGAATTTTTGTTCTCTGATTTCTCATTTTAAAGGCACTTGATTTTTTTATTTTTTTTAATCACAAGTATAAAAATGCTAATAGGATATTTTTGACCTAAATATAGGGGTTTGGTCCTTAGAAAATTAAGAAACATTATCATCAATTCACGTTAAAAATAGCTCATATTAATGACAAAGGTTAGATATTCATGATCATTTTTTACTGCAGGTTTAGAGATTCTAGATAATTCACGACTACAGGTTTTTTCAGCATTTTTGTGCCTTTATTGTGTCCAATCTTTATTTGTCCATTGTAAATCAAGAGCCTATGCAGCCACCACTTCATGCATAAGAATGGAGATGCAGGCAGCATCAGAAACAATTTTATGGTTAGTGGAGCAGGATTACTCCCATGGGGGTCATTGTAACAGACTCCCAAAGCATGTTAACAGAGAATCACAAGGCATTTGTTCCACATGAAGTGGATCCAGTTTCTACTGGGCTCTCAGTTATCCAGTCTGATGTGGATCTACTGTTCAGTGACATGTGGAAGTTAGAGGCAATGAGAAAAGAGGCAAGCTAAGCCAATCACTGTGTCAATTCAGAGTACACTAAGAAAGGAAAGGGAGGAGCCTGCAAGACCTACGTTGGACAGGCTGTGAATGGAGAACATTGGACTGAATGATGGCAAACACATCAGGAGGATGATCAAGTTGGGGGAGGAGAAGGGAAGTGAATGTTTTTCCAAACAAAGTGGTTTAGTGTGCATTACCCATAACCAGTGTGTAACTGGCTCCATCAATGGGTGCACACTTCATTGGGTATTGGAACGGAAGGCAGAGCACATATGGGAATGCCCGGAGTGTGAGGATGCCATTCTCTGATTACAGATTGTCCAGTCTATTTGGGAGGTAGTAATGTTACAAGACTGTCTTGGTAATCAGAACCAGTGAACCAAAGCTAGTCATGACCCTATACTACATACCATGGCAGCAGTCTGTTGCATCATTCTGGTCTAAATAATTGAGTACTAATCAGGTGGTAGAGCTTTCTGAGAAGCTTCTTAATGGGTTATCCTAGAATACCATCATATTCACTGTCAGTCTGCCGTTTTAATGAGTATAGAATTACACATATGGAGAGGCAGTTTATGATGCCTTATAGTTTTATATGTCAAGAGTATAAAAGATGTTCAGACATCTTCCCGTAGCACTCTTTATCTGATGATTTTAAAAAAAAGATCATTTACTTTTTGCCATGCACATGCTTTCGGGTTAGCAGCCTGGTTAACTGAGTGGTTATGCGCACAGTTTACTAATCAGATAGTTCCGGGTTCAGTCCCAGCAGTGGGATTTTTTTTTTTTTCTGGTATGCACCAAATAAGGCCCTGGGGTTCACTCAGACTCTAAAAGTGAGTACAAGAGAAATCTGGGAAGGTAAAGCGGCCAAGCGTGATGCTGACAGCATCACACCTTTCATATGCCGGAGGTCATGGAAAATACGAGCCTAACACTGTATTCCCCAATAAGCCTTAATGGCATGGAAATGGGAATTTTACCTTTTACCTTTTATATGCTTTCAGGTCTTTGAAGGGGGTCGCAATGGTCCCTCTCTTGGGAAGTACTGTGGATCCACACTTCCACCTCCAGTCATCACAAAATCCAATAAGCTGTGGATCACCTATAGAGCTGATTATGTCTTAAATGGCAGAGGTTTCAGCCTTCATTATCAAGCAAGTAAGTGCTGCTGATTGAAATAGCAAAGCTTTTAACTCCATAGTTGCTTAAAATTTAAATATTTTGGACACATTAAACGTCATGAGAATTTAGAGAAGACCATCTTGAAAGGGTACATAATGAGAAAAGGAAAGAGAGGAAGACCAAGGCGAAGATGGCTGCAAGACATCATTGATAATCTGCAAATGGATGCATCAGCAGCAGGCCATCTTGCTTGCAACTGAGAGGGCTACAGGAGAGCTGTTATGGAGGCAAAAGTTCCACAAGGAACATGCAAATGACTGACTGACAGTTGCTTTCATTCTTCTAACACAAGTGATTCTTTGATAACAATAGTCATTGTGTCCTGTTTTATCATTTTTTGCTTTTAAAATACCATTTTATTACTGTAAAATAATGAAGTGTTTTATCAAATTAGCCCCCTTAGCTTTAACATTTCTGACGAAAAAAAAATATGCCAGAAACATTGCTTACATGCCATGATGGCCCTGCCCACTCATTAATATTAATTAATTAGTTCCTGTATTTATCTTTAGAAGCTTGACCTCATTTCATTCACTATATGGCAGCACATTACTATCACAAATATTATTTGGAATTGATGCTGTGCATGAGGTCAAAATCAGGTTAGCCTATATAACATATGGAGCTAATGATTTTACCGTGGACAACCTGGCCTGTATAACATACAGGTTTAATGCCAAAGATGTTGAAGGAAGTGAATAAGAAAGTTGGACTAAGTATTTGGGAATGCAAACAAATTGTGTCTGGAAGGAAATTTTGTGTCCTTTGTGAACAGGTAATAGAAAATTTTTTGTTTTCAAAGTATGAAAACAATTGAAGCATGTAGATGTCTATACTATGAGATCATTATGAGATCACACTTACACATATTTTTGTAGATAATCCAGTGTGTGAATCAAAACACAAAGTTCTTTGAAATTTAATCATGTAGTTAAGTTTAAAAAAGGTTTGTTTTTTTTTTCCATGTCCACGGACGGTAACTGCTGATTCCTGGTAGGCATGGTGACGTGAATCTGAAATTTTTGCTAGTAAACCCAGTTGCTATTGTCTTCCAGTCAGAAGCAGAAACTTTAGTACAGGTTGCTATTCTCAGTGAAAGACTAAGCTGAATTCTTGCTTTTTCTTTGGAACAAGTGAAGCACTCTCAGCATAAGATCAAACTTCAGTCATGGGCAACACCCTTTCACAATGAGCCTCATAGCACTGTTAATTAATTATTTCTGAATCTGTTAAAGATAACACTAGAACAAACAAAATGTAAGTTATGTGTAACATTTCATTCACCATTGTGATCAGTTCAGAAATCTGTAATTTGAATAGCCTTCTCCAGTGTTGGTGGACACTCATTTTTTTTTTGCAAAACCATTGCTCAATAAGTTGCCAAAATTAAGAAATTTGTTTTTACTATTTAAAATGTAAAAACTGCATCGACAGATGTGAAACAAGGATGTAAACTGTCTCCTTTGCTTTCTTGGAATTGCCATAGACTTCATAATGAAAAAAAAATAACGCGCAGTTAAAATGGGTATTGGGACTCAACTAGAAGACCTTGGTTTTGCAGGTGACACAGCTCTTATCATTGACAATGTGAATTTGATGCAAGAAAAAAAACACATTTCCTGTCTTCACTGGCTAGTAAAATAGGACTTGAAATTAACAAGGAAAAAAATGAAAATAATGAAAGTTCCTATTAATCATGAAGGAAAAATATGCATAGAAGAAACAGCTGTTGAAGAAACAAACCAGTTTGCATACCTTGGCATCTGTATAGACTAGGATGGTGACACCAGAAAAAAGCTAGAAATAGCACTGCTAAAGCAGCACTGGCCTTTAAAAATATTGAGAAAATATGGCAATTGAAAATTATACACACAAAAAAGCAAAGCTAAGGTTATTCAACTCAAATGTAATATCCACTCCTGTTTATGCATGTGAAAGCTGGAAAACAACTAAAGAAATAAAAAAAAAATAAATCACTCTTTTGAAAACAAATGCCTAAGGAAAATACTCTGTATACAGTGGAATGAATTATTGTAGACCAATGCAGAGATAAGACATTGGTGAACAACAACCTGTCTCATCGGTGATAAAAAAAATGACATATATCAGCCATGTGGTGAGAAGAAACAATCAGAGAATTCCAAAACAAGCTATAAAGTGGGACACAACAGGCCAAAGAAAAAGAAACTGACCACATGAAATAAAGATAACATTGTTGAGAGAGACTGAAATAGTAGGCATAAAATCCCTTGACGAGGTTGAAAAACTTGCCAACAGCAGAAAAACTTGGTGAACTACCATGTGAGCCCTATGTGACATTTAATATCATGGGAAGAATTTAAGATGTAAGATGGACTTCTTGTTTGGAGTGGAAATACATATTTAAAAGGCAATAGGAAAAGCTGCATTGAAATAAAACATGGAATTTTAAAGCTAACTGTCATCATCTACTTACACCATTTTCATGTTGAAATAGGGAGAAACTCCGGTCACTCCTACTGGCCAGTTGTGGTGGAAGAGTTCAATATTTTTTTCTGTGTTATTTTTTATAACAGCCAAAATAATTGGATGATAAAATGAATGGAATAATTGTGAAGAAAAATGTATACATTTAAATACTTTGGCATATTAATGCCTTCATATGGAAAGAAAGGGACATAAAAAATGATAACAGAACATACCAAGCCAAAATCATAACAGAGAAGAAAAGTAAAAATTACTTTTCATTATTCTGAATTTTAGTAATTTTCGAAGTTTTATCTACTCAATAAATTTTTTAATGTTTTTTTTTAAAAATTAATAATTATTTGTAATCTTGCTGTGGGATTGTTTGCTACAACAGATCAGACTTATTTTTAGATGGGGCAGCAGTAATATAAAGTATGGTCATATGAAATAATAATCTATATTTGCAGATCTGTGTATGTATGTTCCAGCCATGAACACTAAACAAGCAGTATCTTGTTAGATGAACCAACAATCAGCAAGAGAGACATTGCTGATGACACATCATGCAGTGTTTAGCAAGTTGGAAACAACAAGGCTTGCACATAACAAAACATTACATCAAAGCATGCATTAACCTTAAGAGAAATGGTAGATTAAGATGTAGGAGAAAGAAAATTAACAAAAGAATAACTGTGAACCCTGGCTTCTGGTTATGAATTTATTATGTGTATATCAGCTTATCACCTGTAGGTAACTCGGCTAACAAATGTTGTCATATTTCTTCAGACTGTAACAATCGACTCAGAGGCAACACAGGAGTTATTGAGAGTCCCAACTTTCCAGATGCTTATAATCACCGTGCAAACTGCACATGGATTATTGAAGTTCCATGGGGCAACACGATAAATATCTCTTTCGCTGCTTTTAGGTTGGAAGATGGCTATAACAACAGGTGTCAATTTGATAGACTACAGGTAAGTTCACAGAGTAGATGTTTTGGCATTTGGCATCCTCTGAATCTGCATATAGATCTACGTAAGAAGTGAGGATGTTAAATAACAAGACTGATGCTGTATCCTAATTTTAATGAAAAAAAAAAACCTAGTAAAGCAGTGGTCATGTTTACCAGCAATTGGTGGTAAATTACTAATTAAGAAAAAAGAAAATCATTTTCGGGGTTGTTGGCTACTGCAACTGGTTTATATTATAAAAAAAATCAAGTGAAAAGCTGCCAGTGAAATTGGTTGGAGGATAGTTGGGCCAGTAGACTGATGATGCTCAATCTGCATGGAGGAGAATCAGACCAGTAGACTGAAGATGCTCAATCTGCATGGAGGAGAATCAGGCCAGTAGACTGAAGATGCTCAATCTGCATGGAGGAGAATCAGGCCAGTAGACTGAAGATGCTCAATCTGCATGGAGGAGAATCAGGCCAGTAGACTGAAGATGCTCAATCTGCATGGAGGAAAATCAGGCCAGTAGACTGAAGATGCTCAATCTGCATGGAGGAGAATCAGCCAGTTGTGTCAGGCCAGTAGACTGATGATGCTCAATCTGCATGGAGGAGAATCAGGCCAGTAGACTGATGATGCTCAATCTGCATGGAGGAGAATCAGGCCAGTAGACTGATGATGCTCAATCTGCATGGAGGAGAATCAGCCAGTTTTGACTTTGTTCAGCATGTGAGTATTTCATAAAGATTAAATATCTCTGCAAATAAGAACAAAAAATTTCACATGAACTGTTGAAGTTTGTGTGTTTAATTTTTTATTAAAAATTTTAAAAAAAGGAAAAGTATAAGGTACTGAGTGTTGTATTGACAAAACTGGTAGTTAGAAAAGTATTTCATGAAATGTGAAATACAAGTGCAAGTGTACCAGTTTCAAAAACTCCTAGTACGATCACTGGTAAGTCTAGCAATTTGCATGAAGTTCACATACAGGCCATCTTTTACACAAGAGAGATATATCTATTTGTTCATTTTGTGTTGAAAGAACAATATTTAGTCAAATATTAGAATTATTTTAAAAAGCTAGGGCCAGCTTTATTCATTAGTAAATGAATCATTTGTGTGTATTCATATATTTAGTTTTATGTACTTATATCTTACACCTTACATAAAACATAATATATATATATATAAAATACATTTATATTTAATCAGAGCTTTTCATTTTAGAGATTTTGGACACTTTACCATTTTCTTTTTTTTTTGCTTCATATATCGAACACAAAGGAAATCTTCCTGAGTCTGTTTCATAGATGTTTGATGTGGAATGATGTCAACTCCATCTTTTTTTTTTTGTTTTCCAGATAAGGGATGGAGACAGTCCCAGTGCACAAATACTGCAAACGTTATGTGGCTCCAACATCCCAGATCCTATAGCTTCATCAGACCGTTATCTGTGGCTTAATTTTGTCTCTGATTCATCCATTGCCCATCATGGTTTCAGACTAGAATGGGTGGTCAATGGTATGCATTGTTTTGTTGTTTTTGTTTTTTTTTTTTTGCAATTTCCAAAGCTCTTTTTTTTTTTAAATTTACACTTCTGTGTTTATATTCCTTTCAAATTATTTGTTGAATTTCAAGCAAAATAATTATTTTGTTTGAAAAAGGTGATTCCCAAAATATAGTTCTCTTGTCTTGTTATGGACGGAAAAGAAAATGAACAAAGAAAATAATAGAAATTGAAAAGAAAAATAATTAAGAACATAAGAACCAGATAATAAAAATATTTCAGTCACATGAAGTGGTATAATACATAAGAAAAAAAACCATACTTGAGGAAAAAAGTTGTAGGAAAAAGAACAAGAGGACAACAGTGTTACAGATGGGTGGACCTTTTTTCTCTGTACAGCGAGAATATTCTAAGAACAATCATCACAGAACCAGGCATAAAAAAATTGGAGGATACAATATTAACAACCTTCGGTATGCTGACGACACAGTACTGATAGCAGAGAACCAACAACACCTGCAAAATCTCTTGGATAAAGTGGTCAAAGAAAGTGAACAGAAAGGCCTTACTTTGAACATCAAAAAGACAGAGACTATGGTTATATCTAAGAAACAGAATCCACCAGCATGCAGTATTAAATTAAACTGAACCATTCTAAAGCAGGTGCAGAAATTCAAATACCTTGGAGCAGTAATAACTTCAGATGGGAAATGCAGAACAGAAATTAGGAACAACTTAGGTCAAGCAAAGACTGCATTTCAGAGAATGAGAAACATATTAGCTAACACATCTTTATCAATGAATGTTAAAAAACGAGTCCTAAAATGCTATATTGAACCTATCTTGTTATATGGAAGTGAATCATGGACAATAGGCAAGTCTGCACAAAAATCATTGGAAGCAGCAGAAATGTGGTTTATTAGAAGAATGTTGCGAATCCCCTGGACAGCAAAAATAACTATTGAAGAATGTATGAGAAGAGCTGGAGAGACAAAAAACCTTGTCAGAAAGATAAGAGAGAGACAATGTACTTTCATAGGACATGCAATGAGAAGAGGGGGCATTGAAAATATTATAACAGCAGGAAAAATAGAGGGAAGAAGATCAAGAGGAAAACCAAGAGAAATGATACTGGACAGTCTGACGGGATGGTGTGAGAGGAGATCACCAACTGAACTGATGGCCTGCATGAAGGATCGTGTACTCTGGAGAAGCATAATAGCCAACTCCAGTCAGCACGGCACCTGATGATGATGATGATGATGATGATGGACAGTGTCAAGAGATGGTCTGGATTCATCATGATGGGTGCAATGTGGGAAAAAAAAAAAGGGACAGAGGAAGTTGAAGGGCCATTGCAGCCAACATTCCAAGGGGAGGCAGCATAGGATGATGTCTTGTTACAATAAGTAAAGTTTATTTCAAACATGTTGTGTTTAAAGCCATTAGGTCTTAAACTTTAAACTTATGGTGTGAATGCTCCTGGTATTTTCTCTGTCTTTTCTCTATCTCACAGTTCAACTCAAGGGCAAGGAGAAAATGTATAACTGAAGGGGGGAGGGAAATATAGGTTGATAAATGTCTCTTTATTACATTACAGTTTTTTCACGCCCTCTAAACCAGGCATTAAAATGTTTCTCTTTGGCCCCTATCAATCTCCTTTGCTATCTTACGTCTTACATCCTTCCCATGCCGTTAAACGTCACATAGGGCTCGCGTAGTTGTTTGCCAAGTTTTCCTGTTCTCAGCGAGTCTTTGCTACAGAAGAACCTTATTTATGTGTTTTAGTGGTGACCAGTCTTAGGGAAGTGTACTTTGAAAAGCTCTGCTCTGAGAACCATGACCTGATCTTCTTCTTGTAGTCATTTAATGTTTCAGACTGTTTGGATCCTCAGACTGTTCATGTCCTCAGACTGTTCATGTCCTCAGACTGTTCATGTCCTCAGACTGTTCCCCATAAATATGAATTGAAAAAAAAAAACAAAAAAAAACATTAAGATATTAGAGAGAATGAGCCCATTAGTTCTCTGACCTCTCCCTTAACCCTTGCCTGCCCTACATCAGAGACAAATTTTATTACTGATCAAACACAAAAAGCATCATTTATCCAAGTCAACTGATATATTTAAGAATAAATTATCTTCAAAAATTTAACTTTCACGCCAGAAAAGTGTGAAGTTTTACAATGAATTAAAAAAATAAAGGGCCAAAAAAAAAAAAACCTGTAAATAAGCTCAAATTATTCAGAGTAAGAAAGGTTTAGAGGAGGACCTCCCCATAGCCAAATGGAAGTGATAACATTGGTAGGCCATAACAAACTAGCTTCAGTCATAAAAGCTACGTCAGTATAATTCAGCCATTCCTGTTTCAGGCCTCCTCCGAGCCTTAAACATGTAGAGATCTACATGACTGGTTCAGTTCAGTCAGGCATTGAAATTAAACGCATAGAAACACCAGTGGTGTTTCATTTATATTAATCTTAGAAACATCTGGAAGCCCTCCCAGTACAGTACTAGAGCCAAAATAAAATTGCACCAAAAATTATGTGTTATCCATACTCCTCTATGGAGCAGAACACTGGAGAGCAACTGTATGGAAGTGAGTGAATTATCCTTGTTCTACACAACCTGCCCGAGAAAGATTTTAAATATTTAGCGGCCACAGGCAATGAGACCTACTTGCCCAATGTAAACTGGAAGATATGCATGTCATAACAACAAAGTAACACTGGAAATGGATTGGTCTGTGCTTTGAAGAGATCCAATCAACATCACTAAACATCCATGTGATGGACACCTGAAGGAAAAAGAAAGAGAGGGTGACCTAAGGCTACCTGGTGGAGAACTGTAGAAGCAGAGATGAGTAGCATGCAGCACAGCTGGGGCACAATACAAGGACTGGCCACAGACCATGAGAGGTGGAGAGAGTTTGTTGCTTCCCTGCAAGATGTCAGAGGGCATAATGGATGGTGATGCTTAGCTGATTGCAGACTATGGACATGGATGAATGGATGAAAATAATAAATCTTCTCACAGTCAAATAATAATAATAATAATGTCTCACAGTCAAATAATAATAATAATAATGATAATGTGCCCTTGAAACACGATACAATTTTTTTTGTTTCTTCTACATTAAGTAAATACTTCATTGTAGAAGTTTTTTATTTGTTCTTCTACTCTTCTCCTTTCTGAAGTTACAAGTCACTGGAAAATTCAATGGGGAAAAGAAAAAAGAAGACAGAAGGGAGAAAATAAGTTGATCAAATGATACAGAAAAGAAAGGCAACCAGTCTGATTAGAAATGCAGATACACCACTGAATGGAAAGGCATGATTGTCAATAATTATGAGCATGATGCCTAATGAATGAATGAATTCTCTTTTGACAAAAAGTAGGCATCACATCATTTACCTGTCAAATATGGCAAGTAAAGGAATAAGAGTAAAAACGTTTATGCATTGCAGATGATGCTAAGTAGTTTAAGAATTATAATAACTTATTTAAGAAAAATTTGACACGTCATTGAAACACAGAAACTGGTGTAATGTAGAAGTCTCTTCCTGAAGAGTAGAAATGAAATCATTTCTTTTCTTTTATCCAGGTTGTGGTGGCACCCTGTATGGAAACTCAGGCACTATCACTAGCCCTAATTATCCTCGTCCATATCCTCATAATCGAGAATGTGAGTGGGTCATAATAGCAGACACTGGAAGTTCCATTATTTTCACTATCACAGACTTTGACCTTGAGCTCAGTGGTGTCAACTGTACTTTTGATGTTCTGCAGGTACTGAGTTAACTGTATTTGTTTCATTAAGATAAAAGTCATTGTATATTTTTTAATTTTATTCTTTTTTTTTGTAGTATCATTTTCTGTCTTTTTATCTTCACAGTGAAGTTTACCTGCAATGTATCCAAGCTCCTGCTATCTCTTTTTTTTTGTGTAAAGCTTATATTTTGATTGTCTTGAATATCATCTTCCAATAAGTACCATTGTGGTCCTTTTGATTTTTTTTCTTGAACATTATATTAAGCATGGTTTTCAGTCACATTATTTGTTCAGAATAGTTTTTATGTCTTGTCTTGTCCTATCTTGTCTTGTCTTGTCCTATCTTGTCTTGTCTTGTCCTGTCTTGTTCTGTCTTGTCTTGTCATGTCATGTCCTGTCTTGTCTTGTCATGTCATGTCATGTCTTGTCTTGTCATGTCCTGTCTTGTCCTGTCTTGTCTTTCATCTTCCTGGAACTGAAAGTGTTGAGGCACAGCATCATATCACCATGGGAGCAGGTTATGGCGGCTATTTTTTCAGTCCCGGAGTGCAGCTAAAAAGCAGGGGGTTGTGCATTGCTTCTTTAGCAGACTCCACCACCTTGGGGACTATGGCAATACCTGCCACATTAACCAAGCTAGTTCTACTACTTGGGGGGGGGGCAGCTACATAGAGGTGGGACAGGGTCTTGGTCAACTGTGGTTCGCCAACCCTGATAGCGGCATGTCAGCTATGGGTTGCTGACTGCCGGAATGGACAGCATCTTCACCCGCAATAGTTTAATAATCTGATGATTTTATATATACGTTTTTTAAAAAATCTTTACTCTTTTCTGATATCCTCAGTAGTCAGATTACTTACTTTATGGTTACTTACTTTGTTACTATATTCTGCTGTCTGCAGATTGATTTTTAAGTTCCTTTATAATCCTCAGATTAATCAGTAAATTCTTTGCCAATTCAATCATTCATTACCCCCTGAGAACAACTGTGTTAAGAGCACACTTATCTTAACATAGTGTTTGTGAGACAGGGAAACATAGATCTGTTTGCTTAAAAACTCTGACCTACTTCTGTAGCCCAGAAACTTGTAGCAATCAACACTAATTGTAATTGTTATTTTTATAAAATGTAATGTCAGGTTGGTGGATGGATGGGGACATGGAGATCTCTGGCGGGGATGAGGGAAGTCTGGTGTGAAACCAATGAATCCAGGACGTGACAAGCCTATGGGTCTTTACAACAATGGCTATCAGAATGATGTAAACAAAACAGAGCCAGTAGACTATAGGTGGCGGGGAATGGATATCGTTGAAGCACTCATCGGATTCCTCATCTCAAAGTCAGAGTGTCTTTGTGGAACTGTCTCCAAACCATCTGACATGGAGAAGGGGCTTACATACAGCCACCAGAGGCTGGAAAACAAAGTTTTGGCCAGGCCAGCCGTACTGTCTTCATGGCAGTCCGAGCAAGACCACAGTCTGCCCTAGCAAGGAAAGGTGCTGAAGTCAGAGTTACCCAGCCAAAAAGCGCATTGCAAAAATCAGGGTAACATACATTATCGCTAATGAAATGTCTCTATCTGTAGTATTCAAACATGGTGCTCGCCCTGTGAAGACTAACCAGGCAGGTGCAGTGCCGGGCCCCCTGCCTCGAAAGGGTCCACCCATTGCTACTGGAGGTCCTCTCAGTTCGTCTTGTGGAGTCAGGAGACATGAGAGTAGAGCTACTGGCCAAAAAATACAATGGAAGAAAACAGCCAAAAAGCAAGAACTTAAAATAATGCAGTGGAATGCTGAGGGTGTCAGCAGTGCTAGAGATGGCTATAGCAAAAAGGTGGAACTAGAGAACATACTTTTTGCAGAGCAGGTAAGTATATGCTGCATACAGGAGACACACCTAACCAAAGATGCCGCCTTTAAAATCAGAGGCTACCAGTGTTTTAGATCAGACTGACAGGACAGAAGAAAAGGAGGAGTACTCACACTTGTTAAGAATAACATCAGCGCATGTCAGGTGATCACAGATGTCAACAGTGATCACAACCTGTGCATAGGGAAAATAAAACAAAAATTGAAAAGTCAACACAAGAAATCAGTACACAGAAAGATAAACATCCACAGCCTACAAGAAGAAAATACTAACATTAATTTCAATCAGGAACTTGCCAATCATTCCAAAACACCCAGTGAAGTTGAGGAGATAGGTATAGATGAGTTATGGAATTCTTACAGCACAGCCATAATCACAGCAGCAAAAGTAAGCGCTGGATTGGAAAAACCAAATAGAAAAGCATGGATATCAGATAAAACATGGAAGTATATACATGAAAGACGAGCAGTCAAATTAAACATGTTGAATGCAAAAGCAGATCATGAAAGAGATTCGGCAAAAGCAAAATACAAAGACATAGACAAGAAAGTAAAAAGTTCAGCTAGAAGGGATAAAAGAGAATACATAGACAATATGGCGAAAGAGGCAGAAAAAGCAGCAAAAACAGGAGACAGCAAAACTTTATATAACATACAAAAGAGGCTAACAGGTACTATTACATCTAAAGAAAGACCAATCCTTAGCAAAACTGGAACACTATTAACATCAAATAAAGACCAAAAGCAAAGATGGGCTGAACACTTCCAAGAAATACTCAATCGACCACACCCAAAAGAATTGTTAAACCTTGAAACTGACTTACCAGCCCCACAACTAAATGTCAATCTAGATGAAATTAAATTGCATGAAATTGAAACAGCAGTGAATTTAATGGCTAACAACAAAGCTGCAGGTGAAGATGAAATAACAGCCGAGATGCTAAAAGCTATCAATAGTGACAACATGAGACAACTACAGAGAATGTTTAAAAAGATTTGGAAAGAAGAAAAGGTCCCTTCTAATTGGAAGAAGGAAATCATTGTTAAAATACCAAAAAAGGGCAACCTTAGTGACTGTAACAACTGGAGAGGAGTAACCTTAATATCAGTTGTGTCAAAAGTATTTTGCAAGGTCATTTTGAATAGACTCAAAGATATAGTGGATACTGCAATGAGAGAAGAACAAGCAGGATTTCGAAAAGGGAGAAGCTGTCTCGACCAGATCTTTACTCTCAGAATAATACTTGAAGAACATATTGAAAAGCAGAAACCATTAATACTGAATTTCATAGATTTTAAGAAGGCATTTGATAGCATACACAGAGATTCATTATGGAGAATTTTATGTCTATATGGAATACCATCTAAAATTGTCAACATCATTAAGGACTTATACAATGGATATGGTTGTGCAGTCAAGACAGAAGAAGGGATGAGTGAATGGTTCCAGATTGAAACAGGCGTGAAACAAGGATGTATACTGTCTCCTTTACTTTTTGGGATTACAATAGACTTCATAATGACAAAATGCTGCACAGGTAACACAGGTATTGACTGGGTACATGGGACCCAACTAGAAGATCTTGATTTTGCTGATGACATAACTCTTATCAGTAATAATGTGAATTCCATGCAAGAAAAAACAGATAGCCTATCTTCACTGGCTAGCAAAATAGGACTTGAAATTAACAAGGACAAAACAAAAATAATGAAAATTCCCATCAATCAAAATGGAAAAATACACATAGAAGGGACAGATATTGAAGAAGTCAATCAATTTGCATACCTTGGCAGCTACATAGACCAGAATGGTGACACTAGAAAGGAAGTTAGGATCAGAATTGCAAAAGCAGCATCAATCTTCAAGAATCTTGAGAACATATGGAATTCAAAAGTTATAAGCACAAAAACCAAGTTAAGACTATTCAATTCAAATGTAATATCCACCCTCATTTATGCATGCGAAAGCTGGAAAACAACTAAAGAAATAGAAAAGAAATTAGACTCTTTTGAAAACAAATGCCTAAGGAAAATACTCGGCATCAAGTGGAATGAATTCAAGAACAATGATAAGACAGATGACTGAACAACAACCAGTCTCACGGGTGATCAGGAAAAGGAGATGGACATATATTGGTCACTTGATGAGAAGAAATGATCAGAGAATCCCAAAACAAGCTATCAAGTGGAACACAACAGGCCGAAGAAAAAGGGGCAGACCGCGTGAAACTCTGAAGAGGACATTATTAAGAGAGGCCAAGTTAACAGGCATAAAATCCTTTGTTGAGGTTGAAAGACTCGCCGAAGACAGGAAAAATTGGCGAACTACTTTGCGAGCCCTATGTGACGTCTAACGGCACGGGAAGGATATAAGATATAAGATATAAGATATAAGATGTCAGGTGGGAGTGTACATGGAAGGAGCCGAATACCAGATGATCCATCTAAAAAGTAGTAATACAGATTTCCACCTCCTTAACTATTACTGTCCTAATGACCGCCTACTTGCTTTAGAAACAATCCCACACAAAGAGAGACTGATGGTCTGTGGCGATTTTAACAGCCATTCCCAGAGCTGGGGCTATGACCACATAGACAAGAGAGGAGAGGAAGTTGAGAGCTGGCAGGATGATAATGGACTTCTCCTGATCAACCAGCCAATGGATCCCCCAACATTTTACTCAAGAGCTTGGCATACAACCTCAACACCAGATCTGGCATTCCACTCTCCAGATCTGAAGTGGAACATTACACGTGAAGTTGGAAAACAACTTGGAGGTAGCGACCATCGACCAGTCTTCCTGACAATAGAAAATGAACTCCTAAACACCAGTAGCTCTCTTCCCAGATGGAACTATAAAAAACCAAACTGGACAATGTACAGACATCGTACAGGTATCCTGGTGGGACAGCTGTCCATAGAAGGTAAGGATATTAACAGCATAGTGAAGGAATTCAATGCTTGTATCCTTCAGGCAGCTCGTGAAACCATTCCCAGAGGAGCTCGCAGGGACTATAAACCATACTGGTCTATTGAGCTGGGAAAACTCCATGATGACGTGGAAGCAGCTCGAAAGCAAGCAGAAAATAGACCATGCCAAGAACACCACAATAATTACCAATATTCTAAGGCCAAATTTCAGACAGCCAAGCTGCAAGCCAGACGGGAAAGTTGGAGAGAGAAAACAGAGTCCCTAAACTTTGAAAAGGATGGAAGGAAACTAGAAACTAAACAAACAGTTAAATGATGAGAGTACTGGAAGAAGTACAAAGATTACACTAATAGAGGATGGGAAAACTCTTACAGGTAAGCAGGTAGCAGATCACTTTGCTCGCATGTTTGCACAGGACTGCAACATTGATATCCAACCAGAAAAAGAGCGTACAGTGCGCATTGACCCACAGAAAGAAGAGGAACAAGTCAGAAAAGTGGAGGTCATGGATGCACCAATCACACGCAGTGAGTTAGACTTAGCAGTTAGTAAACTGAAACCAAGGAAATCACCAGGACCAGATGGAGTATCCAATGAAATGATCAAGAACCTGGGAATGGCAGCAATGGGAAAGCTGTTGGATATTTTCAATATGTGCTGGAGCACAGGTAAGTTACCTCAAATCTGAAAGGAAGCAAGCATGGTACCACTGCTAAAGCCAGGGAAAAACAATGATACTGCCTCCAGCTACAGGCCAATCAGTCTCACTAGCTGCCTATGCAAAACGATGGAACGCATCATTGACCTGAGGCTAAAATGGTACCTAGAAAGTGAAAACCTTCTCATTCCACAACAAGCAGGATTTAGGCAGTACTACAGTACGGAAGATCAAGTGACCTATCTCTCTCAAGAGATTGAGGATGCATTCCAAGAGAAAAACCTTGTACTAGCAGCGTGGATAGACCTGAAGAAAGGCTTTGATAAAGTATGGAAAAAAGGTCTGCTGTGGAAACTAAGAAACTGCAATGTGAATGGAAGGCTGTACAACTGGATAAAGTCCTATTTACACAATAGAATAGCTAGAGTAGTAATGGATGGACACAAAAGCCAGAAAGTACTTCTGCGACATGGTGTACTACAAGGAGGAGTCCTTTCGCCTACACTATTCCTTGTATTCATTAATGACCTGGTCAAGGAACTTCCCTATGGAATCAAAGCAGCACTGTATGCAGATGATCTGGTCATGTGGTGTACAGATGAATATGCGACAGTTGCTACACAGAGACTCCAAAGAGCAGCAGACATCTTGACATCATGGACAAACAAATGGTGTGTAAGTATCAACACAGAGAAATCAAGTACCACTCTGTTCACTCTCTCATCTAAACAGAAAGCAGGTAAGATCTTTGTAAATGAAATATCCTTAAGGATGGACAACCAACCCACTTACTTAGGAGTGACTCTTGACTCACTATTCTATACTGACCTGGAAGAAACACATCAACAGTGCAGAAGCAAAAGCCAGAAGAAAACTAGCCATATTAAGAAAATTGAGTGGAACCACATGGGGAGCTAGTGAAAGAATCCTCAAGAATGTATATCAGCAAAGTATTCTACCACATTTAGAATATGGCTCAACATCTTGGTACACAGCATCAAACACTACGCTGCATAATCTAGACAAGGTTCAAAATCAGTCACTACGGATTATCACAGGTGCCATGAGGTCCACACCAATAGTAGAAATGCAGAAAATAGTTAGTGTTCAAGCGCTAAAGGAACGTAGAGACACAAAGGTCATGACCATGGGAGAGAAATTCCTTAGCTCTTTAAGCCATCCCCTGAAGGAGAGATTCAATAACTTGGCATTAGGACGGCTTAAAAGAAGCAGCTTCATTCACCAGGCCAAGCGTATGCGTAAGCTGATACCTGGCCTTCCAAGTGTAGTCGCTCCATTATCATCTGTACCAGAGCATACACAATGGAAAGAAGCAGATTATACACAAATAACTATTCAGACTGAAATGAAAGGTGTGCAGAATGGTGAGATGCAAAGCAGCCTTGTAAGATCAACAGCCACACTTAGTGTGCTAGATGACAAATATCCATGTGACACCTGGATACATGTGTATACAGATGGATCTGCACACAATGCCATAAAGAATGGAGGGGCAGGAGCACATATTGAATATCCAAACAACACCACTGACAAGATTTCCATAACCACTGGAAAATACTGCAACAACTATGATGCAGAAGTTAGGACAATTATTGCTGCAGTTGAAAAACTATCAGACTCCAGAATTGATACATGTCCCGTAGTAATTCTCACAGATGCAAGATCAGTACTGGAAGCTCTTCAGTGCAACACACTACCAGACCTTAAGGATGCCTTGTCAAAAATTGGCTTAGAACATGGAGTCACTTTGCAATGAATTCCCTCCCACTGTGGGATACCAGGCAATGAGAAAGCTGATCGTCTGGCCAAAGAGGGCACTGAAGTGGAGCAACCAGACATAACCAATCACTTATAATCAAAAGAAAAGCATGATAAAAACCTACAGGAAGCCACAAACACCACCGCATAATGACTATCACATGCTAAACAGAAAGGAACAAGTCACCATCTTCCGTCTCCGAACAGGACACAGCCGACTCCGAAGTCATATGTATACAAAGTTTAAGGTTGGTACTACTAATCTATGTACATGTGCCCAGGTGCCCCAAACTGTGGAACATATCCTCAGGACTGCACCAATTATGAGACGCTGAGAAATAATTACTGGCCCAGTGAAACCACTAAAGAAGATAAGCTCTACGGTTCCATACATGAATTACAAAAAACAGTGAAATTTATCCAAGAGACAGGACTGCAGATATAGACAGACAATGCGAACGAAGAAGAAGAAGAAGAAGAATCATTCATTTATTAATTTGCATGTCCCTTGTGGAACTTTGCCTCCCTAACAGCACTCCTGTAGGTCTCTCGGTTGCGAGCAAGATAGCATGCCTGATTCATCCATTTGCAGATCATCAACGATGTCCTGCAGCCATCTTCGCCTTGGTCTTCCTCTCTTTCTTTTTCCCCATTATGTACCCATCCAAGATGGTCTTCTCTAGATTATCATGATGTTTAATTTTTCCAGTTAGTAAAGGTTAATCAGTAATTTCCTTTACAACGCTAATCACAATCAGTGCTGTCTTCCGCTGCCTGTTTCACTTGCACTCTTCAGACTGATTAGTAATTTCTTTCATTATCCTCAGATATTTGCTGGCAGTGACAGCCAGGGACCTCGGGTTCTCCATCTCTGCCACAGACAGTCCACAGAACAAATTACGCATGTTACTGGTAATACAGCATTCATTCGATTTAGGAGTGACTTCTCTATTAGTGGCATTGGATTCAGCTTGATGTATGCTGCACACAGTGGAGGTAAATTGTCCTTTTTCTGTAGGACAGGTTTTAAACAGTTAGTTACTTACATAAATGACTGTGAAATGTATTAATTATGTTGGTTAGGAAGCATCTGTATGCAATTCCAAACACATTCACAACGCTAACACAAGGGAATAATTCTGAGAGGTGAAAGGAATATTATGATCACTATACTTGTACTGTCTGAATATTTCTTTTGTTTAGTTTTGAATATTCTATGTTGATCACTCAAGAGTATATTAAAAGACATATTGAAATCAGTCTTGGAAGGGTACATAATGGGAAAAAAGAAAAAGGAGAAGACCAAAGCAAAGATGGCAGCAAGACATTGCTGATGATTTGTGAATGAATGCATCAGCAGCAGGACATCTTGCCTACAACTGAGAAACCTTCAAGAGAGCTTTAGGGAAGCAAAGTTTCACAAGGGTCATGCTAATGAATGAATGAATGAGTATAATGAAATTATTGTTAGTGAAAGATTTCCAATATTCAGTTAGTTTCTTTTTTTTTTTTTTATTGGAGATAGAAGATGACTTCATTAGAGTGGTGGCACATTTGTCAGGACCACCTGGCCGGCCCTGTCCCATCTCTCCTCTTGTGCTTCCAGCAGCAAGCTTAGCCTTGCCAGTGTGGGGCAGGGATCACATTGGTCCCCATGGTAGTGGTGTCTGTTAAAAGAAGCATTACATTCTCTTCCACTTTTTTTTTTTTTTTGCTAGCTTCAATCCTGATCTGCTGTAATTTGTAATCTGTAATCAGAGATTGGCATTCTCACACTCTGGGCATTCCCATATGTGCTCCGCCTTCCATTCAAACACTCACTGAAGCATGCACCTGCTGATGGAGCCAGTCACACACTGGTTATGGGTAATGCATGCTAAACCACTTTGTTCTGAAAAACATCCACTCCCAGTCTCCTCCCCCCGTTTGAACATCCTACATATATGATTGTTGTCATTCAACCCAGTGTCATCCTCTGTACATTCAAGGTGGCTTGCAGTCTCCTTTGTCCATTCTTAGGGTACTCTAAAATGATGCTGTGCATGCCAGTTTATCTGCTTTCTTATTGCCTTTGACTCCTGCATGACCTGGACAGTAGATCTATGTCAAACTGGATAACCTAGAGCCCTTTAAAAACTGCACTCACTTCCTGCAGAAGAAGTGTCTCTTGATTCTCTGTAACATGCTTTAGGAGTCTGTTATGATGACCCCATGCGAGTTATCCTGTTCCACCTCCATTGTTATGCTCAAAGTGGTGATTTCATAGTTCCTGATCTGCAAAAATAGCCACCATATAACCCACTTCCCATTCAACAGAATGGTTGTGCTTCACGACTTTCATCACATTGGCTGCAGAGAACGCCCTGCCCACAGCTCAAGGGAGATAGAACAAGAACAATAATTTTTTATTAATTGTATCTGCAGGTTGTGGTGGAAACTTCACAGCAAAGTCAGCCAGCATAATGTCCAAAAATTATCCCAACAATTATGAAAGAAATACTGAATGTGAGTGGAACATCGTGGTAGCTGCAGGGCATGTTGTTGTACTCACATTTGATGACTTCGATGTAGAGGATAGCTATGGTGGTGACTGTGAATATGACTCTGTCAGAGTAAGTATCAAGAGAAGTATTGAATGTTTGCTAAAATAAGTAACAAGATCAAAATTGAATAACTCTATCAAAAGAAACATTAACAACAATTTTGTGAAAATAAGTAACAAAAACCAAATAAAACATTTTGGGGATACTTTGCCAAAAGTAACTTCTACACTCTTTTTTTTTTAACTGAATAACATCCATGACATGTGAACATTTTTTTTTCTTTCTGTCATAGCTGTCTTGTTATACCAGGAAATGATTAAATGTCTATTTTTAAAGTTTATGGTGGTTTAGAATTATGAAGTTCCACTTATTCAACAAAACTATATGACTGCAGTTATTTGTAATTTATGTTTTTTAAAAAGCAGTTTATACAGTTCATGATAATTTAAGAGTTAAGCAGGAAGACTAACATATTATCCTTTATTAAAGTGTTGCAAGACTTTCAGTTCAGCAGTGGAAGTAGGTCGCATTTGACCATTTCATATTCTCATGAACGACACAGCAATTATTATAATATTTGATTTGGAGTTGTATTTCTGAGCTGCCAGTTCAAAGTGCCTGTGACCTGATGTGGGTTTTTGCTGCTTGATTGAGTATGGTGTGAGCAGAAATGCAGAAACATGTCAAATGAGCAACAGTGTCATCAGTACTTTCAAGATGGAGCTCAGTTTTGTGTGTCAAGCTACTGAGCTTAGTGCTTTGGGAATACTGTGAGCTGTGAACTTTGTATAGACAGCATTGATGATTGTCTGTTATGTCTACTCAGCCAGTGGTGAACTATGATGGTCTTTGTGTGTCTCCTGGTTTGTCTTGGCAACTTAGATACAAAATTCATGCCAAGAGCGATGCTGACTAATTTTGCATTTGGATTGTTGTTCTTAAAATAATGTACTCACTGGGTCAAGTACTGATGCGAAGGACCATCGATGAATATTCTGTGCAATATTCACTGGCACAGGCTGTAGACTGATCATAAGAGTATCTTGTTAGCAGTTATACTGAGAACCTAATGCTGAATACTGAATAAAGTGTTGCAGAGGAAGAAGAGAAATCTTGAACAGCCCTGTATCATTGTCCCAAATGACTATTTCATCACACTAGCAAATTTATTTACACATACGGATCAATGACTTGGGACAAGATGTGAACAGAGGTCTCTACAGTCAACTCTTATGGTGAACAGTGAAAGAAGATAGAGGTGCTTTTGGTGTAATAACAAGCAGCCTCATAATGGAAACCATGGTTGTTATAAAAGCTCTGAGCTGGCTCAGGTTTCAAGACTATGCATAAACCATGGCTGTTACAAAAGCTCTGAGCTGGCTCAAGTCACAAGACTTGCATACAAGCCATGGCTATGATAAAAGCTCTGATCTGCCCCAAGTCACGAGATTTATACACAAACCATGGCTATGATAAAAGCTCTGATCTGACTCAAGTCACAAGACTACACACAAACCATGGCTATGACAAAAACTCTGAGATGGCTCAAGTCACAAGACTTATATGCAAGCTTGCATCTTGAGTGAATTCATGAGCATGCCAAAGAAAATTCAGGCTTGCTCTCTAAGGCAACAGTGGCTCAGATCGCTGCACATGTTGCAGATCCATTTATTGACTTTCATTTTTGTATCAGGCCATGCAGGTGTCAGGGAAATGAAAGAGCAAATCAGTTGGCTGGCTCAGCTGTCAAGGAGGAAAGGCAGGCAAAAGGTAGAGCAGACCTCATCATTGCCTTATAAGAGAAGCTGATACAGACAAAGGACTTCACTGATAGCTGTCAGGGTCATTGTCAAGAATGAAGGAATTTTGGGTGAAACTTAGTATTGGGTTAATACCACACTTCTTGAATGTTAGAATACGAGTCCTAAAATGCTATATTGAACCTATCTTGTTATATGGAAGTGAATCATGGACAATAGGCAAGTCTGCACAAAAATCATTGGAAGCAGCAGAAATGTGGTTTATTAGAAGAATGTTGCGAATCCCCTGGACAGCAAAAATAACTAATGAAGAATGTATGAGAAGAGCTGGAGAGACAAAAAACCTTGTCAAAAAGATAAGAGAGAGACAATGTACTTTCATAGGACATGCAATGAGAAGAGGGGGCATTGAAAATATTATAACAACAGGAAAAATAGAAGGAAGAAGATCAAGAGGAAGACCAAGAGAAATGATACTGGACAGTCTGACGGGATGGTGTGAGAGGAGATCACTAACTGAACTGATGGCCTGCATGAAGGATCGTGTGCTCTGGAGAAGCATAATAGCCAACGCCAGTCGGCACGGCACATGATGATGATGATAATGACCACACTTCTGACACCTTCCAGTCAAGCTTAGCCCTATCAAATCATAGATGGGCTTCAGCATCCATATTTTGTTTGACATATTGGAGTATCAACAAAAATGAATGATTCACCAAGAGCTCCAGATGTGTAGTCAACCAACAAAGAATGGATGTCATCAGTTAGTGTATGCTGAAAGAGATGTATAAGAGGAAACCGGAGCACCTATGGATATGTCCACAGTGCATGGATGATGGTCTTTCCTAAATGACTAACTTCATTCATTCATTCATTCATTCATTCATTCATTTGCATGTCCCTTGCGGAACTTTGCCTCCCTGACAGCACTCCTGTAGGCCTCTCAGTTGTGAGCAAGATGTCCTGCTGCTGATGCATCCATAATGGCTAACTAGAACATCTATTTTTACTTCCATTACAGTTTCTAACAAGCTCTTATAGATAGGAGTAATACTTATAACAAGGCAATGAAGAATTTATCCATACAAACAAGAGCATAACTTTTGTGTATTCGAAAATACATTTTGCAGCAGTACTTCCCATCACAACATATGCCTGTGAGACCTGGACACTTAACAAAACAGCTGAGAAACACATAAATGCTTTTGAATGTAAATGCTACAGAAGAGTTCTCCAAATATCATGGACACAAAAAAGAACAAATATATCTATACTACAAGAGCTTAATATTGAAGAAGGCTGGCTAGTAAAGAGGATTAAAGAGAGAACTTAAATATTTTGGACACATTAAACGTCATGATAATTTAGAGAAGACCGTATTGGAAGGATACATAATGGGAAAAAGAAAAAAAGGAAGACCAAAACAAAGATGGCTGCAAGACATTGTTGACGATCTGCAAATGGATACAGCAGCAGCAGGTCATCTTGCTCACAACCGAGATGCCTACAGGAGTGCTGTTTGGGAGGCAAAGTTCCGCAAGGGACATGCAAATAAATGAATGAATGAATGAATTTACGTGTGATTTGCCATATACTATGCTTGTATAAAGTAACAACCCCAGAAATATCAAGAACATTTTGTATAGAAATTAACGCATAGTACTAATTATGAGAAAAATATTATTATGTTCAAACATTAGATTCAATCATAATCTGGTCAGTGTTTATGGGACTAATCTGGTGTTTATTGGACTGGGTTTCATTTGATGATATTCTCTGTCCAGTCTGATAGATCTGTGCACAGTGTCATTCACCCTCCAGCATCATTCAGTATTTTCAAAGGTAGCTTCCATAACATCAGGTACTAATTTTTTAACAGTGGATTAACAGGAGGATGTTGGCGGTAGGTCTTA
Source organism: Achatina immaculata (assembly GCA_009760885.1). Taxonomy (NCBI): domain Eukaryota; kingdom Metazoa; phylum Mollusca; class Gastropoda; order Stylommatophora; family Achatinidae; genus Lissachatina; species Lissachatina immaculata. Next base: position 54,968,508 of record CM019713.1, read on the forward strand.
AGTTAAATCTACAAATCCTAAGAGAGTTTACTGGCATGAATCATAATTGTATAATGGTAGTTATGAGAATTTTTTTTTTTTTGTAAGTAAATAAATTGTGTTATTTCTTTCACAGTTGTATGATGGACCTGATGTCAACTCCTCCGTCCTAGCAAACCTGTGTGGCAGTACAATGCCCAACCCTTCTGTCTACAGATCAACTGGAAACCAGATGTTTGTTCGGATGATGACAGATTCATCATCAGAACACAGGGGATTCAAGGCCACCTACTCAGAAGGTTGCTTTTTCTTTTCCACCCCCCCCCCCCTTTTTTTTGTGTTTGCCTGATGTGGATCCATGTTATAGAACAGTAGATACCCTTATTTTCCCCCATATTCACTGACACTCACGTTAGTAGTTCAGTGTAAACTGCAGCATATATTCTTCATTCTCAGAGGCTGTTTTCATCACTCTAGTGTGTGAGGTTCCCATTTTTACAACTGGGTTGACTGGTAGATGGGTACCTAGTGGCATAGTGGTTACTGCACTCATCTTTTATGGGCAAGGTCAGTAGCTCAAGTCCGGCTGGAAGTGCTCCAGTTTAACCAGCTGTGGGAAGGGGTACCCGACTCCTTTTGGAGCTGGGGAAGGAAAGGCTGACCATATCATGCTATTCTGTGGGCCGATATGTCATGCAAAATATGATTACTGAAGCCCATCCATGGTTTGATAGGGCTAAGCTTGACTGGAAGGTGTTAGAAGTGTGGTATTAACCCACTAGTAACTGAATGAAAAGAAAGTCATTGTTGATTAGCCTACCAATGCCCCTACATAAAGTAGTGGTTCTATATCTTACATAAGAGGTTCTTAACAGGAGGTATCCACATTCCCTTGGGGCACAAGAACCATTTAATGGAGGTATGAGATGCAGTTATAACTTTCTTTCTGCAAATCTGTTCATAACCATATGTAAAGTAAGACTAAATTATTGAAATCTTTTGAAGTATACTGATACCTAAAAGTACTGTTGATTATCATGATTTCAAGTCTAGTGAAAGGGGATGTGAGATTATACTGGACAGTTCATTGGGAGTTTGATGATAAATAGATTAGAACCCCAGTATTACATGAAAATTTTAAATTACAATAGTTTCCCAAGTGAACTTCCTTATGAAATTATGATGGGCTTTGTGAGGAAAAGAAATGAAAAGAATTTTAAAACAGTTTATCGATACTAAGGTAACCCATAAAACAAAGCAGTTTATTGATACTGATGTAACCCATAAATGAAAACTACTTTCATGATAATTGAAAAACACTCTGTGCAGTATGTCATTCAACATCTGAAAACAAATAGTTAAAATGGTTTTTTTGCACGAAGAAAATTAATCAGACAGGCCAAAATAAAAACCAGTGGAAGCAACAGATAAGTGTTTTCTATGATGGATGTAAGAATACCTGATAGAGCTAAGAGAACAGACACAGGAAGAGGTCAAGAGGGAAGAAAGAAGACTGTTTGATGTAATAGTGTAACAGAAATTGTTTACCAACTAATGTACCAGGATGGTGACACTAGAAAGGAAGTTAGGATCAGAATTGCAAAGGCAGCATCAGTCTTCAAGAATCTTGAGAACATATGGAATTCAAAAGTTATAAGCACAAAAACCAAGTTAAGACTATTCAATTCAAATGTAATATCCACCCTCATTTATGCATGTGAAAGCTGGAAAACAACTAAAGAAATAGAAAAGAAATTAGACTCTTTTGAAAACAAATGCATAGGGAAAATACTCTGCATCAAGTGGAACGAATTCAAGAACAATGCAGAGATAAGACAGATGACTGAACAACAACCAGTCTCATGGGTGATCGGGAAAAGGAGATGGACATATGTTGGTCACTTGATGAGAAGAAATGATCAGAGAATCCCAAAACAAGATATCAAGTGGAACACAACAGGCCAAAGAAAAAGAGGCAGACCGCATGAAACTCTGAAGAGGACATTGTTAAGAGAGGCCAAATTAACAGGCATAAAATCCTTTGATGAGGTTGAAAGACTCGCTGAACACAGGAAAAATTGGCGAACTTCTTTGCAAGCCCTATGTGACATTTAACGGCACGGGAAGGATATAAGATATAAGATATCAGATAAGAACTAATGTACAGAAACCATCAAGGAAAAAGATCTGTTGAGAAGCGTGATTAGTCAATGCCTATTGACATGTTACCTGATGATAATCATGCTGTAACTCACGTTTAATGATGAAAGAGCAGTCCATATTTTATAGTTTTATGATAGCAGAGGGTTATGGACCTTAAAAGTATTTCAGTGTTTACAGTAGATTTATTTGTAACAGAAATTTTCAGTGTTAATTTCTGTGGCTAATGAAGATATTTATGTTCATGAACTCATATCATGTATAAATATTTTAAAGGTGCTGAGAACCATTGTAATACATCTTGTATTATATTACCCTCTATGTCTATAATGCTGCTTAGATATGTGAATGTGTCTACTACTAATTTCTTACCTTCTAAGGTGATTGAGTTTGTGCTGGTTTTGTTTATTCCGAGAGTTTTCATTTTTCCTTAGTTTAAAGTCCAGCTTGTGCCGATATCTCTGACACCCTGTTGGTCTTTTCTTACAACTGTTGTTGATTATGTGATAGTGGTGTCAAGTCATCTGTAAAATCCAGGTCTTTGAGTTGTGTTTATGGAATCCACTGAATTTCGTTTCTGTTTTGCTCTGTATCCATTTTCATAATCAAGTCCATTGCTAACAGGTATAGAAATGGTGACAATAGGCATCCTTGTCTTACCCAGGTCCTTACTTAAGATCTTTCTGTCAGTTGCCCTCCATGAGTCACTCTGTAAGTCATTCTGTCATATGAGTTTTTAATAAGGTTGACAAATTTAGTTGGTACTCCATAGTGTCTAAAAAGTTTTGAAAGGGTATTTCTGTCCACACAATTAAAAGCTTTTTCATTGTCAATGAAGTAATGTATAGTGGTGAGTTCCATTCGGTTGACTGTACTATCTATTCTGTACAAGATCTGTCTCTTCAGAAACTGGTTAGTTGGTCTCTCAGTTTTGCATCCATTTTATCTCTTATTCTGTTTAATATAATTCTGTAAAATATTTTTGTGAGAATGGAAAGGAGCATGATTCCTGTGTAGTTGACCACAGTTGATTATGTCGGCTTCCTTTGGGATTTTAATTGGGTGTCTTATTTTCCAATCTGGCGGTATTTGCTCTATCTCTCATATCGTCTAGTATGGGGGGGGGGGGGGGGGGGGGGGGTGTGTGTGTGTGTGTGTGTGTGTGTATGTGTGTAATACAGGAGTACTTTTCATAATATTATAATAAAAAAAAATACTTTTAATAATGATGAGTGTAAGAGGAGTAAAAAGTATGACAACACACCTATTTTTGAAGACAAAAGTGCCTAATAAACTTTGTTTGTTCTACTATAACTACTGCATGTTTTTAAAGAGGCACTTTCATTAATCCAATAATGACCTTATAATAAATGTTGAAACTTTCATAGAGTTTGTTCCATTTAAGTGTTGCTCATAACTTTAGAATATTTTCCATGGCTAAAATTTTTAATTCTTAATGATTCCAAACAGATAATGCAAATTAGACATTTGAATGTGTCAGACTTTTACTTGAGATGCCAGCACTTGAAGTCAGGCACATGCTGCCTGCATGCATGACAGAATTTTTTTGTTGTTGCCTATCAAATGAAATAATTGTTTAAAACGCACCAATATATTAGCAAGTCTGAGTGGCGAAGTGGTTAGTGCACTGGTCTCTCATGGCAGTGTTCAGGGGTTCAAATCTGGCCAGAGGTGCCCCAGGCATCCAGCTGTAAAAATGAGTACCAGATTTCTTCTGGAGTTGGGGAAGGAAAGGCAGCCAGGCGTGATACTGACCACATCACCCTCTAGTGTACTGACAGGTCAAGGAAAATATAGGCACTAACACTATATCCCTATTTGCCTCTAAGGCATGACAGGATTACCTTAACCTTTTATATTAGCAAGTAAATTTGTCATTGAAATGGTCAAGCCTCTGTATGATGGCAGTTAAAGTAATATGCAAATACTTGTTTGTTCCAAATGACCTAGGCTGTGGTGGCACACTGAATGCAGACACAGATGGAGAAATCGTATCTCCTGGTTATCCAGGGCATTATCCGTGGAGCACTAGATGTCAGTGGATAATCAGCTCAGCATACAATGGTAAATCCCCATATAAATGATTCAGGTGGTAGGATAATTTTTTTCTCATCATTATCACAGTTATCATCATGCCCAGCAGCACTTGAAGCAGAAAGAGAAACTCTCTGTGTAAAGTTTTTCATTACATTGATTATATTTTTGCAAATCCTTATCATATTATTATCTTCTGTAGCTGAAGTAACAAATTGGCATTTGCATTCTCAACCACTTACTCAAAATAAAATAAGTTTTTAACATTTTTCCCCATTTTATATATTGTTACAAAAGCATGCAGACTGATATATTTGGCACTACTGCATATGCAGTAAAATGTAATATCCACCCTTATTTATGCATGGAAAGCTGGAAAACAACTTAAGGCAAGAAATTAGACTCTTTTGAAAGCAAATGCCTAAGGAAAATACTCTATATAAAGTGGAATGAATTCAGGAACAACTCAGAGGTAAGGCAGATGAGTGAACAATAACCTGTCTCATGTGTGATCAGAAAAAAGAAGATGGACATATGTCAGTCATGTGATGAGAAGAGAGAGAGAATTCCAAAACAAGCTATCAAAGTGGAACAAAACAGGCTGAAGAAAAAGAGGTCGATCACATGAAACTTTAAAGAGGACATTGTTAAGAGAGGCCAATATAGTAGCTTGTTGAGGTTTAAAAGCTCACTGAAAAGAGGAAAACTTAGCAAACTACCAGGCAAGCACTATGTGGCATTTAACGGCATAGGAAGGATGTAAGATATATGATATGCATCTTTTGGCTAACAAATTAAATTCTGAAGTAAACAGATACATTTTGTTACTCAGTTCTTAACTCATAAAAATAGTTAAATCCTTGAATTACCAGGATTTACTTTAAAAAAATACTAACAAAGAATAATGCTTCAGAAGTAAACAAAAATTGCTTACCTAGAAATACACATAAAGATTACTGCCCAAAAAGTAGATGCAAAAATTACTGCTCCAGAAATGAGACACAAATGTTACACTACTAGATGCGGACACAAAAATACTAGAGCAAACTAGGCTTTTGCAGTGCTGCAGACTATATGGAAATCTAAAAAACTAAGCATGAATAACAAAATCAGGATATTTCAGAGTAATGTTCTAAGTGTACTACTCTATGGAAGTGAATGCTCAAAAATCACCAAAACCATAGAAAACAAGTTGAATTCTTTCCGACTAAATGTTTACGAAGAATTAGAAAAATATTTTGGCCGAAAACCATAAGAAATAACGTCTTGTTGGCAGAAATGCAGATGAAGCCACTGACAGAAATTATTGAGGAAAGACCCTGGCAATAGTTGGGACATGTGCTCCAAATGACTGACAACTCACTACCAAAAATAGCACTAAGATGGACACCACAGGGGAACAGAAGTAAGGGTAGACCAAAAGAGACATGGAGAAGAACAACAGAAAGGATGTTGAACAATAGAGGGCTCACCTGGGCAAGAGCAAAAAAAAAGGCAAAGGACAGGCATTTGTGGAAAACCCTTGCAGAAGCCCCATGTGCCCTGGGCACTTAAGGTTCAGAGAGAGAGAGAGAGATGTGGATACAAAAATTACTACCTCCAGAAATGAGACACAAATCTTACACTACTAGATACAGACACAAAAATTGCTTACCTAGAAATACACACAATGATTACTACCCAAAAAGTAGATGCAAAATTACTGCTCAGAAATGAGACACAAATATTACACTACTAGATGCAGACAAAAGAATTACTGCTTCAGAAATGAGACACAAATGTTACACTACTAGATGCGGACACAGAAATTACTGTCTCCAGAAATGAGACACAATGTTACACTACTAGATGCGGACACAAAAATTACTGCCCAAGGATCAGACTTGAAGTGAAAACTGCCTCAGAAACAGACAGTATACAGCCTCCTCTTAAGGAGACAATGAGGGGAAGGCACTGTTGAATGAAAATGTAAAATGAAAAGCACCAAAACTTTGAAACATTATTTTCAGACAATTTTCACAGACTCCTCCCCAACCCTTACAGAAATACAAAGACTTTCAAGTCCTTGGGGGGACATAGGGCCTGCCCAAACCCTGTTTTCTGTTCTGTTAAAAAATATGGGATTCACAAGACTTCCTTAAGCAGATAATGGGATTTTTTTTTTTAAGACCAAATGTTTATGATAGGAGGATTTTCAGAGAAGAGATAGAATATGAATAGGCACTGCTGTACTGTTCTACTATAGGCATGACTGTACTGTTCTACTATAGGCATGGCTGTACTGCTCTACTGTACTGTCTAATGGTTAATTACTTTTGCTTCCTTACACTGCTACATTCTTAAAAAGCTGCCATCATTCTTACAACCCAACATTCTCACAGTATTATATTCTTACAAAACATTATTATAACTGTTATACCCTTTTTAAAGGAGGAGTTTTTGTTAACCCAATAATGACTTTACAATCAGTGTTGAAACTTTCAGGATATTTTTTTTTCCATTCAGGTATTGCTTATGATAATAACTTCTTTTCAGATCGACGCATATCCTTGACCTTTACACATATGGACCTTTATACACGGTGTTCTTATGAATATGTGTCAGTGAGTGAAGGAACAGAACTCAGTGCAAACCGTACAGGCGTTCAGCAGAATGTGTACTGTGGCAGTACAATACCCCATACAATAGTATCAGAAGGCTCATCGCTGACAGTTGTGTTCCAAAGTGGCAGACATATTATGCAGAGAACTGGCTTCCGGGCTGTTTATTCTTCAGCAGCTTCCTGTGAGTTCAAATATTATCTTTGAAAATATCTTTGAAAATATTATCTTTGAAAGTATTATCCATGCTAAATAAACTTAACTCATCGACTGCCATCATCAATATAGCAAGGTTTGCTTCGTTGCAGCATAAAACCAGTGTAACTTTTAATTGTACATGATTTATCTGTGCATGTCTGGTGACCTTTTATAGTCCAATCCAAAGCGTGGCTAACAACCGAGTGAAATTGATGCTTTTAATCAAGAAATTTCAATATTTATTGTGATTTCTGAGGCATAAGGACATGTCCTGTGACCAGACCGCTGTTCCTGAATGTACCCCAAGTACATCTAGACCTATTAAATGGACTGGAAAAGTAGTTAGAAGGTTATTTCAAACATTATTTTAGTGAGAATGCCACCACACTACGAGATCGGATGAAAATTTGAGTAGATCTGGACATCACCGATGGTAAACATTGTACATCTAGGCATCGTCAGTGGTAAGCAGTACACAATTATCAGCTAAAATCATCACACTACTTCTTTTTTTCTAAAATAATACTTCATTTATGAAATCCTATATTTACAGCTTTTTTCATGCATAATATGTATAAAGTGGAAATAGTTTGCTACATTCACTTTTACAACTATACCCCCTATACATATCAAGACCCGTGCTTTTTGTGTGGCACAACGGGAATATCCGCATTTTTTTCTGTGCCATTGGAAGAATTATGCAAATGTGTCCCTTGGAAAATGAAATAGAGGGCATCTGAGAAGATAATGGTCCTTGATTGTCTCTAACATTTTGAAACACCACACTCACAGAAGTAATACATAATTCTGGCTGAACAACAAGACTTTTTTTCAGACTGAATATTAAGTGGGCATAAGGTGAAGGCTGCCAAAAAAAAGGGTAACCTGAAATTCTGCACAAACTACAGAACTGTTGCCCTGATTAGTCATGCCAGTAAAATTCTGTTAAAAATCATAATGGGTAGACTTTGTAAGAAAATAGAAGAAGTCAATATGGTCCAAGCTGGTTTCAGGCAAGGAAGAGTATCAAGAGATCATATATTCAATATAAGATTAGTAACAGAGAAAAGCATGGAATTCAATGTTCAGTGTGAATCTGTATTTATTTTTTATAGACTACTCAAAGGCATTTGATTGTGTACAACACCAGAAACTTTAGGAAATAATAGAAAAAAAAAGAGATTTCCAACACATTTCATACAAATGATATCACTGCTGCATATAGACCAATGAGCAGCAGTAAGAATAAATGGTGAAACAACAACTTGGTTTGACATAAAACAAGGGGTCAGTCAGGGTTGCATATTGTCTCCTTACTTATTTAACTTGTATACTGAAAATATAATGAGGAATGTTAGAGAAGATGTAGACAATGAATATTACGATGACATAACAATTGGAAGTTATGAAATACCAGAGATTAGATATGCTGGTGACACAGTATTACTGTCCACAACTCAAAAAGGAATGAAAAAACTAATTATGTCAGTCCGTAAGAACAGCGAGGTGCAAAACCTCTATCTTAATGTGAAGAAAACTAAATTGATGACAACTGACAAAACAAACAAGGCAGCTGAAATATATATGAATGAGGAAAAATTGGAAGGAGTGGAGAGTTTTGAATATCTTGGATCACTACTAACTAATAATGGAGATACAGTGAGAGAAATTTAAAGGAGGACATCTATCACTCTTCAGAAAGTAAAACAACTAAAGAAGCTGTGGAGAGGAACAGACAGAACTACAAAAATAAGATTTTTAAGGGCATGCATCTTTCCCATTGCAACATATGCCTGTGAGACCTGGACACTTAACAAAACAGCTGAGAAACGCATAAATGCCTTTGAATGTAAATGCTACAGAAGAGTTCTTCAAATATCATGGACACAAAAAAAGAATAAATATATCCATGCTACAAGAACTTAATATTAAGGAAGGCTGGCTAGTAAAGAGGATTAAGAGAGAAAACTTAAATATTAACTCTTCCCATGCCATAGTCGTTAGAGTGAGGATTTCTGATTACTGAGGTGCGTGTCATATTCGTTATAGTGACAATTCATTTGTTTCAATAAAACCAACCAATGTAACATATAGATTGTACCTATTTCATTCGTGTTTCCGGTGACACTTTTCAAAATGGTGGATAAGTCTTAGTTACGAGCGATGCTGAGCGAGAAAAAGGAAGAGAAACATCAAAATTTTTCAATTTTTGACAATGTAGATAGGGGTATGGACATGGCCTGTGACCACCCCACTGCTCTTGATTGTATCCTAAGTAGATTTAGACACATTAGACAACTGGAGAAATAGTTAGTAGGTTATTTCAGACATTAATTTAGCGAGAATGCAACATAGAATCACAATACGAGATCGACAAGTAGATCTAGACATCTCAAATGGTAAGTAGTGCATATCTAGACCTAGCTGATGGTGAGCTGGGCACAGTCATTGTCTAAGAACATCACATTACTTCTTTTTTCCTAAAAAACTCTGCATTTATGAAATTTTCATATATTTAGTTATACTTTGAAACATAATAAGTACACGGAAGTACATGTAAATACTGTTTTCCATTCCATTTTACAACTATGCCCACTATACAGATCAGGACCTGTGCTTTTTGTGTGGCACGAATGGGAACGTCCGCGTTTTTTTCTTGGGCACGGGAAGAGTTAAACATTAAACATTAAACGTCATGATAATCTAGAGAAGACCATCTTAGAAGGATACAAAATGGGAAAAAAGAAAGAGAGGAAGACCAAGGTGAAGATGGGTGAAGACATCGTTGATGTTCTGCAAATGGATACAGGCCATCTTGCTCACAACCGAGAGGAATACAGGAGAGCTGTTAGGGAGGCAAAGTTCCACAAGGGACATGCAAATAACTGACTGATGACTGACTGAGGTTGTAGGCATAGTCCTAAATGTATGGGGCACATTTGTATGTGTGCATGTGTTTATCCCTTCATCTGCTGGCAGTATTTTACAATCAAGCTTTCTCCAGTTTTAGAGACTGGTACAACTTGTACTGGTGGATCAAAAGTAGACAGAGGTATATGGTTCAGCTTCATAGAAAAATAAGGAGGGAAAGGAAAGCAGTTGGAGACAACAGGAAGAATGATGAAAATTAAAACAGCAGTGAGCAGCAACAGCAGCGCATTGTTTTGGCAGTATGCCTTTGTTAAGGACAACTGAGAAAACAACCAACAAAAAAAAAAATCATTTATAAGGCAATGTAGTTGTGGCAGTTTTTGCTCAACTCACCTTGTTTGGTACCCATGCCTTTTTTTCAAAGACTTGATCAGCAGGATCATACTAGAAGTTTGTGTCAAGTTTTCTGTCATTTCATGAGAGACAATTTATTACTTACCAAAATATTTCTGTTCTCATTTCATGAGAGACAATTCATTACTTACTGAAATATTTCTTTTCTCAAAAGAGAAATAAAAAAAAAGAAGTTATGAGCATCCAGGCTACATATATCTTGAACAGCAGTGTCTAGATGCAATCATTAATGTGTTATGAAGTGAAAATTGTATATGAGTATATTTTTTTTTAACAATTAAGAATTTACTGTATAGTGGTCTTATTTCAGTTTCCCAGCTTGTATTTGTCTTTGTCTCTTTCCTTATGCACCTTTCAGTATCGAGGGGATAAACAGACATCATGATAGGGTGATGACAAAGTTAATGAAGCAAAATGTGAACAACAGAAATGTCCTCAGAGTAGATAGCAAGTTAGTGGAGGAGGTCAACGAATTTGTATACTTTGGCAGTAGAGTAGTAGAAAATGGAGACAGCACAGAGGAGATCAACAGCAGACTTACTAGAGCAAACCAGGCTTTTGCAGTGCTGCAAACTATATGGAAATAAAAAAAACTAAGGATGAAGACGAAAATCAGGATATTTAAGAGTAATGTTCTAAATGTACTACTCTGTGGAAGTGAATGCTGGAAAATCACCAAAACCATAGAAAACAAGTTGAATTCTTTCCAGACTAAATGTTTATGAAGAATTAGAAAAATATTTTGGCCAAACACCATAAGAAATAACATCTTGTTGGCAGAAATGCAGATAAAGCCACTGACAGCAATTATTGAGGAAATTTGCTGGCAATGGTTGGGACATGTGCTTCGAATGACTGACAACTCACTACCAAAAATAGCACTAAGATGGACACCACAGGGGAACAGAAGTAAGGGTAGACCAAAAGAGACATGGAGAAGAACAACAGAAAGGATGTTGATCAATAGTGGGCTCACCTGGGCAAGAGCAGAAAAAAAGGCAAAGGACAGGCATTTGTGGAAAACCCTTGCAGAAGCCCCATGTGCCCTGGGCACTTAAGGTTCAGAGAGAGAGATAGGGCTTGGTTGTTCAGTTTGTATAAAGGGATATTTGAGGTGTTTATCTACACCAAGAAGGAATTTATATGATAAATCAGAATGGAGAAAAATTAATTGAACTATTATATACATATAAAAAAGGTCAAGATAATCCTCATACCAAATGTTGTAGGGGATGAGGCGTTAGAGACCTCATTATGCTGGGCCATCAGTGTATGAGGTAGGGTGGCCAGTTCCATTCCTCACTGCCTTTCCTTCCCAGATTTTCTCTGATACACATTTTGCAAGGCTGGGTTGACCTCAGAGCTGTATTGGTTGGAAAAAAAAAAAATCCTGCTCAGCTGGGGATTCAAACCCTTGACCATTTGGTTGCTAGATGAGTGCTCTAACTGCTATGCTAGCCGGTCCTCATCATATACATATATTCATTCATTCATTCATTTGCATGTCCCTTGCGGAACTTTGCCTCCCTAACAGCACTCCTGTAGGCATCTCGGTTGTGAGCAAGATGGCCTGCTGCTGATGCATCCATTTGCAGATCATCAACGATGTCTTGCAGCCATCTTTGCTTTGGTTTTCCTCTCTTTCTTTTTCCTATTATGTACCCTTCCAAGACGGTCTTCTCTAGATTATCATGACATTTAATGTGTCCAGAATATTTTTCTTTCTTTAATCCTCTTTACTAGCCAGCTTTCTTCAGTATTAAGTTCTTGTAGTATGGATATATTTGTTCTTTTTTGTGTCAATGATATTAGAAGAACTCTTCTGTAGCATTTACATTCAAAGGCATTTATGCGTTTCTCAGCTGTTTTGTTAAGTGTCCAGGTCTCGCAGGCATATGTTGCAATGGGAAAGATGCAAGCCCTTAAAAATCTTATTTTTGTGGTTCTGTCTGTTCCTCTCCACAGCTTCTTTAGTTGTTTTACTTTCTGAAGAGCGACAGATGTCCTCCTTTTAATATCCCTCATTGTATCTCCATTATAAGTTAGTAGTGATCCAAGATATTCAAAACTCTCCACTTCTTCCAGTTTTTCCTCATTGATATTTCAGCTGCTTTGTTTATTTTGTCAGTTGTCATCAATTTAGCTTTCTTCATATTAAGGTAGAAGTTTTGCTCTTCTTTGTTCTTTTTGACTGACATCATTAGTTTTTCCATTCCTTTTTGAGTTGTGGACAGTGATACTGTGTCACCAGCATATCTAATCTCTGGTATTACGTAACCTCCAATTATTATGTCATCGTAATATTCATTGTCTACATCTTCTCTAACATTCCTCATTATATTTTCGGTATACAAGTTAAATAAATAAGGCGACAATATGCAACCCCTGATGGACCCCCTTGTGTTATGTCAAAAACCAAGTTGTTGTTTCACCATTTATTCTTACTGCTGCCTGTTGCTCTAGATTCAGCAGTGATGTTAATTGTATCAAATGTGTTGGAAATCCCATTTTTTTCCATATATAAATATATAATTAGAAATATTTTTATTTAATGCAGCTTGTGGTGGACAGCTTACTGCAGCATCTGGAAGATTCATAAGTCCTGGCTACCCTGATGGTTACCCGAACGGTATAGAGTGTGTCTGGCAGATTCCTACATCCCCTGGAAATCGAGTATACCTGTCATTTTTGTAAGTGAAAATATTCCTGTAAGACTAAAGACACTCAAGTCACTTTGCTTGAAAAATAGTGGCCTTCTTCAGTCAGCCATGACACAAGACATTTTCTTTCTTGAGTATTTATTATTATTTTCCTTCAGTGTGTCCTTTTTAACTCTTCTGCTTGGTACGTGCTTTATTGTTCCATCCTTAATACATTCCCACTGGAATTGTACTTGTACGAACTCCATGTAACTGCGAGCTGGTGTTCTTTTTTCAGCCAATTCTGTAGAGGTGTTGAGGAACAGCATCATATTGACGTGGGAGTGAGTCATGGCAGCTACTTTTTTCGGTCCCAGAGTACAACTAAAAAGCAAGGGGTGTGCAAAGTTTCTTTTGCAGACTCCACCACCATGGGGACTATGGTGATCCCTGCCCTGTTAGCCAGGCTAGGTCTGTTCCTAGGGGTACAAACGGAGAGGTGGGACAGGGTCTTGGTCAGCTATGGTTCACTAACCCTGACGCTAGCTTATTAGCTTTGGGTCGCTGATTTGCCTCATTGGACTGGCATCTTCACCCCACTGGAATAACTGGCAGCACAGTTCTCTCAGGATATTGGGTATACAAATCTGTGCCTTCATAATTTGTTTAGATGCACATTTGTGTAATATTTTTTAGAAAGCCATTCTTTGGTTACAGCTCCAGTTCCCAAACCAGGATTCTGTGCATGGCTGACATGCATTTGTTTCAAAGCTGTCTTCCAAAGTTAAAATGCAAAGTGATCCAGTTTACTCTTTATTTATGATAATTTTTTTCTTTTAATCTGAGGGGCACTAGAAAGAATATTAACTTTTTTATACCCATTTATAAAATTGAATGTTTGCCATGAAATCCAGTTTATGCATCATTTTATTCGCATTCTTTCTGTTACATATTGTTTTTTCTTACTATTAAGAGTAATGATCACAGAAACCTTTCTTACTATTAAGTGTAAGGATCATAGAAACCTTTCTTACTCTTAAATGTAAGGATCATAAAACCCTGCATTTACTATTAAGAGTAAAGATCATAAAAATTCTGCTTACTATTAAGCGTAGGGATCATAAAAACCCTACTTACTATTCAGTTTAAGGGTCATAAAAATCTTGCTTACTATTATGTTTAAGAATCATAAAAACCCTGCTTACTGTTAAGTGTAAGGATCATAAAAACCCTGCTTACTATTAAGTTTAAGAATCATAAAAACCCTGCTTACTATTAAGTGTAAATATCATAAAAACCCTGCTTACTATTAAGTGTAAGGATCATAAAAACCCTGCTTACTATTAAGTTTAAGGATCATAAACACATATCAGAAGATTATGAACTTGTTTACAGAATGATGATTTGAAATTCAGCGCTGTGTGCAATATGTTTGACTTGATCACCTAAAGAACACGACCAAGAATTTTTGTTGTTTTTGTATGTCTCTGGAACTGCAAGGAATATTATCTGTGCAGCCAGTGTGGTGGAGATGGAGTGTATTTTTAAAAAAGCAGGGAAAGGTTAATTTGAAAAAGAAGGGAAAGGTGAATTTTTAAAAAAGCAGGGAAAGGTGAATTTTTAAAAAAGAAGGGAAAGGTTTATTTGAAAAGGCAGGGAAAGGTGAATTTTTTTAAAAGCAGGGAAAGGTTAATTTGAAAAAGCAGGGAAAGGTGAATTTAAAAAAAAGCAGGGAAAGGTGAATTTTTTTAAAAAGCAGGGAAAAGTGAATTTGAAAAAGCAGGGAAAGGTTAATTTGAAAAAGCAGGGAAAATTTAAATTTGAATAAAGCAGGGAAAGGTGAATTTGAAAAAGCAGGGAAAAGTATTGCGCTTCTCTAGCAGACTTTCTCATTATTGGAAACATAATCAGTCCCTGCTCCATTTTGCCAGGCTGAGCCTGTAATGCTAAGAATTTTAAAAATAAAAATGAAACTGAACATTATTGCTTTTGCTACAAATGCTAAAAGGAACAGGTGAATTATCTTTACAAGGTAAAAGAAAAGGTAAAATTCCTGTTTCCATCCCATTAAGGCACATTGGGGAATACAGTGTTAGACTTGTATTTCCATGACTTTCAGCATATGAAAGTCTGATGTGGTCAGTATCACACCTGACTGAATTTACCTTCCCAGATTTTTCTGGTACCCATTTTACAAGGCTGGGTGGACCCCTGGGGCCTTTTTTTTAGTGCGTGGCAGAAAAAAAAATCCCCCAATGGTGGGACTTGAACCTGGTACCACTGGATTATTAAACCAAGCGCCTAACCACTCAGCTAACCAGGCTGCCAAATTTTCTTTATGCCCAGTAATAATTATAGTTATCTCCTCCTGTATAAAAGGTGATGACTCTGTTACTGAATATTAGTAAAAACAGTTCTAAAATACAAGCATGCAGAATCTGTCTGTCATGTTATGTGTAAGTGAGTTATGAATAGTAAGCTGACCAATGTAAAGATCACTAGAGACAACAGAGGTATGGTTTCTTACAAGAACACTAAGAGTGCCATGGACACTTGCAGTGACAAACAAGGAATGTTTAACAAAATTCAGTGAAAAAAGAATATAGATCTATAAGAAAAAAAAAGACAACATTCATTGGACATATAATGTAATAGAGAGGGTTTGAAGAAATAGGAAACATAAATAAGAAGAGAGGAATAGGAAGGACAAGAGAGTAGAACATGGATGATTTAGTGTGATGGCATGATAGAAAATGACCAACAGAGAATGTGCCTGTCTCTGTGGCACATGATGATGATAAGAGGTTGAACTTTTTCCCCCAGAAATAGGATATAGATCTTGTCATTTCAGGAAATTGACTGAAACCTCATCAACCCCAGTTTAATTCATCATAGATTAATTTTCTTGTAATTGAAAAAAACCCCAACATTTTTGGATATAATGTTGCCCTATCATACGTCTATCGCTCTTCAAAAAGTAAAACAACTAAAGAAGCTGTGGAGGGGAACAGACAGAACTACAAAAATAAGATTTTTAAGGGCATGCATCTTTTCCATCACAACATATGCCTGTGA
Organism: Achatina immaculata; assembly: GCA_009760885.1. Classification (NCBI taxonomy): domain Eukaryota; kingdom Metazoa; phylum Mollusca; class Gastropoda; order Stylommatophora; family Achatinidae; genus Lissachatina; species Lissachatina immaculata. Next base: position 54,984,499 of record CM019713.1, read on the forward strand.
GACCTGGACACTTAACAGAACAGCCGAGAAACACATAAATGCCTTTGAATGTAAATGCTACAGAAGAGTTCTTCAAATATCATGGATGCAGAAAAGAACAAATATATTCATACTACAAGAACATAATAGCTAGCTGATAAAGGCATCAGCAGCAGGGCATCGTGCTTACAAGAGAGATGCCTACAGGAGAGCTGTTAAGGAGGCAAAGCCTTGTGGGACATGCAAATGACTGACTGACTGATCATACCATAGAGACACTTAGAGGACATGGTGTTAGTGCCTGTATTTTCCTCAACCTGTCAGCACACTGGAGAGTGATGTAGTCTCAGCATCAGGCCTTTGTTCCTTTCCTTCCTCAGCTCCATACGGAGCCAGGTACCCTTTTCTACAGCAGGATGACTGGGATGCCTCTAGCCAGATTTCAACCACCAACCTTTGCCATGAGAGATGAGTCCACAAACCACTTAGCTACTAAGGCGCTTAAATGTGAATTTTTAGGATAAGCAGATGTTTGGTCAAAATATTAGAAAGAAAAAGGCATGTTTTTATTTAGGTGTTTAATCAGTTACATGTTAGTGGATACTTTATCAGCTGGAGGCATGCAAATGTTTATAATTTGAATCTTTATGCAGATTCACATATGAAAAGAATCTCATTTCAGTGTGTGTGGAAATTAAGCAGGGTCTTATGGGTTGCCAGCCTCTGCCAGGGCAACCACCTCCTGTACTCTTGATGTCATACAGTTAAGAACCCAATATTAACAACTGAAATTATCATAATTCTGAATGCAGAGACTTTCAGTTGGATCCTGAGGGCGGTGTTAATGATGATTACTTGGAGATTCGAAGTCCTAATGTCAGTGGCCAGATTATGGGAAGATGGATTCACAGTGATCCTCCATCAAACTTGACAGCACTTTATGGAGTTTGGATCAAATTTAGATCGAGTGAAGACACAGCGCCTTTTAGCTTCGCAGGTTTTATGGCAGAGTACAGACATGGTGAGTTTTTTTGTGAAGTTGCTTGCCAGGAAACTTAGTACTAGAAACCTCTTTCATTAATTTTTATAGTACACTGTTAAAGAGAGCATGAGGAGAAGGCAGTAATGAATGAAAATGCATCTGTATAAAATGAATGGCACCAGAACTTTGAAATTTGATCTTCAGTTTCCACAGGTCTTTCTTGTAAGTTTTCCTAGGGTTCACTTTTTCTTCTTTTTGGTTCTCTTTCTTTGGTCAGTGCCATTCAGCCATTGGTCATCATTGACTTCCACAACCATCTATCCTTTGCTTTATCTATAAGTTGTGTTTTGGACCGTGCTCTGTGCCACTCTTTTAGTCCATCAAGCATCTTGTTTCTTTGTCTTCCTCCTCTATCCTTTTTTCCTCCAGTTTCCCTGTTGTGACTAGATGTTCCAGTTTCTAAGTCTTAAGTGCCATGCTGCGTGGTGTAGGCAATCACTTCTCTCCACAATTCCCTGTCTTTTACATTGATTATGAGATCCACTGGTGACTTTCTTTCTAGCCACACTGACAGCCCATCCAGTAACTTCTCTCTCTGTCTTCCTCTGTCTCTTCTTCCCTCATTGTTTCCAGGTACCACAGTGTGTTCCAATTTTCCTCTTCTCACGAAATGTCCTATAAATCTTGCTTGTCTGCCTTTGATCTTTGGTATAATTTGCTTTTTAACTCCAGGCTCTCTTAAGACTTCTTCACTGATTTTCTTAGGTGTCCATGGTACCTTCAACATCCTTCTTATAAACCACATTTCCATGGCCTCCATTTCTTGCTGTACTCTCTTATTCATGGACCATGCTTCACACCCATAAAACAGAATTGGCTCTATGTAACATTTAAGTTCCAATTTGCCTCTTCTTAAAACATACCCTACAAATCTGGACCATCATATTCTGAATTTTACCATAATTTCTCTTTTTCTTCCCAGCCTCTGTTAGAACCTCTGTGTTTTCTTGACAGTCCAATGCATTCTTATCATTTTTCTTAGGAACCACATCTCCACTGTTTCCTGTAGATTTTGAGTGCTCTTTGTTATTGTCCATGCTTCACATTCATATAATAATATGGGTTCAATGCAGCACTGAATAACTCTCTTTCTGGTGTTCATCGACAGAGCTTTATTGCACATAATTTTTTTCACTTTCATAAATGCTGATTTGGCCTGGTCTATTCTGCTCCTTATTTCGGTTTCGCATCTTCCGTCTTGTGTTATCATTGTTCCTAAATGCTTGAATTTGTCCGCTTGCTTTAATTCTGTGCCTTTTTTCTTTGATGCTACATTTTGCTGGTGTTTCTTTCTTGGATATGACCATGACCTCTGTCTTCTTTTTATTTAAGCTAAGTTCTTTCTTGCTTTTTTCTTACTTCTCTACTCGTTGTACAGTTTTGCAATATAGTGGGTAAGAATTAATGAGGTTTGTACCCAGCAAAGTATGGGACCAGAATAGACTGAATTGTCCTGAAAATTATCAAGCATTTTAGACAACAGAGAAAGAAAAAAAAAATAGAGGATACTTGATTAATGTTTTTTAAAAGCCATCTCCATATTTGAAAGTTAGAATTTATTCTTTTAATAAGACACCCACATATTTTGAAAGTTAGGACTGATTCATTCAGTAAAACACTCTTATGTTAGAATGTAAGAACTATTCTTTCAGTAATGTACCTATATATTTGAAAGTTACAGCTTAATTTTTCAATGAGGCACTTCCATATTTAAAGTTAGAATTCAGTAAGGTGACTCCATATTTGAAAATTAGAAGTGATTTTTTTTCAAAAAGGTGCTCCCATGTGTGAAAGGTGGAACTGACTCTTTCAATAAAGCTGCCATATGTCTGAAAGTTAGAACTCAATTTTTTCAATCATGCTGCCACATGTTTGAAAGTTAGAACTGATTCTTTCAATGATGTACTTTATTGTCTTTTCTTTTTTAAAGTGTTCATATCTTTTTTAAAATTTTTTTTTATTAGAGATGTACTGAGAGGTTAGTTTGGTGCCATTGTCACATGTAGCTAGCAATAGATCCAAATACTTGAATATTTCTAAATATGAATTTTTAGATTTTGTCATTATTCAGTTTAATATAAATTAAGATCAAGTATTTTGTACATTTGTTATCATTATTAAAGGAAGAACACCTGTCACTGGTTATGGTAATGTAAAACACACTAGTCAGTGGTTATGGTGATGTAAAATACTAGTTACTGGTTATAGTTATGCAAAACACACAAGATACTCATTATGGCTATGTAAAACAGGTCTGTCACTGAATATGGTTTTGTAAAAAAACATCTGTCACTGATTATGATTATGTAAAACACACTAGTCACTTATTATGATTATGTAAAACACACTAGTCACTGATTATGGTTATGCAAAACAGCTAGTTATGGTTATATAAAACACTCTGTCTCTGAACCTTTAGTGCCCAGGGCACATGGGACTTCCGCAAAGGTTTTCCACAAATGCCTGTCCTTTGCCTTTTTTTCTGCTCTTGCCCAGGTGAGCCCTCTATTGCTCAACATCCTTTCTGTTGTTCTTCTCCATGTCTCTTTTGGTCTACCCTTACTTCTGTTCCCCTGTGGTGTTCATCTTATGGTTATGTAAAACACATCTGCCACTAGTTATGGTTATGTAAAACACTCATGTCACTGATATGATTATGCAAAACATGCTAGTTAAGGTTATGTAAAACACTCTTATCACTGATTATTGCTGCATGAAACACCCTAGTCGTTGATAACAGTTGATGGTTATTATCCTCAGTTTATGGTGGAACTTTGGAAGGTGCCTCAGGCCAAGTTGCCTCACCACGTTATCCATCTTTCTATCCCAGTCTCTCAAATTACAGGTAACTGAATGTTAAACAACTGTCTTTAAGCAAATATTTAATGAAGTACTGAACAATAAATTTTAAGAACCACTGATAAACATGTCTAAATTTAACTGTTTTTGATAGATGCATATACAGAAAGTCCACCCCTCCTCCTTTTGGGGTACCCAGGACCTGGACATGTGCTTAGGAAGCAAAGAATAGGACCACTGTACCATACCATGCATGATCCTAAAAGGTGACTAAGGAGGGTTTGGCATAGGGCTGGCAGCCCTGTCTGGTTTAAAAAAAAAAGCAAATCATCAGACTGCTACAGAAATAGAAACAAGGGAAAAAGCAAATGCAAGTGGAAGGGGAAATGCTTATCAGGAAACTGAGCTCATGAAGGTTGTGGATGAAAGCCAGCCACTGGAAGTCCCCAGCCCAACTGCAGACCTCCTGGAACCTAAGCACAAGGTACAAATAGGCAGCTGGAGAATAAGAATACTTAATCAAGCTGGAAAACTAGCACAAACCATCAAGGAAGTGCACAGATACAGATTAGATATACTAGGAATACAAAAGGCAAGATGGACGGGACAAGGCAGAAGGAAATTAACACACAACACAGAAGATACAATAATATGGCCAGGTAAAGAAGATAATCACAAAGGAGAAGTTGTATTGATTATGGTAAAAGAAGCATCAAGAGCATTGCTGAAATCTTATATCTTATATCCTTCCTGTGTCGTTAATGTCACATAGGGCTCGCAAGGTAGTTCACCAATTTTTCCTGTCTTCAGCGAGTCTTTAAACCTCATCAAGAGATTTTATGCCTGTTAATTTGGCCTCTCTTAAAAGTGTCCTCTTCAGAGTTTCACGTGGTCTGCCTCTTTTTCTTTGGCCTGTTGTGTGCCATTTTATAGTTTGTTTTGGGATTCTCTGACAGTTTCTTCTCATCAAGTGACAAACACATGTCCATCTCCTTTTCCTGATCACCAATGAGATTGGTTGTTGTTCAGTCATCTGTCTTATCTCTGCATTGTTCTTGAATTCATTCCATTTGATGGTGTGTATTTTCCTTAGGCATCTGTTTTCAAAAGAGCCTAATTTCTTTAGTTGTTTTCCAGCTTTCGCATGCATAAATGAGGTTGGATATTACATTTGAATTGAATAGTCTTAACTTGGTTTTTGTGCTTATAACTTTTGAATGCCATATGTTCTCAAGATTCTTGAAGATTGATGCTGCTTTTGCAATTCTAACTTCCTTTCTGGTGTCACATCTTGGTTTATGTAGCTGCCAAGGTATGCAAATTGATTTAATTCTTCAATATCTGTCCCTTCTATGCCAATTTTTCCATTTTGATTAATGGGAAGTTTCATTATTTTTGTTTTGTCCTTGTTAATTTCAAGTCCTATTTTGCTAGCCAGTGAAGACGGTATATCTGTTTTTTTTCTTGCATGGAATTCACATTGTTACTGATAAGAGTTGTCATCAGCAAAATCAAGATCTTCTAATTGATCCCATGTACCCAATCAATATCTGTGATACATGTGCAGTGTTTTTTCATTATGAAGTCTTTTGCAATTCCAAAAAAGCAAAGGAGACAGTATACATCCTTGTTTCACACCTGTTTCAATCTGGAACCATTCACTCATCCCTTCTTCTGTTTTGACTGCACAAGTATATCCATTGTAGAAGTCCTTAGTGATGTTGACAGTTTTAGATGATATTCCATATAGGCTTAAAATTCTCCACAATGAATCTCTGTGTATGTTATCAAATGCCTTTTTAAAGTCTATGAAGTGCAGTATTAGTGGTTTCTGCTTTTCAATATGTTCTTCAAGTATTATTCTTAGAGTAAAGATCTGGTCAAGATAGCTTCTTTCTTTTCAAAATCCTGCTTGTTCTTCTCTCATTGCTGTATCAACTATATCTTTAAGTCTATTCAAAATGACCTTGCAAAATACTTTTGACACAACTGATATCAAGATTACTCCTCTCCAATTGTTACAGTCGCTAAGGTTACATTTTTTGGGTATTTTAACAATGATTGCTGAAATGGACTCCTATAATGAGAGATTGTTATATGCGCAGTTCAACTCAAGATTCATAAAGCTGTCTATTATAATTTGTTATGCACTGCTTATGATGACCATTGGAGGGAGAATTTTCCAACATAAAAACACCTATAAAGTGACTTGGAAGTCTGCAGACAAAACAACAGAAAACCAAATTGATCTCATACTAATAAACAACAAGTAGAAATGGTCACTACAAGGTGTGAGAACAAGGAAAGGAGCAGATGTAGGAAGTGATCATAACCTTCTGGTATTGAAAATAAGATTAAAATTAAGGAAAGCCAAAATTGAAGAGCCAAGAAAGGCACATTTTGATACAACAAAACTGAAAGACCAGCAAACAAGAAATGAATTTTTTATAGTACCACTTCAGTATCCTACAAAACAAAGCAGAAATGTCCATACTAGAGTTCAATAAAACACTACAGGAAACAGCAAAAGAGGTGCTGGGATACTGAAAAAGGAAAAAAGAGTAATGGTTAAGCAAAGCTACATGGGAAAAGATAGAGCAAAGAAAGGAAATCAAGAAAAACTTACTGAGCACCAAATCACAAAGACTGAAAGAACAAGTTTTAAATAAATATGCACAAAAGACAAAGAGGTGAAGAAATTATGCTACCAAGATGAATGTCAATACTGCGACAACTTGGCAGAAGCAGCAGAGAAAACAGCATATGCAAATGACATGAAAAACATCAACAAAATCACAAAGTAGATGACAGATAACTTCAGCACAAGATGTAAGAGTGCAGTAAAGACATGTAAGGGACAACTTATTAGTGGAGAAAGGGAAAAAATTGAAAGATAGAAGGAACACTTCTACACTCTACTAAACAGAACATAAGCAGCACAAACATTAGAAATACGTGAAGAAAAAATGGAACTAAACATCAGTACAGAACCAGTTGTATCACATTATAAGTGGAATAAAAGAGGCAATAAAGAAGCTAAAATTAGACAGGGCACCAGGTGAAGATGAAGTGACAGCTGACATGTTGAAAGCAGAAGAGACAGAAACACCAAAGCAACTCTGCTGGATACTACAATAAATCTGGGATCTAGAAAAAGCTCCAGAGGAGTGGAAAACTGGCCTTATAGTAAAACTACCAAAGAAGGGTGACTTCAGAGATTGTGGGAACTGGAGAGGCATTACCCTCCTACCACTCACTAGTAAAGTATTTTGCAGAATCAACAAAATTGTACCAGCACTTGAGGGAAAACTTTGGAAAGAGCAGGCAGACTTTAGGAAAAGAAGATCATGCATAGACCACATATTTGTATTTAGACAAATATTAGAGCAGGCAAATGAGTGGCATAGCACAACATATGCACTGTTTATAGATTTTGAGAAAGCCTTCGGCAGTGTCAAAAGAGATGCGCTGTGGAAAATTATAAGATGATATGGCCTCCCTCAAAAGATAGTGAATGTTATCAAAGCTCTATACAAGGGTTTTCAGTGCAGAGTGATCTGTGGAGAACACACCTCTAAAAGCTTTAGGGTACAAACAGGAGTGAAGCAGGGATGTGTACTATCACCAGCATTATTTATCTTAGCAGTAGACTGGTTAATGAAGGAAGCAATATTCTGGACAAGAGCAGAAAAAAAGGCGAAGGACAGGCATTTGTGGAAAACCCTTGCGGAAGCCCCATGTGCCCTGGGCACTTAAGGTTCAGAGAGAGAGAGAGAATATCAGATAAATGCAGAGGATTACAATGGACCCTCGACACTGTACTGGAGGACCTTGACTTTGCTGACAACATCTGTCTACTATCAAGCAGGTACAAAGATATGCAAAATAAAATAAACAAGCAACCCAAAATGGTAGCAAAATAGGTTTAAAGATCAATGTAGGAAAGACAGTTAATGAGGCAGCAAGTGAACAGCAACCATGTACTGAGAGTAGATAACAAGTTAATGGAGGAGGTCAACGAATTTGTATATCTTGGCAGTAGAGTAGTAGATGATGGAGACACCAGAGGACATCAACAGCAGACTTACTAGAGCATGCAATGCTGCAGACTATATAGAAATCTTAAAAAAGCTATGCATGAAGATGAAAATCAGAGTATTTAAGTGTAATGTTTTTAGTGGTCTACTCTATGGAAGTGAATCCTAGAAAGTCACCAAAATCATAGAAAACAAGCTGAATTCTTTCCAGACTAAATGTTTATAAAGAATTAGAAGAATATTTTGGTCAAATGCAATAAGAAGCAACTTCAAAGTTCAAAGTTAAAAATTCAGACTCCGGCTTCACTGCATTCGAGACAACCACATCTATGCTCCGCAGCATGCCGCAGCATCCATTCAAGAGTATGTTTGCTAATAGTTCCCATCAGATGTTGGTTGTTTACGATGCATTTTCTGTCACACAGATCAGATTTCCTGCCAGCACTTTTAATTTGTCCTAGCTCCAGCAGTCTCCTCGCAGCTACATTGTTCGTCCATTCTCACTCTTCATTTCCTGCAGTCTGTCCTAGCAATGTCCCACTTGTCCATTGGCAGTCTGCCATTTATTTTAGCCCATCCAGCAAGTCTGTCTGTCACATCATTGTACTCCCTGTGTGCCCTGGACAATAAAGCCAAATTAGGCATGTCACAGCTGACTGGCTTAAGAGATGAACCTACTCTTTTCAAAGCAAATTCTTCTCAATCTTACGAATCATACTCTGTGAATCCATCACAATGACACCATTAACCACATTATGAGCAACTGAACATTCTATTGTTGCTGACACAACCTCATTTTCCATTCACAACAACATCTTGTTGGCAGAAGTGCATTGAAGCCACTGACAACAATTATTGAGGAAAAACACTGGAAGTGGTTGGGACATGTGCTCCAGATGACTCACTGCCAAAAATACCACTAAGATGGACACCACAGGGGAACAGAAGTAAGGGTAGACCAAAGGAGACATGGGGAAAAACAACAGAGAGGATGTTGAGCAATAGAAGGCTCACCTGGGCAAGAGCAGAAAAAAAAAAGGCAAAGGACAGGCATTTGTGGAAAACCCTTGTGTAAGCCCCATGTGCCTTGGGCACTTCAGGTTCCTGGAGAGAGAGAGAGAGAGAGAGAGACAGAGAGAGAGAGAGAGAGAGAGGGGGGGAGAGAGAGAGAAATAATTTGTTTTGTGATAAGCATGTCAAAATAAGAATAAAATTTAATGAAGAAATAAACAGTACAAATTATATTAACAGTGGTCTTCTCTTGTCTTCCTTCTCTTGTTCCTTTCAGGATTGAAGAAGCAAATAGACTTCTTGATAGGCTTGGTCATTTGCTTCATAGAGGGGGATAGTAAAAGTTTCTATTACTTCCTCCCTCTTCTCTCTCTCTCTCTCTCTCTCTCACTGTTTCCTACCGTTCTTACTATGAACATTTTTTGAGCTATATTCTCCAGTTGGACAGTGATGAGATCAAAAGAAGAGGTCCCGAAAGAGAGAGACAAGCAATAACAAAAAACACAGGAAAAACAATCCAAATTCATAGGGCACATCATGAGAGCAAGTGACCGTTTATCGTTGTTGTATGTGCGTCCTGATTTTTTCCAGACTCTGCTATTTATAGGCTAACACACACCATCTTTGTCAGCCTGGGCAACCTCATGTTATTAATAATGGAGGCACTTACCCAGACGTCCCTGTCTGAGCACATACCAGAGAAAAGATTTCGCTACTTGCATGAAAATCACGTGAATCACGCACAGAATTGTAGAACATGGTGTAATCCATAATGAAAATAAGCACACATTTTTCATGCACTCAGACAGAGGGCACAGATGCCATCAGTACTGCTTGCCATCTTCGACCAGAGGTCCTGACTGTGAGTGAGCAGGTGAATTAGAATATTTGATAACAACATGTATGAAATAGGATAAAAGAGACAAAGGCAGACAAAGAGAGAAGATGATAGGATGGACTGACAAAGTGGCATAGAGAATTAACACCAATATAGCTCATATTTAACACCCAGAATAGAGAATTGTGGAAAAGCATCACCACCAGCACTTGTCGACATGGCACTAGGTAGACATATACTGCCTGGCAGTAGTCCTGAATTAATAATAGTGCAGTTACTATTTCAAAAGTTAAGTATCATATTTGCTTTAATTCATATTAGAATTAAAAGTTTTATGACTATGTTAAGTTTTTATGTAATGGAATAATAAACTTTTATGAAGAATTATTTCAATACTTCATTTCAACTAAGAGTAACAGTAGAAATCCTATATTTTTCATCTGAAGTAAACAAAAGTGGAAAATTAAGCTATGATTAAATATAATTCTACAAGATCTCTTCATATTTTTTAAAACTGGCACAAAAGAGTTGATAACTTGGAATAATACTCTAACTGCACATTTGACTTATTCTGCAGATGGACAATTCTTTTGCCACAAAACATGCGAGCCCAGTTATGGTTCGATGACTTGAACTTAGAGAGACCATCCAGTTATGGAGTTTGTATAAATGATTACGTTCAGGTGAGGGTCATGTGAGAGAGTGGAAGATAATCAGAGATGAAATAATCAGAGAAGAGACTGCTTGATCATGCACTTTAAACATCAGTTTCTCACTCAGAGAGTGTTGGTTCGAATCATAGTGTGGTCTGGGGTTTTTTTCTTGCTGAGGGAGGAACTTAAAAGTCCACCACCATCATCATCATCATCATCATCATCACCATCATCATCATCATCATCATCACCAGCAGCAGCAGCATCATCATCATCAGCATCATCATCATTGTCTTTCACTCCCTTGAGAGCATAGGCCACGGATAAAGGCTCTCCAGTCATCCCTGTTCTTGGATTTATTCTCTACTTCCTTCCATGTGCATCCCTTTGTCTCATAATTTCTCCTCTCCAAGTCAGTCTAGGTCTTTCTCGTTTTCTATCTCCTTGAGGTTTCCATGTCAGTGCCTGTCTTGCTATGCTGGTGTCGGGTTTCCTCAGAGTGTGGCCAATCCACCTCCATTTCCGAGACATAAAAGCGTGTCCTGGTTTTCTTCTCTGTGTTTCTGTAGCACTCCAGTTTTTTTGTTTTTTTTTAACAAGGAATAGGTCATTGGCCTATCCCTCACTCTCCTTAGTCGCCTCTTACGACATACGTGGAAGGTGGCAGTGGTCCTGATCTTTTCTCCTCAGATCTGGACCCAGGTAGCCTCACAGGCGAGCCTTCATATGCTCTGTGTAAATGGCCTTAGTCCTCTAGCCTTGAGAACCCCTGGTGGCAGGACCTCTGAGAATTTGTGAGATGCTGCAAAACTTTTTTTTTTCTACTACTAACACCAACACCACACGCCCCTTCCAACCCATCCCCAGTTTACCCTATCAATTGGCCATTCTGTTTTCATCCATTATGGAAATCCTTTAAACAGAGGAAGCTATTAGGGCCCTAGAACAATGAAGCAGCCAAACCCCTCTGTTAAATATGGGGCCTGCCCATTTTATATAATTAAATTAATGAGCAGGATGTATTTTATGCAGTCCAGTTAGAGAGCAGTGTGTATTTTATGCAGTCATATTAATGAGCTGTGTGTATTTAATCTTACATCTTAATCCTTCCCATGCTGTTAAATGTCACATAGGGCTGCCTTTTTAGTTCACCATGTTTTTCTGTTTTCAGGGAGTTTTTCAACCTTGTTGAGGGATTTCATGCCCACTAATTTAGACTCCCTCAGACAGTGTTCTCTTTAGAGTTTCACATGGTCAGTCTCTCTTCCTTTGTCCTGTTGTGTCCCATTTGATAGCCTGTTTTGGGGTTCTCTGATTGTTTCTTCTCATTATGTGACCAATATATGTGCATCTCTTTTTGATCAGCGATAAGACAGGTTATTGTGTGCTCATCTTCCTTATCTTTGCACTGGTCTTGAATTCGTTCCATTGTATACAGAGTATTTTCTTTAGACATTTGTTTTCAGATGCATCTAATTTGTTTTTTTTAAAATTTCTTTAGTTGTTTTCAAGCTTTCGCACACATAAATAACTTTACATTTGAGTTGAATAATTTTAACTTTGTTCTCATGCTTATAACTTTTGATTGCCATATTTTCTCAAGATTTTTAAAGGCCAATGCTGCCTTTGCAATTCTAACTTCTTGTATTTATTCTGTATTTAATGTAGTAATTTATTCTGTATTTAATAGTTGGATTAATAGTAGTATCTATTTTATACATTCACATTTAATTTTTTTTAAAAATCATTAATTCTTTTGCTGCCCAAAAAATTATTCTGTAAAATAAATTACAAATAAAAGAATTTGTTATGAATTACATAATAGTTTATTTTGGTTTTGGGAGAATCAAATTTTAAGTTCCAATGTAAGTTAAATAAAAATAATCAACTAAAATCATTTTATGGTAAAAACATTGTTTGGTCCTGGTATTGTAGTATAAGAGTTTTAAGCTTACACATTTAAATCAGTAAGCAGTGTTTGTTTCACATAACCTGTCTTTTTTACCTGTGTCATATAGCTAATAATGTTTATTACTACTAAGATGATAATTAAAGTTTATCCTTTGTAATTGAATGAGTAATAACATATATCAAGCAATGTTTTATCTTCTGCAGTCAGATCAATGACATGTGTTTATCTCTTTCAATTGAGTTAATGAAAGTGCTTATCAGTTTCATTAATTCATTAAGTTCCATAAAGGTGTACATTGATAATTTATATTTAGGTTGATTTAATTTAGATATATGTTGCTTACCGTTCCCAAAGATTCATTTATGTTCAGTAATTTGCTCTTTACAATTCTCATTTATGGCATTTTCTGAACATTGTTATGGTTTGTTATAGCTGAACTTTCTAATAGCTTGTATAAGCTGAACATTGCCATGGTTGGTTATAGCTGAACTTTCTATTAGCTTGTATAAGCTGAAAATTGCTATGGTTGGTCATAACTGAACTTTCTAATAGCTTGTATAAGCTGAACATTGCTATGGTTGGTTATAGCTGAACTTTCTAATAAATTGTCTAAGCTGAACATTGCTATGGTTGGTTATAGCTGAACTTTCTAATAAATTGTCTAAGCTGAACATTGCTATGGTTGGTTATAGCTGAACTTTCTAATAAATTGTCTAAACTGAACATTGCCATGGTTGGTTACAGCTGAACTTTCTAATAAATTGTTGTAAGCTGAACATTGCTATGGTTATTCCCAGGTGAATTTCTCTATAGCTTGTCACAGTTAGTCCTAGTTGAACAATTCACCACTGATCCCAGCTGAACTTTGCTGTGGCTGGTCTCATGTGAAATATGCCATAAGTGGTCACAAGACCACTGTGAAGGGGTGGAAGATGTGAAGGCACTTTCTCTATGAAATAAAAAGAAGTAAGTAAATTTGTGTACCAGTAAGGCACGTCCAGATCTTCTGGTGTCAATTGGCTTATGATGAGGCATGTCACCTCTGCTTGCAGAGCCAACTGAAAGTTTAGGACACATATACAAGTACAAATGTATATACCAACAAGTCTAGATTGATGCCACAGTGTCATTTATAATAGATAATGCTGGGGACAAAGACATTCTTTGATCAGACAATCAGTGACCCATAACTGATATGCTAGCTTCAGAGTTAGTGAACCATAGCTGACCAAGACCCTGTCCCACCTCAACTTAGTACCCCCCCCCCCCCCCAGTAAAAGGCCTAGCCTGGCTAATGGGGGAGGGATTGCCATGCCATAATCATCATGGTGGTGGAGTCTGCTAAAGAAGCATTGCACACCCTCATGCTTTTTAACTGTACTCTGGGACTGAAGGAAAAAAAAAGTGCTACCGTAACCTGCTTCCACACTGATATGAAGCTGCATCTCAACACCTTCACAGCATTGGCTGCAAAAGAACACCAGCTTGCAGCTACAGGGAGATTGAAGAAGAAGAAGAAGAGATAATAGTAAGTAGGCATGGCCATTCTGCCTCAGAGGACTTGTCCAAGCAACCAATGGAGACCATAGCAATCCAGAACTGTGTTGCTGACATATGCTCTGTATTATGTTGGCTGATCCATTTATGTCATAAAAGTTTATATTCTTGTACATCAGACTCACCAGTTTTAATTTTAACTTTAATTCACAAACAGTAAAATATCTGTGGCTTTTCTGTGTGCCAGATTTTTGATGGAACACCAGAGACCGGTGTGTCGCTGGGTAAATTTTGTGAAAGCAACTTACCAGACAGCCTGTATTCAACCACCAATGAAGTCACTGTTGTCTTCATATCGAACTACTACATTGAGAATTCTGGCTTCTTGTTGAACTGGCTTGCAATAAGATCTGAAGACGGTCCTCCACCCCCTTCTCTTTTTTCTACAGCATCACCAGGCAAGTCTTGTTGTTGTGACTGAATGTTGATGAACTTTCAAAATTGAAGATCTGATTCTGTGTTCTGAAGAAGGCAGCAAGTTTATTGTGTTCCATCTGTCTCTCTTCATCTATTGCTGCTTCACATCCTCTCTGTTTTGTCTTGTCCCAGATTCATCCAGCTTCACTTGCTTCATCTTTGTTAGTTCATGGTCCTCCTTCTTCTTTCAGAATTATATCTTTCCTTTTCTTCTTAAATTCTCTTATTACTTCTCTGTGTGCCTGTCATTGTTATTACAATATCTTCTAAATCCTTATCCTTCTAACAGTTTTCCATAAGCAGTAATTGAACTGTTTGATACATTGTCTTGTCTTGTCTCCTTCCTCATATACCTTTCAGTTTTGAGGGAGGCACATCCACATCTTGATAGGGCTCGGTGATTTGCTTCATATAATGGAATATTTAATGTTTCTGTAATTTCCTTTCTCCATCTCCTGCATAGGCAGCCTATTCATCTGTTTTCTACCATTCTTAGTGTGAATTTTTGTTGTTGTTGTTGTATACTGTCTGGTGGAACAGACAGAACTACAAAAATAAGATTTTTAAGGGCATGGATATTTCCCATCACAAAATATGCCTGTGAGACCTGGATACTTAACAAAACAGCTGAGAAAAACATAAATGGCTTTGAATGTAAATTCTACAGAAGAGTTAATCAAATATCATTGGCACAAAAAAGGAACATATATATCCATACTACAAGAAATTAATATTGAAAAACGTTGGCTAGTAAAGAGGATTAAACAGAGAAAACATTTTGGACACATTAAACATCATGTTAATTTAGAGAAGACCATCTTGGAAGGGTACATAATAGGAAAAAGAAAGAGAGGAAGATCAAGGCGAAGATGGCTGCAAGCATCATCATCATCATCATCAGGTGCCATGCCGGCTGGCGTTGGCTGTTATGCTTCTCCAGAGTACACGATCCTTCATGCAGGCCATCAGCTCAGTTAGTGATCTCCTCTCACATCATTGCTACAAAACATCATTGATAATCTGCAAATGGATGCATCAGCAGCAGAGCATCTTGCTTACAACTGAAAGGCCTACAGGAGAGCTGTTAGGGAGGCAAAGTTCCAAAATGGTTATGCAAATGATTGACCGATTCTCTGGCGGTTGCCCTGTAACATGGCCAAACCACTTGACTTATTGTTTCTGGATGTAGTGTAAATTGGTGTTACTACAGCCTTTGCCCTGATGGTGTCATTTCTTTGTTATCTTCTTGTCACATTTGGTAGTATTCTCCTTCAAAGCATCTCATTTCTGTCATGATGATTTTCCTTTTGTTTGTGGCTGTTACTGTCATTTGTCATTGATAGCATAGTGCTGTGTGGAAAACTGTGTTGTACAGTGCTGTTTTTATTTCAGTTGTGATGTATTTGTTTTTCAGTACAGGTGTCACTGTTTGGTACCAATAATGATTTTCTTTTTCTTACTAGTTCCAGGATGCGGTGGTATGCTGAACGCAACAGTTTCGCTCCAGAACCTTACCTCACCTGGCTATCCATCAAATTACGAAAACAACATGAACTGTTTCTGGGTGATTTCAGCCCCTCTTGGAAGATCAGTGGTTGCAAACATCACTTTTATGTCTCTGGAGGGTTATGGCAGATACTGTTACTATGATTACGTTAGATTTCTTGATGGTTAGCAATATTTTGTTCTAAATTTCGATATTTTAACTTTTTTAATGCATGATGTAAAATGTTTACTTCTTTTTTTTTTGTTGTCTTCCTTAAATTGGCATAGTTTGCATTGTGTCATAACTTGTAGCTAGGCTGTTCTGCCTGCATCTTTTGATCCAACATATGGCATATTTTTAAGATTGAGTTTGCCTTCTAGTTTTGATCCCTTTTCACTTGGCCAGACTAATATCTGTTACCAGAGACATCATGTGGAGGGACAGTAGGTCATGGTCAATTTTGATTCGCTAACCCTGACACATACAGTCAGCTCCTGACCTCTGTTTCGTTAATATAGAACTTTATGGCATCTTCATTCCCCCCCCCCCCCAACTTGTTATCCTGGGACAGAGTTCTCTCCCACTTGTTATCCTGGAACAGAGTTCTCTCCCACTTGTTATTCTGGGACAGAGTTCTCTCCCACTTGTTATCCTGGACAGAGTTCTCTCCCATTTGTGATCCTGGAACCCTACGGTTATTCAGTTCAGTTCAAGTACCATGCCACACTTGCCATAATCATCATGGTGGTGGTCATCCAAAATCGATCATTTCTCTCCATAATTCCCCATCTTTAGACTTAATTATGAGATCTGCCGGTGACTTTCTTCCTAGCCACACTGACATCCCATCTAGTAACTTCTCTGTCCTCCTCTGTCTCTTCTTCCCTCAATTTTTCCAGCTGCCACAGTGTGTTCCAATTTTCCTCTTCTCAGGAAATGTCCTATAAATCTTGCTTGTTTGCCTCTGATCTTTGCTATAGTTTGCTTTTTAACTCCAGCCTCTCTTAAGACTTCTTCATTGGTTTTCTTGGCTGTCCATGGTACCTTCAACATCCTTCTTATAAACCACATCTCCATGGCCTCCATTTCTTGCTGTACTCTCTTATTCATAGACCATGCTTTACACCCATAAAATAGCTCGATGTAACATTTAAGTGGTTGGAATCTTGTTTCCACTGATATGTTGGATCTGTTGCACAAGATGGTTAAGAAGTGTCTATTTCAAGGTGTTCAATTCATGTTGTTTCAGGGTGGGGGGAGGGGGAAAGAATGAAAGAAAATTAAAATTGTAGAAGTTTGCATACTTTTTATTAGATTTTTAAAAATCCGAAACCATTCTAAAAGACTGCGTATTTGTTATCTGTTTTTAACTGCTTCCTGTCGCTAACACCTTTACATCCATAAATACCATGTTAGAACAATGTCTGAGTGTCCTTATATGGATAACCTACATTTAGACATGCTATATTGCAATGTTCTTGTCATCATCATCAGCTTTGTATTCAGCAAATTATGTTACACTATACAAAGGTGTTAATACCCCTCCATAGATATCGATCCTTGATATCTTCTGGTAGCACAGGTGGTAGATTCATTTTTATACTAAATATTTTTGTAATTAATATTAAAATGTTAACATTCCAAGACTCCAAGACATTTCACTCTCAAGCTTTAGGAAGAACAAATATAGAAAATCTTTAAATATATAGATCACAGGTGTCCAACTGGTGGCACATGGGCCTTTCTTTGTGTCTCAAGAAGTTATTATGAAAGTGTAATTTATGTGATTAAAATTAGTGTATCTGGTCTGACAGTGTAATTTATGTGATTAAAATTAATGTATCTTGTCTTTGAAACATCTTAAACATTTTTAATTAAAAGACATGAGAAGCTAAGTGAATATAATCAGCTTACCCTTACTTCACAGCTATCATTTTTTGTCACTTTTATATATGTTGGCATTGGAACCCCTAGATATAGCTGGCATAGATAGCCCAGCATGTAATGTAGAAGAAATGATTCACATAATCTGTAACCACAAAGCAGCTTCTAGATAATATGAAATTGAGACTTTGGGAATTTTGTGAGAAACAAGTACATGACAAATCATGTAAAACAATGCGATGGAGAGGGTCATAATTTTTCAATTTTAGTCACAGTAATCAGAAGTAAAGAAAGTTCCATGCATGAAATGCTGACTTATCACAGCTTTACAATGTTGAAACTGTTGTTGAAAAGCTAAAACATGAATTTTAAAACAAGAAACTATGAATATTGAGAGACTAAGAATTTCCAGGCAGAGAGACTGTGTGCTTGCTAGGAGGGCACAAAAGATTTGATTTTATCAATTTTTGTTTTAGTTTTGGTTATGCTGCACTGTTTTGGTGCTCTTATTTCAAGCAGTGAGAAACTGTGTCTGTGCAGTGCTGCAATTCCTAGTTATCACTTTTTTGAAACACATCAGATTACTGAAATAAGCTGGTGCCTTCAGCCTTACTTTAGGGAACATAGGCCTCAAGCCTCTATATCATCCCCCAGTATACACTTATCTCCCCTAGGACTTCACTGTTTGGTATTAAATTTAAATGTGCAAAGACAAGTATAATTTAAAAATGCAGGCATGGGTTAAGTTGTGGTATTTTGATTGATGGTGCATTGACTTATGGTGCTTCAGACTGGCAGACCTTTTCACTTGCCACTTTCCCCAGCGTTGTGGCATTGGTTTGGAGTTATAGCTCTTTGACAGGTTGATGGTCCAGCAGGATCAACTCTTTAAGTTAAAGCTTCCTTCGGTGCTGTACATGCATCAATAAGTGAAAAAAGGCACTGCTGACATTTTTGGTTTAGGGAATCAGTCTAGATAATAAAGTGATGTAACTCTGGTAGCATCACTGTTTCATGTGCAGAAGGTCACAGAAATATGGGCCTAACACCACATTCCCCAATATGCCTTAATGACATAGAAACGGGAATTTTACCTTTTAACTGTGGGGTATGCCCATACAGTCTTGCTTTGGGGAGCCCCACATGGTCCTGTATGGATTCCATGTTTGGTAAAACTGATGAGCTAGAGATCTTTTGCATATACCACATTTGATCTATTTCTGTTTCAGCACTTCATGTGAGAATAAATCAGCAGTGATAGTGAAACGATAGAACAAGATTGCATTTTATATGAAAAGCTGAGGAAGCAGTTATTGGCTGAGGAAGCAGTTATTCATTCTTAGTGAAATAATCACATCCCTACAAACAACAGTGAAATTTCTATCAGACGCCTAAACTGACATCAGAAAAAGATCAAGAAGGAAGCAGTTCTTATAGGCTTCTTTTCTGATGTTTGCACAAAATGTTTATCATAGTCCAGTTTATTTCCTAAAAATTCTGAATTTATTTTTCAGGGGAAGCTGTGTTAACAAGAAAAACTGAATTTATTTTTCAGGGGATAATCAGAATGCACGACAAATAGCCACATTTTGTGCAAGTAATCGAAATGTTGATGCCATCAAATCTACAGGCAATGTCCTTGGCATTCATTTTCGTACTGATGGCTCTATCATTAGACAAGGCTTTTCTCTGACCTATGAGATGGGTAAGCATCCAGATAACTTAAGGTTTTGATAAGTTTATCCAATGCATATTCATTGTTCTGAATGTTATGAGTCAGTGCTCTTTGCTTTCTTGCAAATGGAGGTGATGAGACAAAACAGTTCAGAAAGTATTTGCAGTTTCATGAGGTTATTGTAGCTTTATGAGATTATTTTGGCTTCATGAGGTTAGTGTGGCTTCATGA
This sequence comes from Achatina immaculata, assembly GCA_009760885.1. Classification (NCBI taxonomy): domain Eukaryota; kingdom Metazoa; phylum Mollusca; class Gastropoda; order Stylommatophora; family Achatinidae; genus Lissachatina; species Lissachatina immaculata. Next base: position 55,004,020 of record CM019713.1, read on the forward strand.
GATTATTGTAGATTCATAAACTTATTGTGGATTCATGAGGTAATTGTGGCTTTATGAGGATTGTGTGACTTCATGAGGCTGTTATGGCTTTACGAGTTTAATGTGGCTTCATGAGGTAATGCCACTTCTTAAAGTTATTGTGGATTCATGAGGTAAATCTACCTTTATGAGGTTATTGTGGCTTCATGAAGTTTTTGTAGATTTTTGAAGCTATCATGGCTTTTTAAAAAAATGTTATGGAGCATATGTCACTCATCCCAGCAGTCAGTACTGTGCCATGGACTGCAAATTCATGTTTTCAAAACAAATTAAAATTAAGCACACAAAACAAAAACATCAACAAAAAATTAAATGCCTTGAAGTTGAGCATATGACATTAACTCTTTGTCTGCTGGGGGTGTTTCCCTCAAAAGACCAAGGGGGGTAAATTTCACAATGTGAAATGGGATGGTTGTCACATTTAAAAGAATGACAAAGGCATAATCTGATCTGTAGTATGAAGTATTATACCTTATTTTGAAGAAGAAAAAATGTATTTTGTTTTTCAAATATATGAATGTTTTATTTTTATGTTCAAATTTAAATATCACAAGTTTCCAGCTAGAAATTTTTTTTAAAAATCAATAATAATAATAATAATTACATTTCCTTGCATCTGCCATTTTTTTTTTAGGCCAGCCCTTTAGTTTTCCCACAAACTGATGCAATTCCAGCTGGATTTTTATTAGATCAGTGGCATAAAATTATCATCTGTTAAACAGAGAGGGGTTATCCACATTTTTTATTTCATTTCATTTTTTTCTCCGATCCAGCAGCCATTTGAGCTTGTGCTCTTTGGCCCGAAGCGATGGTAAAGTATCTGCAAGTCTTCATTAATTGTATTGAGTTTGTATATAATGTATTTTCAATGTTTGGATGTTCGGGTAGGTATTCCTGTTGTAAATCTTCGAGTGCTGGACGTTCTAGTAGATGGTGCGTGACTGTTTCTTGGTTGTTATCATACAATGGGCATTTGGGCTTTTCATTTGGCTTTATCTGATGTACGAGTATGTGTGGATTCAGGGGATGTGCCTTGTTCTTGATTGAAAAATGATGGTTTGCTCTCATCTGTTTAGTGTTTTTATGGCATCTTTCACATTCGGGGGGGGGGGGGGGGGGTGGGTCATGTTTTGGAAAACTGCTCTGTCTGCATTTCACAATGTCCATTCAGTCAGACATTCCTCCTTTTTGTTATTTTTTATTATTTGTTTTACTGTTTGTAAAGAGATTAGATTATTGGGCTGGTCCCTTGTTGCTCCTTTCCCCCCCCCCCCCCCCAGTCTATCTGCTCTCTCAATTCCTTGAATGTTGATGTGTTCTGGTATCCACTGTAGTGTTATTTTAATTTTGTGTGTTTTTGTTAAGGACCTGATCTCATGTGCTACTGATCGACACATCTTATCTTTCTAGTTTGAGTGATCTAATGCTTCCAGTACTGATTTAGCATCATTTTATTTCATAAGATTCAGGATTCAGATAAATCATCATCATCATGTGCCGTGCCGACTGGCGTTGGCTATTATGCTTCTCCAGAGTACACGATCCTTCATGCAGGCCATCAGCTCATTTGGTGATCTCCTCTCACACCATCCTGTCAGACTGTCCAGTATCATTTCTCTTGGTCTTCCTCTTGATCTTCTTCCTTCTATTTTTCCTGTTGTTATAATATTTTCAATGCCCCCTCTTTTCATTGCATGTCCTATGAAAGTACATTGTCTCTCTCTTATCTTTTTGACAAGGTTTTTTGTCTCTCCAGCTCTTCTCCTACATTCTTCATTAGTTATTTTTGCTGTCCAGGGGATTCGCAACATTCTTCTAATAAACCACATTTCTGCTGCTTCCAATGATTTTTGTGCAGACTTGCCTATTGTCCATGATTCACTTCCATATAACAAGATAGGTTCAATATAGCATTTTAGGACTCGTTTTCTAACATTCATTGATAAGGATGTGTTGGTTAATATGTTTCTCATTCTCTGAAATGCAGTCTTTGCTTGGCCTATTCTGTTCCTAATTTCTATTCTGCATTTCCCATCTGAAGTTATTACTGCTCCAAGGTATTTGAATTTCTGCACCTGCTTTAGAATAGTTCCATGTAATTTAATACTGCATGCTGGTGGATTCTGTTTCTTAGATATAACCATAGTCTCTGTCTTTTTGATGTTCAAAGTAAGGCCTTTCTGTTCATTTTCTTTGGCGACTTTATCCAAGAGATTTTGCAGGTCTTGTTGGTTCTCAGCTATCAGTACTGTGTCGTCAGCATACCGAAGGTTGTTAATATTGTATCCTCCAATTTTTATGCCTGGTTCTGTGATGATTGTTCTTAGAATATTCTCGCTATACAGAGAAAAAAGGTCTGGAGATAGTACACATCCTTGTCGCACCCCTTGTTTTATAGGTTGATATTTTCCAGTTCTATTTTCAACTCGAACTGCTGCTTCTTGCTGCCAGTATAGATGTTTTACAATCCTCAGGTCTTTGCCATCTATATTGATGTCTTCAAGCATTTTAATAATTTCATTATGTTTCACCTTGTCAAATGCCTTGGTGTAATCAATGAAGCATAAGTAGAGATCTTTCTGTACTTCTAAAGCTCTTTCTGTTAGTGTTCGTAAAGCATAAATGGCATTGTGTGTTCCCTTTCAGATAAAGCAGACTTTAAATAGCATCAGAACTTAGGGAGCAGTGGACTTTTTAACTCACATTTCACCTCTTATTCATTGTTTTGAATTATGAAAATTAGGAATATCAGGCCTGGATTGGCCAGATTGGTGACCATGCCATTTCATAAACTAATGGCAGTGGATTAAGTCCCCTGTGCAGCCAGTCTCTAGTTGAACCATCTGTAGAGACAGGCACTTGGCATTCTGTGTTAAGAGTTAAAAAGTAACAGAAAACATCTCCTGACACAGCGAAGAACACTGGATAATACTGCACCTAACAGTTGACAGTGGATGAAGAGAAAACAAGACAGCAAATGCAACTCTTCCCATAAATATGGGAGTATGACTATAGTGTATTATCTATTCTCAATTTCACTGTATATTTCCATACTTCAGGATGCAATGGCGGGTATGATTTACCTACTGGGATTGTGCAGAGTCCAGGATACCCCAACAATTATGAAGACAATCTAAACTGCACATGGAATGTAGCAGTGCTACCTGGCAAAACCATCAAATTAGAGTTTCAAGATCCATTCAACATTGTTGGTGGTGCAGAATGTAATAATGATTATCTAAAGGTAAGTGTTAATATTTCTTTTCTTGTAACATTTCTTTTTTCCTCCTCCTTCTGTGAGCAGGTGCTGAATTCAGCTGCTTTCCAAGCCACTGAGCTTCGTTGCTGAAAAGACACATCTCAGTTCCTTCGTGCGTGCTCTTTTCGTGCCATTTGTTGATTCCGTGAGCGTGTAAATCTTTTTTTTTCTAGGTTGTCTCACCATCATTGTCCAGTACTACCTCTTGGTCTATCCCGTCTGTATAGGCCATTGTCCTCCTTCATTCTCTCTAATTGCCTGAGCTATCACGGTCTGTTGTTTTTCATAATGGCTGTTATAAGTTGACAATTTATTTGTAGATTTATTTGTTACTTGTTATCTTCTTTTGTTGTGTTATAGGGTCTATTACTGGTCCATAAATTCTGCTCAGGATTCTGTTCTCAGGTGTTTGTATTTGGCTTTTATTTTTTTTCCTGTCTTGTTTAAATAAAATACTACATACTACAACACAAAAAATATGTCTTTTAAGGCAATAGAGTACAGTGCATATGGTTAAAAGCTTAAAAAAAATAGAGTGAGTGACTGTAACTCAAAACATGGACTTCAGAAGATTGAGCAGCTGCTTACTTGTGAGAGGACAACATATTATCCATTTATCTCTATCACTTTACTGAACACAAAACACAAGCCTCATTGTTTCTTATTTGACTTTATACTGAATCTTCTTGAGTGGCTTTGGTGTCTCATTGTAAAACTTGAATAGAGCACAGAAATGCGTACAACATGCACCCTAATTTATCATCCAGTCTTGTCAGATCCTGCAGTTTATTATTTTTTAAAAAATCTATTGTAGGCTGATGAGTTAAATTTTACAGTTAACAACCAGTTAAAAGGAACGGACTGTGATATTTTTGCCTGTAACATATGCCTGTGAGACCTGGACACTTAGCAAAACAGCTGAGAAACACATAAATGCCTTTGAATGTAAATGCTACAGAAGAGTTCTTCAAATATCATGGACACAGAAAAGAACAAATATATCCTTACTACAGGAACTTAATATTGAAGAAGGCTGGCTAGTTCATTCATTCATTCATTTGCATGTCCCTTGCGGAACTTTGCCTCCCAAACAGCACTCCTGTAGGCCTCTCGGTTGTGAGCAAGATGGCCTGCTGCTATTGCGTCCATCTGCAGATCGTCAACGATTTCTTGCAGCCATCTTCGTTTTGGTCTTCCTCTTTTTCTTTTTCCCATTACGTAACCTTCCAAAATGGTCTTCTCTAAATTATCATGATGTTTAATGTGTCCAAAATATTTAAGTTTTTTCTCTTTAATCCTCTTTACTGGCTAGTAAAGAGGATTAAATAAAGAAAACTTAATCTAGAGAAGATCATCTTGAAAGGGTACATAATGAGAAAAAGAAAGAGAGGAAGACCAAGGCAAAGATGGATGCAAGATATTGTTGATAATATGGAAAAGGATGCATCAGCAGCAGGGCATCTTGCTTACAACTGAGATACCTACAAGAGTGCTGTTAGTGCGGCAATTTTCCACAAGTGACATGCAAATGAATGAGTGAATGAATGAATTATATTTTTGCTATCCTCTACACTAGTCACTGCATAAACATTAGTTAAGAGTTCCATAACCCAGTGCAAAATGACATAAAGTATGTTATTGTTAATGCCAAAATTTTTGTGTACATGTTTTTCTAATTTAGCTCACCATTGTGTGTTTACATGCTGCTTATGGATTACATTTTTATTGTGTTCTTTTTTTTATTTATTAGATGTGATTATGAAAGAATGAGTCGGATTTCTGTGTCAGTAATACATACATATACTGTATACATGTTCCTTATCTTATATCTTTCCCATGTCATTAAATGTCACATAGGGCTCGTAAGATAGTTCACCAGTTTTTCCTGTTTTCAGCAAGCTTTTCACCTCATCAAGGGATTTTGTGTCTATTAATTTGGCCTCTCTTAACAATGTCTTCTTTAGAGTTTTCCATGGTAGGCCTCTTTTTCTTCAGCCTGTTGTACTCCACTTGATAGCTTGTTTTGGGATTCTCTGATCATTTCTTCTCATCATGTGACCAACATGTGTCCATTTCCTTTTCCTGATCACCCATGAAAATGGTTGTTGTTCGCTATTCCATCTGATCTCTGCTTTGTTCTTGAATTCATCCCACTTAATACAGAGCATTTTCCTTAGGCATTTGTTTTCAAAAGAGTCTAATTTATTGTCTGTTTCTTTAGTTGTTTTCTAGCTTTCCCATGCATAAATGAGGATGGATATTACATTTGAATTGAATAGTCTTAACTTGGTTTTTGTGGTTATAACTTTTGAATGCCATATGTTCTCAAGATTCTTGAAGACTAATGCTGCTTTTGCAATTCTAACTTCCTTTCTGGTGTCACCATCCTGGTCTATGTAGCTGCCAAGGTATGCAAATTGATTGACTTCTTCAACATCTGGCCCTTCTATGTGTATTTTTCCATTTTGATTAATGGAAATTTTCATTATTTTTGTTTTGTCCTTGTTAATTTCAAGTCCTATTTTGCTAGCCAGTGAAGACAGGCTATCTGTTTTTTTCTTGCATGGAATTCACATTGTTACTGATAAGAGTTGTCATCAGCAAAATCAAGATCTTCTAATTGATCCCATGTACCCAATCAATATCTGTGATACATGTGCAGTGTTTTTTCATTATGAAGTCTTTTGCAATTCCAAAAAGCAAAGGAGACAGTATACATCCTTGTTTCATGCCTATTTCAGTCTAGAACCATTCACACATCCTTTCTTCTGTTTTGACTGCACAAACATATCTGTTGTAGAGGTCCTTAATGATCTTGACAATTTTAGATGATATTCCACATAGGCTTAAAATTCTCCACAGTGAATCTCTGTGTATGCTATCAAATGCCTTTTTAAAGTCTATGAAGTTCAGTGGTTTGTGTTTTTCAATATGTTCTTCGAGTATTATTCTTAGAGTAAAAATGTGGTCTAGACAGCTTCTTCATTTTTAAAATCCTGCTTGTTCTTCTTTCATTGCATTATCCACTATATCTTTAAGTCTATTCAAAATGACCTTGCAAAATACTTTTGACACAACTGATACTAAGGTTACTTCTCTCCAATTGTTGCAGGCACTAAGGTTGCTTTTTTTTTTTTTTTTGGTATTTTAACAATGATTCATTTTTTCCATTTAGAAAGGGACCTTTTCTTCTTTCCAAATCCTATTATCTCATATTGTCACTATTGATAGCTTTTAACATTTTGGGTGTTATTTCATCTTCACCTGCAGCTTTGTTGTTAGCCATTAAATTTACTGCTGTTTCAGTTTCATGCAATGTAATTTCATCTAGAATGACATTTAGTTGGGTTGGTAGTAAATGTTTCTTGGAAGTATTCAGCCCATCTTTGCTTTTGGTCTTTACTTGATGTTAATAGGGTTCAAGTTTTGCTAAGGATTGGTCTTTCTTTAGATGTAATAGTACCTGTTAGCCTCTTTTGTATGTTATATAAAGTTTTGCTGTCTCCTGTTTTTGCTGCTTTCTCTGCCTCTTTCGTCATATTGTCTATGTATTCTCTTTTAACCCTTCTAGCTGAACATTTTTACTTTCTTGTCTATTTCTTTGTATATTGGTTTCACCAGATCTTTTCCAAGATCTATCTTTACATTCAACATTGCTAATTTGGGTTCTTGTCTTTCATGTATGTACTTCCATGTGTTTTCTGATATCCATGCTTTTCTATTTGGTTTTTTCAGTCCAGTGCTTGCTTTTGCTGCTGTGATTATGGTTGTGCTGTAAGAATTCCATAATTCATCTATACCTATCTCCTCTACTTCACTGGGTGTTGTGGAATGATTGGCAAGTTCCTGATTGAAATTCCTGTTAGTTCTTTCTTCTTGTAGGCTGTGGCTGTTTATCTTTCTGGGTACTGATTTCTTGTGTTGGCTTTTCAGTTTTAGTTTTATTTTCCCTATACACAGATTGTGATCACTGTTGACATTTGTACCCCTATATGCCCTTACATCTATCAGAGATGTTCTATATTGCTTTCTAATACAAAAATGATCTGTCTGGTTTCTAGTTATATCATCTAGAGATATCCATGTTGTTTTATGTATCTCTTTGTATGGAAATATTGTGCCTTCAATGACCATACCCTCTGTTAGACATATTTCAATTAATCTTTCTCCGTTCTGATTTATGTATTGTGTCAGTTCCTTCTTTCCCCATTATTTTTTCGACATTGGTGTTATCTTTCCATAACCTAGTGTTGAAGTCCCCCATATCAGTTAGGATGTCATGTTTAGGGACTTTGTTAATGATTTGTTGTAATTGGTGATAGAAATCTTCTTTTACCTCATCTTCTGAATCGTTCGTGGGTGCATAACACTGTATGATTGTCATTCTTCCATGTCTTAGGTTGTATCTTGCTCTTATTATATGACTGTTTACTGGTTCCCATTCTATAAGGCTCTTTGCTGCTACATTTGACATAATTATACCTACCCCCTCTTAGTGTTTCCTATCATCTCCACCTGAATGTATTATTAACTTAAAGTTTTCTGCCGACCTTTTCTCTGCTTCTGATGCCCAGTACATCTAGGTGGTATCTCTCCATTTCTCTGATTACCTGAGTAGTTTTTGATGGTGTTACCATTGAGCTTATGTACCAGAATCCAATCTTTGTCACATGTTTGGGGCTGAAGAATGTATTCTTTCAATCTTTGTCTGAGCTCTTTGGAGTTGGCATCCCTGATGCTTGGTTGATTTCGTTGCGAGTTTCAATAACAAGTTCTTTTTTCCTCATCTAGAGTCATCTCTAGATAGTTCCCAGGATAAGGTTGTTAGCCTTATGCCCAACTCCCGATACAGGATATGTGACAGATCAAGTGGAATTCCATTGACTTGTTTACTGTCCACTGGTACATGTTTACAAGTTGGGAAATTCATGACCTGTTTGTGGTGCTTCTTATAACAGGTGGATTTGATCTTCTGTCCTGGCTGAATGTAGACGAGAGCTTTTAATGCTTCAGTTTGCAAAGAAACTTTGTTTCTTGGGGAACTCTGGGTCTTAAAGCAAGTCATTGTAATCCACTTACCATTATGCACAGTAACATTCATTCAGCATCATCATGCTACCTGCTACAGAAACTAAAGTTCAAAATGAGAGAAAAGAATACCAAAGGTGGAGCCTGTTAATAAAAGTAAATATGAGACGAGTTCAAGAACAACACAGAGATAAGACAGATGAGCAAACAATAACCTGTCTCATGGGTGATCGGAAAAAAGAAGATGGACATATGTTGGTCATGTGATGAGAAGAAGCAATCAGAGGATCCCCAAACAAGCTATCAAGTGGAACACAACAGGCTACAGAAAAAGAGATCAACCATGTGAAATTCTAAAGAGGACAATGTTAAGAGAGGTCAGTTCAGTGGGCATAGCATCCCTTGATGAGATTGAAAAACTCACTGAGGACAGGAAATCTTGGCGAACTACCATGTGGGTCCTATGTGACATTTAGTGGCATGGGAAGGATGTAAGATAGGAGACAGCATGGTCTTTGGGTTAGATGTTCAGCTCAGGTGTTGGTAGTTATGGGTTCAAATCCAACCAAAAGTCACAGGGATTTTTCTTATGAATCCTCCAGCAATAAAACTCCCCTGCACTAAGGTAGGGGGAACTGAGCATCTGTGTGCAATGTTGCTTACATTAAAAATTCCTTAGTGGTTGGAAATAGAAAAAAAATGAATAAGCCAGATTGCTGTCAACCAGGCAAAATTTTAGGGAAAAAAAATCTACCACAGAACTGCTGCTAGTTTTTGGAGTGCTATTCTGCCTATGACACATATTCTGAGCTAGTAAATTGAACTTGGCAGCTAAGCAGAAATGCAGAAATGGGAATATTATAACTGTAATGAAGCCATTCTGAACAACAGAAATGATATGATATGAATTATGGACCATTATATATATATATTTTTTTTTTTTTTTCCAGCTGCTGAATGGCCATACAGCAGAGTCACCTCCTCTCTTCTTGAATGGCTCCGCCAATACAAATGGCACCTACTGTGGAACCACAAAGCCTCAAACTCTTCAAACTTCCAGCAATTTTCTCTATGCATATTTTATCTCTGATGATTCGCAGCGAGGTGCTGGGTTTTCGTTTACCTACTCAACCGTTTCAGTTACCTGTGGCAGTTACGAGAGACTAACACAAACTGTCAGCTCAGGGTAAGCTTCTTAAAATAAATTTTCTTATATAAGATACACCAAACAAGCTATCAAATGGAACACAACAGGCCAAAGAAAAAGAGGTCAACCACATGAAACTCTAAAGAGGACATTGTTAAGAGAAGCCAATTTAGTGGGTATAATATCCCTTGATGAGATTGAAAAACTCACCAAAGACCACCACTAGTTTTGTGGCTGAGACTGACAAATGTCCAAATAACATAAATGGTCATTATAACAAAACAAAGTATGAAGATGAATAATCCAGATTATTCAGTGCAATAAATTTCTCTGCTTTTATTTAAATAAACATCACTGATTTCACATAGGGGCTTAAAGCTGAGGTGTTGTCTCTTTTGAACTTTCATCTTGCTTAGAAAATGGAATGTGAGGACAATGTAAAGGAAATAAACAAGATATAAAAATATACATAAATGAAGAAAAACAAAAACAATATGTATCTTCTTACATCCTTTCCGTGCCACTAAACGTCACATAAAGCCCCCAAGGTAGTTTGCCAAGATGTCCTGTCTTTGGTGAGTTTTTCAATCTCATCCACCCAGCTGTAGAAGTGTCTTTGGTGAGTTTTTCAATCTCATCCACCCAGCTGTAGAAGTGTCTTTGGTGAGTTTTTCAATCTCATCCACCCAGCTGTAGAAGTGTTTTTGGTGAGTTTTTCAATCTCATCCACCCAGCTGTAGAAGTGTCTTTGGTGAGTTTTTCAATCTCATCCACCCAGCTGTAGAAGTGCCTGACTTCTTCTGGGGTTGGGGAAGGAAAGGCGGCCAGGTGTGATACTGACCATATCACCCTCTAGTGTGCTGACAGGTCAAGGAAAATATGAGCACTAACACCATATCCCTATGTGTCTCTAAGGCATGACAGGATTACCTTTTAAAAAAAAAAAGAATTAAGGTTACTTTTTAACTCACCCTCCTGTCATCTGTTTTTTTCCTTAGCACTGTTTCATAGCTGAATTGACTGAAGGGCATAGATAGCAGGTTAAAGATCTAACCTTTTCATATGATAAGACACATCACTTTCAATTATCCTGCTTGCTGCCATCACTTTTCCTGTTGTTGCCACAGAATGTGACAGAAGTATAGAACAACTCATTTCTAAAGTGAACAATCTTCTGAACAGAAAACTGACTAATACAAGAAAATAATGGATCATTCCTCACAAATCAAATCACTTTTTGTGTGTGTATATTATTACCGACAGTTGTAAATAAATAACAGTTTCTGTGACAAGAAAATAATTTTTCCAGTGAACACTTCACTTTAATGTGTGATGGAAATAATGAACAAAGAGTGGATATTAACTCTTTCACGACCGCTTACTTCCAAATCGATCCTTAATTTTTGACAACGTGGATGTTGGAGAAGGGCGCGGACATTTTGGAGAACGGGGGTCCCTGTGTAAAAGTTATTGTACCGACTTAATTCCATGATCACCACGTGTATATCACACATTAAAATAAGTAGAAATGAGTGAAGATTCCATAAATGAAGTTATTTGTCATAAAAAAAAAGAGAAGAAAAAACTGGTGTGAAATGATGGATCGATTTTTTGGCGCTAAAAAATGTTAGGGCTGAGCAATAAAATCTACTTTATACTTACCTTAACTGTGTCATAATCCAATATAGAATACATAGTCATTCAAATTTCAACACATAAAAATCAATATTTATGGATGTTTGTGACATCCGATAAATCTAACAGATCTACAGCTACGAGAAACACATATAGTAATATAGGTCTAGTTGGTCAGTGTGACCATTCTACCACTCAATCTCAAAATAAACTTGAATTTTACCCCCCCCCCCCCCCATCTATATTTCCAATATGGCTTCCATTCCCCATGCTTAAAATACTAGTTTAACTTTGTATTCAGAAGAGTTCTAACTGGTTAAATGAAAAGTAACATCGTGTTTTCAACAAAAGAAAGTCCGAATCCTTATAGGTCTCTTTGGCCGAGCACTGCCTGTGCACAAAGATCCTTTTGGGGATCGCTAGTCGTGAAAGAGTTAACAATGCTAAAGATACAGATAAATTAATAGAAGAAAAATGTCTGCACTATATATTAGTCTGTTGTGAAGAGGAGTGAAGTTTTACACATTTTAGTACCTACTGCTTTGAATTCTTTAGGTATATCATGTCACCAAATTACCCTAATGATTACCCACATAATGTGGACTGTACGTGGGTCATTGTTGCTCCAAATTCTGAAAGGATCCAAGTGGATTTTGAGGGAAGCTTTTATATTGAACCAACTAATGAGTGAGTATATCTGTATAAGATTGTGCTCTTGGTGGCATTTGGACTCAGTGTTGATTGAACAAGATAGTTAGTAAAAGTGTTTGTGGGACAAGAGAGTTGGTAACAGTGGGTTGTTGACTTAGCAGAAGTGTTAGGTTGGACAAGATTAGCATATTGAAAGAAAATAAACCCAATAAACAATGCTTATGATTAGCCTGTTTTATCTATTGTCTAAAGTCGTTTATCTGTTATTTTCTTTTCAGAGTAGTCATACACATTGTGCTCTTTTATTTAGTAACAAGAGAATTAAGTTCAAAGTTCATAATTCAGACTCCAGCTTCAATGCATCTGGAACAACCCCATGTATGCTCCACCGCATGCGGCAGCATTCATCCAAGAGTATGTTCTTTAATAGTTCCTGTCAAATGTTAGTTGTTTATGCGATGTGTTTTTTGCCACACAGTTTGGATTTCCTGCCAGCACCTTTAATCTGTCTTAGCTCCAGCAGTCTCTTCATGGCCACATTGTTCTCACTCTTCATTTTCCTGCAATCTGTCCAATACAGCCCTAGCAATGTTCCTCCTTGTCCATTGTCAGTATGCCATTTATTTTACACTGTCCAGCAAGTTTATCTACTACATCATTGCCATGTACTCTCAAGCCACATTAGGCTTGTCACAGTTGATTGGCTTAACAGATGAACCCATTCTTTTCAAAGCAAATTCTTCTCAATCTTATGAATCATACTCTGTGAATCCGTCACAATGACACCATTAACTACATCATGAGCAACTAACCATTCCATTGCCATCGACAAAGCCTCAGTTTCCATTCACATGGTTGAAGTGGTGACTTTAAAGAGAATTAACAACAATGTTAGTTTGACAGGAAAGTTAGCAACAGAGTTAGTTGGACAATAGAGTAAGCAATAGTGTTAATAAAAAAAGAAAAGTAGTTATGAACAGTGTTAATTGGACGTGAAAGTTAGCAACAGTGTTAGTTAGTCATGAAAGTTAACAACAGTGTTAGCTGGACAAGAGAGTTAGCAATGATGTTAGCTGGACAAGAGAGTTAGCAACAGTTTTAGTTGAAAAAAAAAATAGTTAGCAACACTGTTAGTTTGACAAAAGAGTTGACTAACACTGTTAGATTGACAAAAGAGTTGATTAACACTGTTAGTTTGACAAAAGAGTTGACTAACACTGTTAGTTTGACAAAAGAGTTGACTAACACTGTTAGTTTGACAAAAGAGTTGACAAAAGTAGTTGAGAAAGAGAGTCCAAGAACACTTGAATGGGTGACATGTCGCATCACGTCATGAAAAAGTAAAATCAGTGTTGCCTAGTTGGGTTCAGAAGATGTATCATTTTCAGTGATGGATACCACAAACTAGTGACATAACTGGTAGAAAAGTAATGATTATGGATGAGAGCATGTCAAAAAGTAATTATAATATCATATGAGTTACATTTTTTTGTTTTTTATATTATTCAGTTAATGTAAACCTATTAAAACTTTTAGTTCACACTTATATAAAATGGCTCAACTCTATTTCTACCAAACACCCTTGACATATGAACATGTTGTTTGTTTTTTTGTTATAAAAAATCATAGTCACTGTCTTTTACCAAGGAATAATGTAGTGCTTATTTCTGATGCTCTCAGTAAGTTTAAAATTATAAACTTCGATCTGAAGAACAAAAACATATAATTTCAGTTGTTATTTCAAAAATTTGTTTAAAAAATCCATGAAATGACCCATGGCATGCAAAAAAAGCTTATTTTCTTTATCTTGGTTTTCAGATGGATATGCTGTATGAAAGAGTGGTAGCATTAAAGATTACTCAAGTAAAATTTTAATAAAATAATCATGGTTATTTTCTTCAAATTAGAAGAATCTTCATAAGATCAAAAGATGAAAGTATTAAATTCAGACAGTATTTTAGATAGTTTTGTCTTCCTGAATGCAGTGCAGTCTTGAGCAGGCTGACAAACATCTTGTAATGACATGTCCAGACTTTCTATGATGTCCTGACTCCATCAAGGTCACCCCTTTTTCATTGTACTAGGCACAATGGTTGCTATCAACCTCTCCAAACCATTATGCCTCTTGTTGTGGCGGAAGTATTTCATCTGTCTAACTTTGATGCTGTTTACAAACCAGTTTTCTGCAACACTTAATCCTTTCATGTTATGGTGCACCAGTTTCTGAATTAGTCAGAAACACCAAGGACCACACATCTTTATTTGATTTTCTTTCTATTCTTCTGTTCATGATATTCTATTAACACATGAGCATGGAAGGTGTAGAAAGGAGATAGCCACAAGGGTACAGAACAAGATGGATCAAGTAACAGGGTAGTGTGAGGAAAACAATGTGGTGATAAACCCTGAACAAGCTAACATTGTGTGGTACTCAGTAAATAACAGAATTGTAAGATCTAAAGTCCTGATTGTGAAGTTTTGGGGACAAGATATTAAGAGAACACATTTCATGTGGTATCTAGGGATCACATTTGACCAGTCCTTGTCCTTTGCGCAACGTGTGACAGCGTAATACAAAAGGCCAGGAAAACATTGGGAGCAGTTAGGTTAAAGGCTGCAGCAAACTTTCCACAGCACGCTCTGTTCTTGCTGATGCAGGTGCTGGTGATTTCACCATTGGAGTATGGTTTAGGTCTACTCACCCTGTCATACAAAGCTGAACAGACTAGAACATGTACAGAACAAGGCAATGAGAGTGGTTCTGAGTTGCACCAGGGATACTCCTGTTGTGGTCATGGTCTTTCTGCTTGATATGCTGATTGTGTGGTCTAAAGACAAGCATGCTCAGGAAAAGGCATACATCAGGATTGTTGGCATGAAGGACCACTCTCTTCATTTCGGAGCTGGGGTTGATAAAGGGCAGACACATCAAACGAGATAATTCCTGGATAGCTGAGAATATAATAATGTTAGTTTTTGATCTAGATGAGGTGCCTAAAGGTGATGATTGGTTATGTGTATAGGACTGACCTCAGCTAACAAAGGTTACCATACAGAACGGCCACGAATGTAGAGAGACTAGGCACAGGGGCAGTTGAACTTTTGGTTCAAGATCTCATCCAGTATCTCTGTGGGTCTTCCAGCATGGTATATCTATATATATATATATTATATATATATATATATATATATATATATATATATATATATTATATATATATATATATATATATGTGTGTGTGTGTGTGTATATGTATATATGTGTGTGTATATATATATATATATATATATATATATATATATATATATATAAACTGGATAACATTAAACTTAATGGTCATGCTCTTGAAAAAGTCACTAGTTTTTCATACCTAGGAAGCAAGTTAACATCCACGGTAAACATATCAACAGAAATTATGATGCGAATTGCTTTAGCGTCAAATGCTTTCAACAATTATACTAACATCTGGAAATCAAAACAACTCATTAGGCACACGAAACTCAAGATCTTCAACTCCTGTGTAGTGTCTGTACTAACCTATGGTTGCAAGAGTTGGAGAACATCCCCAGCAATGGAAAAGAGACTAGATGCTTTTGAAAATAGGTGCCTTTGAAGACTGCTAAATATCTGTTGGCACGCTTCAGATTGGTTACATCAATAAGACAAGAAACTAAACAAGACTACGAATCAAACTTTATCAGAAGACGTCGCTGGAACTACATCAGCCACATACTTAGAATGGACGAAAAATGACTCCCACACCAAGCATTTATGTGGTCACCAGGGGGTTTTGAAAGCGGGATAGACCCAAAGACACACTAAGAAGAGTTATCACCAAGGAGTGTTCAACAATGATCATCAGAAACACCGAAGATCTAAAGCCAGTAGCAAGGAATCGCCAGACATGGAGAGCCATGTCCTCTGCCCTATGCGCTGCCTTTGGCCCAAGAGGATGAACTAACTATGTATATATATATATATATATAGATGGTTCAGTGATTCAGAACAGCAGAAGTGGTTGAGGTTTTGTTGTCTACCACAATCAAAGAGTAGTGACACAGGGTTTGGGAGCACTTGAAGTCACTGCATGAAGCACGCGAATGGAAATTGAGACTGTGTCAGTGGCAATGGAATGGATAGCTGCTCATGATGTAGTTCATGGCGTCACTGTGACAGATTCACAGAGTATGTTTTGTAAGATTGATAAAAAATTGCTTTGAAAAGAATGGGTTCATCTTTTAAGCCAGTCAAGTGTGATGAGACCAATGTGGCTTTATTGTCCAGGGCATGCAGGAGTGCATGGCAATAAAGCCGCAAACAGATTTGCCAGACAGTCTAAAATAAATGGCAGGCTGCGAATGGACAAGAGCAACATTGCTAAAGCTGTATTTGAAAGATTGCAGGAAAATGAAGAGCAGGAATGGAAGAACAATGTAGCTGTGAAGAGATTGCTGGAGCTATGACAAATTAAGGTTGCTGGTAGGAAATCTGAACTGTGTGGTGGAAAATGCATCATCAACATCTGATGGGAACCATTAGCAAACACGCTCTTGGATGGATGCTGTGGCATGCGGCGGAGCATATATGGGGCTGTCCTGAATGCAATGTTGCCGGAATCCGATTTTGAACCTTTGTTTTGACAGTGTTCTTTTTCTTTTGCTGTGAATTGCAGGTTTAGTTTCCTCTAAGTATAACACAGTACACTGCTCTGGTCACCTTTTTGCCCATGTTCCTGAAAATGCACTAGAATAGGATCCTTTATGTCCCAAAAGAAGTCAGAGTGATTTTCTTATTTACCAGAGAAAAGTGTTTCCACTGCATGTTTCATCTCGTGCTTTCTGGTTTACAGTGATGAACCCATGTCTCATTGCCAGTAACAGTCCGCTCCAGAACACTCAGAACTTTTTCGTAACATTTCAGGGATTGGATTTCAACTGTGTTGTTGTTTGTGCAGATCAGTAAGCTGTTTTGGTATCTTGCACAGATTTGACAGTGCCACAATACCATGCATTTGGCATGTTCTGATTCATAGTTGGGTGTCTAAATGTGCAGCAACTGTGGATATTGTATTCACAATGTCTCTGATCAAGATTTGCACCCTGTTGATATGGGGTTTTATGCACCATGTTGATGTGGGGTTTTATGCACCATGTTGATGTGGGGTTTTGTGCACCATGTTGATGCTGGGGTTTTGTGCACCATGTTGATGCAGGGTTTTATGCACCGTGTTGATGCAGGGTTTTGTGCACCATGTTGATCTGGGGTTTTGTGCACCATGTTGATGCTGGGGTTTTGTGCACCATGTTGATGTGGGGTTTTGTGCACCATGTTAATGCTGGGGTTTTGTGCACCATGTTGATGTGGGGTTTTGTGCACCATGTTAATGCTGGGGTTTTGTGCACCATGTTGATGCTGGGGTTTTGTGCACCATGTTAATGCTGGGGTTTTGTGCACCATGTTGATGCTGGGGTTTTGTGCACCATGTTAATGCTGGGGTTTTGTGCACCATGTTGATGACAGACCAGATCAGGCTTCTTCCTCTCACTCTTTCTACCCTCCTCAGAAACTTCTGAGACATGCTGTTTCTCATTTTCAAAACCCCATGGAGAATTTCAGCAGGTTTCAATGCCTCTGCCCAAAGAAATTTCACTGCAGCACATTGCTGTGAATATCTGAATAAACAGCAGCTGACCAAAACAAATACCCTGCTGCCTTGCAGGTCAGTCTCATTAGGCGAAGGCTAATGGAGAAAACTGTATACAAACAGAGCAGAAGGTAAAGGGAAAATCTCCACCATACCGTCATTCCTTTGTCAAATCGTGCTTCAACGATCAAATTTTCTAAGACAAGGCATGAACCTAGTAGTGACTGGAAAATTCAAAGGAAAAAGGAAGACAGGAAGACCAAGAGACTGGACTGACAAAGCAGAATGGAAAAAGAAAAGAATATGAACTAATCACATACACCAAGGACCAGACAAGATGGATAACCATTATTGTCGGTGCTATCTGACATGGAACATGATGATGATAATAATAATAATAATCATAAACATTGTTCAACAGTGGTGCAGTCAAGCAGCTCAGTGTTCATGTTTATTTGACCTTGGCTTCAACTAGACTATGGACAGAGTGCTGTACTGTATGTATCTGAATTACTCATCAGACATTATGAAAATGTATTGCAATAGTTTCTATCTGTTGTAGTTATCATATAATATATATATTACTCACATCTTACATCCTTCCTATGCTATTAAACATCACATAGGGCTCACATGGTAGTTCACCAGTTTTTCCTGTCTGCAGCAAGTTTTTTAACTTCATCGGGATATTTTATGCCTAATAATTTGGCCTCTCTTAACAGTGTCCGTCTTCAGAGTTTCATGAAATCGACCTCTTTTTCTTTGGCCTGTTGTATTCCACTTGATAGCTTGTTTTGGGATTCTCTGATTGTTTCTTCTCATCACGTGACCGATATATATCCATCTCCTTTTTCTGATCACCCATGAGACAGGTTGTTCACTCATCTGCTTTTCTTCTTGAAGGAAGCAGGGAAATTATGTAAAAAAAAAACTGTCAAGATTCTCATGAGAATTATGCATAATTCTGAATAAAAACTAAGAAATCTTGACAGATTTTTTTAACATAATCTCCCTGCTTCTTTCCAAATGGAATAACTGTTCATTTTGTATAAAATTATATCAGAGCAGTACTAATGGAAAGGAGAGGCCTATCAAATGAGTTTTCTTTGAGGTCTGCTTTTCTCCAGAATATACTGAGCCAATAATTTTCAGAACTTCCATTTATATATTTCCCTGGCTTTCTCTGGTTTCATAATCTTCAAGAACTTAATATTGAAGAAGGCTGGCTAGTAAAGAGGATTAAACAGAGATAATTTAAATATTTTGGACACATTAAACATCATGAGAATTTAAAGAAGACAGTCTTGGTAGGGTACATAATGGGTAAAAGAAAGAGAGGAAAACCAATGTGAAAATGGCTGCAAGACATCATTGATAATCTGCAAATGGATGCATCAGCAGCAGGGCATCTTGCTTACAACTGAGAGGCCTACAGGAGAGCTGTTAGAGAGGCAAAGTCTGCAAGGGACATGCAAATGACAGACTGACATATTCTTCAGTTTGTCTTAAAATAATTTCTCTTATTTATTCATCATATCTCAGTTCATGCTGACATGTTAATCATTTTATTCTTGTCTAGGTGTCATTTTGACTATGTTGAGTTTCATGATGGTGGCACTCACATGTCCCGACTAATTGGGTCCAGACTTTGTGGATCATCTCTTCCCGGAACAATTGTAACAACAGAAAATGTTATGTTTGTAAGATTCCGTACAGACAACAACACTGCTCATGCAGGTTTCAAGGCCAGATACTCTATTGGTGAGTATGGTGATAATTCATTTTGTTATTCCAGAAATGTGATGAGAATTTGTGGTGATCTCTAGCTCTGTTCTCACAGTCTAAAAAGAATGTTAAAATTACTTGCATGGTTCTAATGTTCTGGGCATGCAGGTTGGAGAGGCCCCCATATGAGGTATGTGAGATTGGACAAGCGTAGAAGATTGACCCCGAGCATTCACAGAATGAAGGAATTGGGAGTGAAAGAAGGTGTGGGAAGAATAAGTTCCCTCCATGGATGGAAGCAGTGAACCCATGATCAGTGTGCAACAGGTACATTTGGAATGCACACCTTACATTGGTTACTGGAAAGGGCAGCAGAGAAAATATAAAGGTGTTCTGACTGCAGTGATGCTGTCTCTTGAGATCAGTCAATCTTCCAGTCAAACCATTGTTAAAAACTGTCATTTACAACCTATATACCAGTTTCCCAGCATACGGGGGGTGGGGGGGGGGGAATACTTTGGGGCTGAGGGATTAATGACCATTTACCTAGATCAACCTTTGTGTGTGCAGGTTAGGTTACAGAAAAGGACCCTGACTCTGTTATGAGTCAGACTCATGTTTTTCAGTTCCCATATTAACACATAATTCACAAGAGCAAATTGAAAGAAGCCATTCATAATTAATATGGTTGTCTTTAGTGGAAAATGAAGTAGTGCCTATTTTTGACTTTCCTGTCAGTTTAAAAATTAAAACTCCAAAGTGTGAAACAAGATCATGTGTTCACATTTATTTTGTTTTTGCAGTTTTGGACCAAGTCTATAGATTGTTTAAGTGCACGAAGAAAGGATTTTAATTAAATATCTGGCCATACCATTCTGGAAAACTGTTTTGGATAATGACTTTACTTTATCTTGCCTCTTGTACAGTGAAGTTAGAGAGAGATGCAGTTGGCATTTTTGGCTCAGATGGGTGACCTCAGTGCCAGTCATGCCATAATTAGTGAGCATCTCTCTGATACCATCTATCCATCTTTTTTCTGAGTCTTCCTCTTGATCCATGTCCTGAGTTCTTTGGTTGAAGGCTTTCACAGCTGGCTGTGAGTGTGTGATTCTCATTAAATGGCCGAACCACTTGATACTTTGCTTGTCTGTGTGTCATAGACATGATGTAGTTCCTACCATCTGTCTTATGGTGCCATTTCTTAGCTTGTCAAACATGGTGACATTTGCTGCTGTCCTAAGACATCTCATTTTACATGTGGTTATTTTATTCTGTTGTTTCTTAGTAAGTGCCAGTTTCTGGCATTGGTAACATAGTGTTGGTATGAAAATGCTGTTAATTAGTTTTCTCTTAGTTTCAGGTGGGATGTTGGGGTATGTAAACAGCAGGGAATAGCTAGCATGCAACAGCACTTGCTCTTTGTGCTCTAACATCATTCTCTTTGTCAAGCTTCCCATCTTCTATGAACATGCATTCAAGATACTTGAATTCTTTTACTTGTTATATTTTTCTGTCATCAATATATGCATTCAATTTAGATAATGAAATTTGTATATATTGATTTCAGCCATAATTTGTAGATGCATGCAATATATATGTAACACTTAATATCTTTCATCAGCTACTTGTGGAGGTCGCATTGTTGGAAGCAGTGGAGTCATCACAAGTCCAAACTATCCTGGAAACTATGGCAACAACCAAGAATGTTTGTGGACCATTCTTGGCCCAGTTGGGCATTACTTAATTTTTGAAGTGACTAACTTAGACATTCAGTATTCTGAGAACTGTACAGCAGATGTTGTGGAGATTCGAGACTTCAATGAAACTGGTGATGTGTTACTCCGAAGATGCTCATATTCTTCTATCAACCGAATAGAAACATCAGACAGTTTTGCTTATGTTCGATTCAAATCTGATGGATCTGAGGTTAGAACAGGATTCAGAATAACATTCCAAGCCAGTCTAGAAGGTACTGAAATAAAATAGTTTGTAACAGTTTTTTTACATTAACCTTTCTTATCTTATGTCAGAGATTTTTAGAGAAACTAATTTTGACATTTTATTTATATGTCATAATTTCTTGGACCAGCTGACCAAAAATTATTATTAATTATTATTATTATTTATTTATATAAAATTAATTAACCTTTTGTATTCCTTATCAGCTCATATATGAGGGCTATTCTAAAAGTCAGTTTCCGATTTGATGGTTAAAAAAAAATGTCAGAAACCAAAAATTTAGTACATACAAAACTTACTTACATAACTGCATTAAGAAGAACACTATACAGCTTGATTTTACACCCAGTTCTGTGCTATCAATGGACACTAACAGCTAAAAACAAAAGGAAAATTATCACAACAGAAATGAGATGTTTAAAGAGAATAATAAATGAAATGAGAAGAGACGAATCAGGGCATGACCTGGAGTAATACTAGTACTACGCTGCCTCTCCAGAAACAAGTTGTCAAGTGGTTTGACCATGTTACACAACTGTCACCAGACAATATATCACAGAAATCATTCACACTAAGAACTGTAGGAAACAGAGGAAGAAGCCACCCATGCAAGAGGTGGAGGGAAGAGCTCTGAGAAGCCTTAAATATCTCGTTACATGAAGCAAATCACTGAGCCCTACCAAAATGTCTGTTTGCCCCCTTCGACACTGAAAAAAGTATATGAGGAAGGAGAAAAGTCAAGACATAAGTGCATTACTTTTCCGTATAGTTGTCACCCACATTCAGGCACTTGTCAGTCCATAACACCAGCTATTGCAATTCATCATCAAAGAATGGCATTGTGAGAGGGAGAGGCCAATTGTTTATTTCATCCATGAGCTTTTCATTGGTTTTATAGTGCTGAGTAGTCAAACCAACCTTCATCTTGCTTGGCAACAAGTTCATATTATAATCTCTCTCTCTCTCTCTCTCTCAAACTTAAGTGCCCAGAGCACATGAGGCTTCTGCAAGTGTTTTCCATAAATGCCTGTCCTTTGCCTTTTTTTTTCCGCTCTTGGCCAAGTGAGCCCTCTATTGCTCAACATCCTCTCTGTTGTTCTTCTCCATGTCTCTTTTGGTCTACTCTTACTTCTTTTCCCCTGTGGTGTCCGTCTTAGTGCTATTTTTGGTAGTGAGTTGCCAGTCATTCGGAGCACATGTTCCAACCATCACCAGAGTCTTTCCTCAATAACTGCTGTCAGTGGCTTCATCATATTATAGTAGGGGTGGTAAAATATCTCCCACTTGAACTGCTCAAGTAAAACCTTTGTGTGAGTGACAGCACGGGACCTTGTGTTGTCATGCAGGAGAACAATGCTCTTGTTAAGTATTCCACACTTTTTGTTTTGGATTGACTTCCAAAGCTTATTCAGCATATCACAATCAATCTCTGATATTATTATGGTCTCTGGTGCCAAGAGTCATATCAAAGCAAATCACACCACAGATCACACAGCTGACAAGAATGGCAATTAAAGATTCCTTGTATACTCAGTTGTATTTCATGCACAACTGAACAAAATGGACCATGGGCTGGCATTTACTGTTTGTTACAGAAAATGTGCTGTGTTGCTGTGTCAGCTAGTTTATTTTTACCAGCCAATCAGAGGTTGATATTGGAAATGGCCACATATTAAATTACCTATTACAATTTTCAAAAGCTGGAAATCAACTAAAGAAATAGACAAGAAATTAGAGTCTTTTGAAAACAAATGCCTAAGGAAAATAATTGGTAAAAAGTGGAATGAATTTAAGAACAACACAGAGATAAGATGGATGAGAAAACAACAACCTGTCTCATGGGTGATCAGAAAAAGAAGATGGACATATGTAGCCCATGTGATGAGAAGAAACAATCAGAGAATACCAAAACAAGCTATCAAGTGGAGCACAACAGGCCGAAGAAAAAGAGGTCGGCCATGTGAAACTCTAAAGAGGACATTGTTAAGAGAAGCAAGTTTAGTGGGCATAGATTGAAAAACTCGTCGAAAACAGGAAAACTTGGCAAACAACTATGTGAGCCCTATGTGACATTTAACGGCATGGGAAGGATGTAAGATGTAAGATAATTTTCAAATATCAGTCCAATATAAAAAAAAATGTGAACATGATAGTTTTAAAATGTCTAAATTAAAAAAGAAGGAAGTACAGCAAGTGGAATATTTTAAATCATATCTTGAAAAAAAAATATGGATTAATATTGATACAGAAGAATTGAAAAATGTTTGTGAATGAGTGTGATAGAAAAGACATTTTTTTAAATTGAGAAGAAAACATTTTAAGGCAAGCTAATCTAAAAGCAATTAAAAAATGTTGTTTTCTGAAGGAAGTAGAAGTGTTGTCTAGCAATATAAACAGAAAAATCACTCTTATAATCCTCTTCTCTCTTTTCATTGATATGGCAGTGCTTTGCAGAAACAAAAAATATAAATTAATGCTTTTTGCCACTCACAAATTTTGGCAGAAAGTTCTGTCTAACAAATGCCATGTTTACTGGCATTAGTTGTCATAACTCTCTACAGCTTTCTGTTTTGTGTTGCCTGTATGGTTTGTTCTGGTGTTGTCTTTCCATGCCATCTTGCCAGTCGATCCAGAATTTTCTCTTTTGGTCTCTTATATTTTGGGCAGAAAGTTAGTTAAGTTTTTTTTATCTTGCGCATTTTTGCATTGTGAACATTTTTACATTTTAACAATAACCACAGAAGAATTAACCGTTTCATCAGACATTTAACAAATAGTAACTTTTGACCTTTCCAGTCCTTGTTTCTGAGTTTTCATTTTATTTTTGTTTATAGAAAGCAGTTTTATTATTATTATTATTATTATTAGTTTGTTTATGTGTAACTGCAAACTTGGGCTCTTAACAGCTGAAGATATTGTGATAATCATTCTAACAAATCCATATATGCTCTTATCTTCTCCTCATGTCCTCAAATAATAGAGATCAATAGTACCCATTATATACCATTAACATGATGTTAGTATTTGGGGGTTACCACATTTTACTCACAAGTCTTTTGTCCTAAACAGAAATATTATGTCATAGAGTGTCCCAAAAATAAATATACTTGTATGTCAAGATAACATTAATAATAAATGTTTTGTTGAACTTCTAGTCAGCTTATATTGTAGATTTAGCTAATCCCACCAGTCAGTTTGCTCTTTTGCTTTCTGTGTCAGCTGAAAAACAAAGCCCTCATAAACATTTTTGTAATCAAGCAAGACACCCTCGGTGTTTTACTGTGAAAGTTTGTAGGACCTATTTTTAGCCCTTACAACAGTATGAAATTTTGAACTGTAAGTTACAGTACAAAACAGTATTATTGCAGTTATTGTATTTTTTAAATTTTGTGTAAAGTAATTTGTACAACAAGAATGAATTCTATGGAAAGTAAGCTAGAGAACATTCATTACTTCATGTCAACACAAGTTGGTGGTCATACATACCCATTTTGTGTGCTCCTGGGTATTTCCATTTGACTCAGTTTTGCCTTTTTTTTTTTTCTTGAGTATATGTTTCTTGAGATCTCGTCTCTGATCTTACTTTTTATTTTCTTCATGGCAACAAAGACTTTGTTGAATTCCCAGAATGGACAAAAAAAAAAACAAAAAAACTTCTCAACAAAAGAAAAGCTTCCAAGGGAAATTTGATCTCTTACCTCTTCGTCCAGGTTAAAGTAAAAAAGTAACACAATAGCCTGTGTCAAGAAGTTTTAGCTAACTCTGATTCATTTTCTCTGATACTCCATTCATGGACACAAAAAAGAACAAATATATCCATACTACAAGATCTTAATATTGAAGAAGGCTGGCTAGTAAAGAGGATTAAAGAGAGAAAACTTAAATATTTTGGACACATTAAATGTCATGATAATCTAGAGAAGATGATCTTGGAAGGGTACATAATGGGAAAAAGACAGAGAGGAAGACCAAGGCAAAGATGGCTGCAAGACATCGTTGATGATCTGCAAATGGATGCATCAGCAGCAGGCCATCTTGCTCACAACCGAGAGGCCTACAGGAGTGCTGCTAGGGAGGCAAAGTTCTGCAAGGGACATGCAAATGAATGAATGAGTGAGTGAATGAACTCCATTCTTTTAGCTTAATCATTTAGTTAAATAAGGAGCCTCATTGCATTAAGATCTTACTGCTATTTTTGAACTGCTAGGATGAAAAAAAGAAGTTGTATTTCAAATACTTTGCCTTTTTTTTTTTTTCAGAATGTGGTGGACAATTGACCACATCCACAGGTGTGATAACATCTCCCAATTATCCCGGAAACTACTCTCACCGCCGGAGATGCCAGTGGGATATTATTGTGGCGACAGGAAGACGAGTGACTCTGACGTTCAGCAATTTCCAACTTCAAGTGTCTCTATTTCCATTCTGCATACATGACTATGTACAGGTAAGTTCATAACGTGCCATTTTCACCATAAACTCACAGTTCTCTGGAAATGTGAATTGTGTTTATTTGTGAATAATATTGGTCTGATATTTTGTGATTTTTAAATGATCAGAAACCACAAACTGCATTTGACTTTGACTTTTCTGAACCCTGGGTTGTCATTCATTTTCTCTTGTCCAGGTAGTAGAGTGTACAGTTTTTTTTCACTGACCATAAACCACGTAGGTACACACTGCATCTTTCTTTAAAAAAAAAAACAAAAAAACACCTCTTTGTCTGGTTAATGAGGAATATAATGATAACAGTGGTAAAGCTAGTACTAGAGTAGAATAGAAGCAGAGAAAAATGTATGGTTCAGCTTTACAGGGGACTGGCTAGCATAGTGGTTAGAACACTTGTTTAGCAACTGAATGGTCGAGGGTTTGAATACCCAGTTGAGCGGGATTTTTTTTTCCAACCAATACATCCCTAAGGTTGACCCAGCCTCGTAAAATGGATACCAGAGAAAATCTGGGAAGGAAAGGCAGCGAGGAAAGGAACTGGCCACCCTACCTCATACGCTGATGGCACAGCATAATGAGGTCTCTAACACTTCATCCCCTGCAGCATTTGCTGTGGGACTATCTATCTTATCAGTTGTACAGAAAAAATAGAAAGAGGAGGGAATCTGAAGAAATTATAATAGAAATTACAAGAAAAGAAAGCAGAATTGAAAAATGATAACTTTCACCAAAGACAACTTCATCAGGTACCATAGAGAAGAGAGCACAAAAAACAATTATAGGAGAACTTGTCAAACATTAATCAGCTTTGTATGGAAGCACACCTTCAAGCATTAGTCTTATTAGGACTGCAGTGAAGTATTTAGAGGGTTAAGGGGTGCACAAAAAGTGATGACAACACAGAAGGAAGTTGGGTGAAAGGTGAGAAATGGTAACACTGACTCTCGCCAAATCTCGGGTCAAAATGAAAAAATGCAGCAGGGTGTGAAAGAAATTTTAAAAAAAAGAAATGAAGCACGGATTTAAAGCAATACCCAGGGAAACGACCATGCCCACTCCAATTAATTCGAGCTCAGAACAGCGGATGGAGTATCCATGCATCTGTGGCAGGAAATTTAACACTCAACGTTGCATGAAGATATGCAGAAAGAAGAAGGGATGTGGTTGTTCCTTGCTGCCCATCACTCAACAGTGCACTGTGATGCCAGTCTCAGATAAGATATTAGAAGATCTCTGTCAGGATATAAACCACATCACAGAGAATATTCAGGTTGGGTCAGGCAGGAGGGAGGCAATGCAACCCTCCAACGAGACCAGAGACAAAATTAACTTCCCACCAGCAAGTGCCAAAAGAATATGGGAAAACCTGGACAAAGGGCTATGAAAAGAATTGGACAAACAGCTGAGAGGGAAAAGCTTTGTGAAAAAAATGGAAGAATTTAGTAATATCATATATCTTCACTGCCACAAAGAGTTTGGAACCAAACAGGCAAAAAGAGAAAAAGTAACACCAAAAAAGTCCAGAAGACAGAGGAAAATAGAAGCAATAAGGCAGCAGAAGAACCATGCCCGGAAAATGTTCAAGAAGACACATGAAGCAGAAAAGGAAAGACTAAGACAGGTTTGGCAGCATCTAAAATACCAGCACGATGCCCTTTGCAGAGCTGAAAGACTATGTAAAATGAAGAGGGAAACCAGATATGCAAGAGAGAAGTTCTACAGAGATCCCTTCAGGTTTGCCAAGCAGTTATTTGAACAGCCAAAATCAGGTACGCTGAAAGCAAGTAGGGAGGTACTCGAGGAACATCTGAGCAAGACATACTCTGATAAAAATCAGCATACACCTCTCGAGCAGATGAAAGGTCTAGTATGGCCCTGTGCACCAGGCAGCAGATTTAGATGCATCCCACTGACCTTATAAGAAGTAGAGAGCATAGTAGGGAAGGCTAAAGGCAAGTAAGAACCAGGCCCAAATGGAGTCCCTTACATACTATACAAAAGATTCCCCGAAATACTAAAGAAGCTCCATAAACTCCTACGAACAGCATGGACCAAGGGAGTCATAAGTAAAGAATGGAAAAAGGCTAACAGAGTATACATCCAAAAGGAGCAGAATTCCATTGAAATCAACTAGTTCAGACCAATCTCACTTTTGAATGTGGAAGGAAAGATATTCTTCTCTGTGATGGCAGGAGACTAACAACATACCTCCTAGATAATGGTCATGATGATACATCCGCACAGAAGGGATGAATTTCAGGTTCCCCAGGATGTCATGAGCATGCATCAATGGTTTGGGCAGCTACAGGCAAGATCTGGAGAGCAAGATCTACAGGTAATATGGCTTGACCTAGCCAATGCATATGGCTCAGTACTGCACCAGATGATATGGCTAGCATTAGACATGTATCATGTGCCAAAAGAAATCACAAAGATGCTGAAAATGTACTTCACAGGGTTCCTCATGAGGTTTGGAACATCAGGATATATTACAAGATGGATCGAGCTCCAGGTAGGAGTTGCAGTGGGCTGTACAGTATCTCCCATATTGTTCGTACTAGCCATGCAAGTAATCCTGAGAGCAGCAGAAGGAGCAGCAGAGGGCCCAATGTTCAGAAATGGATGTCAGATGCCATCACTAAAAGCGTTCATGGATGACACAACAGTAATGACAACCAGTGAAGCACAGGCAAGAAAGATGTTAGAGCATTTGGACAGCCTTATCACATGGTGTCACATGAGCTTCAAGCCAAAGAAGTCAAGAAGCCTGTCACTCAGAATGGGGAAAGTGATAGAAAGATCGTACACAGTGGCAAATCAAATAATCCCAACTGTAGGGGAAGAGCCAGTGAAGAGTCTTGGCAGAGTATTTGATGCTTCCATGAAAGACTCAAATGCAGTGAAGCAGATCATAGAAATGGCACAAAATGGACTGAACATCATAGACAAAAGCAAGCTACTGGGGAAGTTCAAAATATGATGCCTCCAGTTCATGCCACTACTCATTTACAAAGTAAGTACCAGCATAGTAGAGCCAGTCAAAAGAAAGATAAATAAATCCATAAGAAAGTGGTTAGGCATACCACCAGGATTAACTTATGTAGCACTGTACTGCAAGAAGAGCAAACTGCAGCTACCATTCACATCTGTGGTTGAAGAATACAAGGTATGAAAGGCAAGGCTTGCAATGATACCACAAGAATCTACAGATCCAGTGGTACAAGAAGTGCAGCCAACACTTAAAACTGGACAAAAATGGAAAGTAGGTGAGGAAGTGACCGCAGCCAGGGAAACACAGGAGCTGAAAGAAGTAATAGGATACACCCAGACCAACAGAAGGGGACTTGATCATGGTGAAATCAAATGGTGGTCAAAGGCCTCCTGTAAGGAAAGAAGGGATATGATCATCAGCAAATTAAGGAATTCAGAGGATGATAAGCAGGTCCAGAAGGCAGTCCAACAGGCACAGCAAGGTCAATGGACAGCATGGGAGGAAGTCCTGCAGAGATCACTAACATGGAATGACATCTGTAAAATGGCCAGAGCTACTTATGACCTTCTTCCTACAGGCTCCAACCTATACAAATGGGCTTTATCAGAAGATACAAAGTGCCCTCTCTGCAACGAAAGGCAAACATTGGAACATGTGCTGCCAGCATGCAGAGTATCATTAGGTCAAGGATGCTACACCTGGTGGCACAACAGAGTGCTGCATGAACTAGTAGCCATTGTAGACAGGGCAAAAGATAAAGCAAATAACACCAAAAGAGTTGAGGTCCCACCTAAATACTTCATAGGTGCTGGTATGACATCAAATATTGAAATCAAGGACATTCCCTTACCATCACTGCTAGATGGTGGAAATGACTGGGATGTGATAGGTGGACCTACCAGGAAGAAGAGAGTACCCGACTGCCATCAAGAACACAGGAATGTGACCGGACATTGTAGTGTATTCCATAGAAAAACATGAATTAATAATGATCGAGCTTACAGTTGCGTATGAAATAAGAATAGAGGAGCAACATCTATTCAAATGTGAGAAGTACAATGACCTGGTCAATCAACTGAGGCAGGAGGCAGGAGTCAGGGCAAAAGTTATAGCTGTATAAGTAGGAGCAAGAGGACTCATAGCAACATCAACATACGACCTATGTAACCAAATGGGCATAAAGGGACAAGCAAAGGCATTGAAAAGGCTTTCAGAAACAGCAGAAAAAGGTTTATGCTGGGTGTGGAGTATGCGAAACAAGCACTGAGAACATAAATAATTTCATTTGTCACAACCAGTACCAGTCCTCCGTAGCTAAATCGCTAAAAGACGCACTTCAAAGTGCAGTGCCAACTGGAAGATCATGGTTTCAATCCCAGGACAAAAAAGCAACAACTCACAAGACCTCTGGGAGTCATGACCCTTAGAGTGTCAGGAGTTTAATAGGGCCGAAACACTTGTCTGAGGGGGGTTACTTCCTCTGATGATCTGAAAGAGTTGTCTTGTTGTTCTGCTCTCTTCAGTAGAGAGTTTCCTGCATACCCCAGAAAGGCAGCACATGAAGCAGAATGTATAACACACACAGAATGTGCCTGGACTTGGCAGTTCTGAACTAGAATTCGCTGCCTAGTGGTCTCTTTCTTCTTGTTAGAAAGTTACTTCAGCATACAACTTCTCTGAGATCTTATTTAGAGATCTTGACTTCTTTGTTCCTATGTTACACACTTAAAAACATATACAAAAACTACCCAGGCATGCGAACTACAACCACTAGGACAACATAGAAACAGTATGACTTACACTTGGCAGACTTTCAAGACTTTCACTACTTGACATGTCAGAAAAACCACAGAGGCATTGATGTAGAGTAGACTGACAAAAACAAAGCAGTTTATTAATGAGAAAAAGTAAGTGAGGATAGGATAAACCCAGCTGACACACAGCAGAAAATGGCAAAACAATCACCATGTCTTCCCGGCAAGAACTTGTTTGCCTGGGAAGCAGGAAAACTAAACTGCAAAAACGTAAGCAATTCCATATGTACAAATTACTGGAATTCACACTTTGAATAGTACAACACTTCATAAGAATGGTCGAGGGTTTGAATACCCAGTTGAGCCACTCCTAAAAACTGAGAATTACCACACTCGAGAACAATAACATGACATGAAAAATGAATACTTAACTATGCTTTTTGTCCTAAAAAGGATAAACAACTTTTCAACTACATCTTGAGATAATTTGTCCAAATATCTAGCTCATCTGGTTTAAAAAACTTGCCCAAAAAACATTAATTCATTTTTCTTCTTTTGATGATACATATTCCATATCAAAGTGATTTCACATACACACTCAAGAAGAAGAAAAAAAAAACATACATTCTTTCAAATGACAAAAAATAATGTCATGACTTTTGAGGCCCAACCTCAAAACAAATCACGTCATTGACCTTGTGATGAATTTACATTGGCTAACCTCCCGATTCTCATCTTCAGTGGCAACAATAGGATATACCACACATACTCAGTGTGAAAAATGTGATTTACTGGCTTCTTGAAAACCATAATATTCCCATCATACTCTCAACGAATTTCTTCCTTTGACGTCCTTTATTCTATCCCAAGTACTCATCTATCCATGATAACTCTTGGGTCTCCATGTTAATCTTTGCTAGTGCTGAGGATGCCCTCATATTTTTTACTCCCAATACAACCTTGTCAGTTACACTAATCAATTTGGCAAAATCCAAGTATTTCACTCTAGTGTATCTATTATATGCAAAAGTTAGTCTCAGTATCTAAAAAATTGGAAGCATGTAATCCACCACCACCATAAAAAAAAATATATACCTAGCTAATACCTGGTATAACACTGACATTCACAGCTTTAGGGCTATACAATAGTAAAAAAAAGGTAAAGGTAACCCTGTCATGCCTTAGAGGCACATAGGGATATGGTGTTAGTGCCCATATTTTCCTTGACCTGTCAGCACACTAGAGGGTGATATGGTCAGTATCACACCTGGCTGCCTTTTCCTTCCCCAACCCCAGAAGAAATAGGGTACCCATTTCTACAGCTGGGTGACTGGGGTGCCGCCAGCCGGATTCGAACCCCCCGACCTTCACCATGAGAGACCAGTGCACTAACCACTTCGCCACTCAGACACCCCTATACAGTAGTAGTAATACCAAAAAATTACATCATCAGTGCGAGCCATATTAGTCTCATTTCTCATAAATATAAAAAAAAAATTGTCACATTATCATCGATAAAGAGTTACCACTTGTATATTTATATACATGTAAGCGCATCAAACTGAACCCTGAACATAACATTAGAGATCTCTCACTTGTATCCCTTCTGTTTCCTCTTGTTCCTCTGCCCCAGTAACTATTATCTCTGCTTCCTCAGGGGTTACTATATCCCCTCTCATACCTTCTCTCATTGTTAAAAATTCTCTTGTTCTGACCTAAAATAAAACTATTTTCTCTGTTTCCTGTAGTATTATTATATCCTCTGTCATAGATTCTCTCATCATTAAAAGCTGTCCTGTTCTGACCTGATATAAAACTATTTTCTCTGTTTCCCTTAGTATTATTATAACCTCTCTCATAGAGTCTCTCATCTTTAAAAATATTCTTGTTCTGATCCTCCATGCAAGTTAGTGTTTTACATGTTCTTATAATGTTAGAAATGTCTTTTTCCATGTCTGCTAAAAAAGACTCTTTTATGCCTTGCCATTATGTACAATCACATATGACAAAAGATGATGAGATGATGATTTGATATCAATTATAAATTTCTTTTATGTCCATGTATTTTTTCCTTTCATATTTAAAAAATATTTTTTATTCATTTTAGGTTTCAAATGGAATTATTTCATCATCACCAACCTTTGGCATATTTTGTGGGAACGATATTCCACCGACTCTTGAATCTTCTGGTAATGCAATGAGGATTACATTTTTCACAGATTCATCTGTCAGCAGCGGTGGATTTCGTGCCACTTATAGTTCAGACAGAGAAGCAGGTGATATAATCTTTCTTGCGTCAGATTGAAAGATTATAAACTCACATGGACATATTCATTCACACAGTCATGTCATCCTAGCCATATCATACAGTGTAGTTGTATCAGAGAAGCTTGGCTTGGATATCCAGCTTTCATGATACGTCTGATTCCAGTTCTGGCAACACATTTTCAATGCTTTCATGGTGCACTTGATTCCTGTACCATCTCTTGATTTGGTCAATATCTTCAGTGTTTTCATAAACCTATATGATTTTTTTTTTTATTTCTGTCAACACATTTTCAATGTTTTTCATCCTATTCCATTCAACATTTCCCTGTAATAAAGTGTTTTGTGGTATGCTATGCACCTTGAATGACAAGATGGAATGCCATAAAAGACTGCACCATTGAAGGACAACTTCTAAATTGCGCAACAGCAATATTTAAAAATTGTGAATGTGCAATAGGAATAAAAGCAGGTATCTTTAAATGGTTTAAAGTTAATGCATCTGTAAGGTCTTATCACCATATAAATATCATTTTAGTTGGGGGGAAAGATACTGTCCATTCTGGCAATTGGTGACCCATAGCTCACATGATGGCATCAGGGTTTGGCAAACCATAACTAAGACCCTGTCCCACCTCTCCATTGGTACCCTCAGTAACAGGCCTGCTCTGGCTAACAGAGCAGGGAAAAAGAAAGGCTAACAGAGCCAAAGTCCCTATGGTGGTAGAGTCTGCTAAAGTGGTACTGTACACCTCCTGCTTTTTAGCTGCACCCCAGGACTGAAAAAAAAAATAGCTGCCAAAATCCCACAGTCATTGCTGATATGATGCTGTACCTCAACACCTTCACAGCATAAGCACAAAGAACACCCAGCCTGCATTTCCAGGGAGATAGAAAAGACAAGACAAGACATTATCAGCTGAGTTAAGGTAAAGAAAATAACATCTTGGCATCTGTATCCACAAATAAAAATACATCAACTTCCAGGGAGAAGAATCTATGATCTACACCAAAACTGAGAAACAAAAAATTTGTAAGGCATCTGTAGGAGTATTTTTCTCTGAACCATGAAGATTGGGGAAAGAACAGGGGTTGAAAGGCAGTGCCATATTGAGAAGTGACTTCTTCACTGTAATGATGAAGGAAAGGTCAAGACGATGGCAAATGTAGAAAGACTGGTTGTTATGGTGACCACAAGATGGAAAATGTAGAAAGACTGGTCATTATGGTGACCAAATATTCCAATCAAATATTGGTGGATATAGCCATGATAGAAGCCACTCAACAAATTGATTTATAGCAGTTTTCGTAAAGAGATGACATTCAGCTGATTGAAAGCTGTCTACTCCAGTGAAAGGAGTTATCAAGCATTTCTTGATAAAAGGTAAAGTTAAAATCTCTGCTTCTCTGTCACTAAGGCATATCGAGGATAATGGTATTAGGCCCATATTTTCAAGACCTTTGGCACATGAAATAATGATGCAGTTAGTATCATGCCTGGCCACATTTACTTTCCCAGACTTCTCTGATACCAATTTTTAGAGGCTGGGTAGACCCTGGGACATTTTGGTGTGGTGCTACCAACAAAAAAATCCACACCACTGGGACTTAAACCCACCACCAGATTAGTAAATGGAGCACTCCACACCAGATTAGTAAATGGAGCACCCCACACCAGATTAGTAAATGGAGCAACCCACACCAGATTAGTAAATGGAGCACCCCACACCAGATTAGTAAATGGAGCAACCCACACCAGATTAGTAAATGGAGCAACCCACACCAGATTAGTAAATGGAGCAACCCACACCAGATTAGTAAATGGAGCACCCCACACCAGATTAGTAAATGGAGCACCCCACACCAGATTAGTAAATGGAGCACCCCACACCAGATTAGTAAATGGAGCACCCCACACCAGATTAGTAAATGGAGCACCCCACCAGATTAGTAAATGGAGCACCCCACACCAGATTAGTAAATGGAGCACCCCACACCAGATTAGTAAATGGAGCACCCCACACCAGATTAGTAAATGGAGCACCCCACACCAGATTAGTAAATGGAGCACTCCACACCAGATTAATAAATGGAGCACCCCACACCAGATTAGTAAATGGAGCACCCCACACCAGATTAGTAAATGGAGCAACCCACACCAGATTAGTAAATGGAGCAACCCACACCAGATTAGTAAATGGAGCACCCCACACCAGATTAGTAAATGGAGCACCCCACACCAGATTAGTAAATGGAGCACCCCACACCAGATTAGTAAATGGAGCACCCCACACCAGATTAGTAAATGGAGCACCCAACTACTCAGCCAACCAGCGTCTCGTGATATGGTCAGAATATTTTAATTTCGAGTTCACATATTTTCATTATTTCTGTTCCCATTTTCTATTGTTCAGATGCTTGTCATTATTTATGTTAATGAAATATGCACAGTTTTTATATCTATCTTGTCTTTCAAGAGCTTCAGTTATCTGTTTTTTTAATTATTTATTTTTCCATGCACTTTATGTGGCAACCTGGTTAGCTGAGTGGATAGCTAAGTGATTAGATGCTCAGTTTACTAATTCAGTGGTACCAGGTTTGAGTCCCAGCAATAGGATTTTTTCTAGTACACACCAAAATAGGCCCCTGGGTCCACCCAGCCTCTAAAAATGGGTATCAGAGAAATCTGGGAAGGTAAATGCAGTCAGGCATGATACTGACCACCTCACACCTTCATGTGCCAAAGGTCCTGGAAATATGGGCCTGACACCGTATCCCCGATATACCTTAATAGCATGGAAACGGGGACTTTTACCTTTACCTTTACGTAGAAAATATGTGAGTAACAGAAATGTGACAATTTTCCATGTACCAGACAAGCTAAAATACATTTCAAGATTTTGATCAAGATATCGACCATATCACATTTTCATGTGCCGATGGCCTTGGACATACAGGCCTAACACTATCCCCAATGTACCTTAATGGCATGGAGTTGGGGATTTTGCCTTATTACCTCACGGTTTTACACACATGAATTAAACTGACTGACTGGGAAGAGTAAATGATGAGAGACAAAGCAGAATGTGACATGGATCTACATGGCCAATTTTTCACCCTTTGCAATCAAAGTTGAATCAGTAACTCCTTCCTCAGGTCCAGGTATAGTTGCCAAAGTCTGTATATATTCAACATTCCTGTAGTATATTTTCCTGATCAGTCAGAATGTGGAAGCCATGATAATCTTATTACTTCTTGCTCATTCTCCATTATTTTCATTTTAAAATAAAAATGAAGAAATCTTTTATTATTTTAAACTTCCATTTGAACAAGCTATTTCCACATGTGCTCCGAATGACTGACAACTCACTACCAAAAATAGCACTAAGATGGACACCACAGGGGAACAGAAGTAAGGGTAGACCAAAAGAGACATGGAGAAGAACAACAGAAAGGATGTTGAGCAATAGAGGGCTCACCTGGGCAAGAGCAGAAAAAAAGGCGAAGGACAGGCATTTATGGAAAACCCTTGCGGAAGCCCCATGTGCCCTGGGCACTTAAGGTTCAGAGAGAGAGATTTCCACCTAGGCACCATGCTAACACCCTTTAAAAAGCAGAATTTCACAAACTAAGACCTCTTTTCAAAATTTGAAATACATACTTTGTAACAAGTCATTATATTTGAGAGTTAGAAAGAGAGTGCTGCACTGGGGCAATCCTGTTCTATGGATTGCAAGGACTGGATAGTCACTGAAGGGATACAAAGAAGGCTGAAATCAGCTGAAATGTGACTCTTAAGAAGAATACTGAAGGTGCCATGGTAAAAAAAAGTAAAATTCCCGTTTCCAGGCTATTAAGGCATATTGGGGAATAACATGTTTGGCCTGTATTTTCCATGACCTTCGGCACATGAAAGTGTGATGTGGTCAGTATCACGCCTGCCTGTTTTACCTTCCCAGATTTCTCTGGTACCCATTTTTAGGGGCTGGGTGAACCACTGGGCCTTTTTCTGTGTGTAAAAGGAAAAATCCCACCAGCTGGGACTGAACCCAGTACAACCAGATTAGTAAACCGAGTGCCTAACCTCTCAGCTAACCATGGACAGCAAAAAAATCGAATGAAGAAGCTCTGAAAGAAGCACAAGAAGCAAGAAGGGAGATTATAACAAAGATCAGAAAATGACAATCCAGATTTGTGGGGCATGTTTGGAGGAGAGGTGGGGCATAGCACCTAATGGCAACAGGGAAGATTGAGGGTAAAAGAGGCAGAGGTTGACAGAGAGAAAAGAAGTTTGATGGATTTGCATCCTGACATGGGAAATGCTCAGTGACAAGTCTGTTGAGATGCACAAAGAATCAAGGGTTATGGAAGGACATTATGTACAATGCCTGTCGGCATGGACCTTGAAAGAGAGATTTCCACTTCATTTGTGCAAGTTCAGTAGTTATTTTTTTACACTGGATTTTGTTAATCTTTGTCTTAATTTTAATCTTTGAAAATGAAAAGAGATAAAGCGTTTTTTTTTTAAATGATAAACTAGAGCAATAATTATGTAGACTTTCGATTTATTGGTTTTAGAGCCTTTTTTTGTTTTTGAAAGAGAATGGCTGAATGGGATTACTTGCAGTACTTGAATCCAGGAATCTGGTTAAGCTACAGTTTTAATGATTATAAGAGCTTAATTTAGAGAATTAGCTGGATTTCTTGTAGTTCTTAGATTCAGATTTAAAAGTAAAAAGGTAAAGGTAATCCTGTCATGCCTTTGAGGCACATAGGGATATGGTGTTAATGCCTATATTTTCCTTGACCTGTCAGCACACTAGAGGGTAATATGATCAATATCATGCCTGGCCGCCTTTCCTTCCCCAACTCCAGAAGAAGCCGGGTACCCATTTCTACAGCTGGGTAACAGGGGTGCCTCTAGCCAGACCTTCGCCATGAGAGACCAGTGCACTAACCACTTTGCCACTCAGACACCCATTAAATGGCACTAGAAATGACTACAGTTACATGGTTTTGTTGTGTTGCAGAGTATGTAATTTTAAAATGCAGTAAATGCTAAAAATAGGCATTCTATCATTTACCATTAAAAGATTGTGGCTGTGATGTTTTAACAACAAAAAATGTGTGCATGTTTGTATGTGATTGTTTTTTTTTTTTGTTTGTTTGGTAGACAAAGAGTTAACTGACAACTTGATTAAAATACATTTCAGTAATTTCAGTGAGGAATCAATGTGTAGGATAGTTATAGAATTTGACCTGCTTATATGTTCTGTGCAGAATTGAAAAAAAAAAAGTGTTGCATGGTAACACAAACATTCCTGCTTTCCTGTCATTGTCATTTTAAGATTTATCACAGTGACCCATGATTCCTGTTTAAAATAAAATATCATTTCTCTTTGTTGACAGAATGTGGAGGCTACATTAATGAAAGTCCTGGTAACATTACCTCCCCTGCTAATCAAAATGGGACTTATGATCACAGTATTCAGTGCATTTGGTACTTGAGCAATAATAGGGAGAATGGTTCCATAAAAATACAGTTCACCCATTTGGATCTTGAGCACCACACCACCTGCATTTTTGATTTTGTTGAAATAAGAGAAGGTATGGCAAGTGGTGATAAGTGGAGATCTTAAGAAGAAGACTTTTATGTTGTAGGGTTTAGAGAAGGTAACACTTGTTGTTGAAATAAGAGAAGGTATGGCAAGTGGTGGTAAGTGGAGATCTTAAGAGGGATACTTTTATGTTGTAGGGTTTAGAGAAGGTATCACTTGTTGTTGAAATAAGAGAATGAGTGATGTGTGGATATAAGAAAAAGTATGACACACTGTTTAGATCAGAGATGGTATGACTTGTTTAAATAAGAGAATCTATAGTACAGCTTGAGGAGATAAAAATGTAGAGAAAAGATGTGGCATGTTGAGGAGATAAAAATGCAGATAAAATATGTGAAATGTTGAGGTGTTAAGAATGTAGAGAAAAGATAGGACATGTTGAGGAGATAAGATTTGAAGGTATGATCTACTGTGAAGATCAGAAAAGATGTAACATGAAACTGCATTGAAAGACTTGGAACTAAAATAGTCATGACAAATACTGAAATCAGCTGATGAATGCTGGAACCTTTTATGACATTATTTTCTTCCCTTTTCTTTAGTTGTTAAGTTGACTAGCATATGATTATCATCCATAGCAAGCTTGCCTCTAATATTATGTAAATGATAAATCATTCATTGTTGCTGTGAACTATTCATTCACTCATTCCTTTGCATGTCCCTGGCTGAACTTTGCCTCTCTAACAGCACTCTTGTAGGCCTGTTGGTTATAAGCAAGATGCCCTGCCTCTGATACATCCATTCGCAGATCATCAACAATGTCTTGTTGACATCTTTGCCTTGGTCTTCCTCTCTTTATTTTTCCCCATTATGTACCCTTCTAAGACTGTCCTATCCAAATTCTCATGGTATTAAATAAGTTTTAAGCTGTTTTGTTAGGTATCCAAGTGTCTCTTAAAAACATAATTTTTGTAGTTCTCTTCATCTCTCTCCACAGCTTCTTTCATCATCATCATCATCATGTGCCGTGCCGACTGGCGTTGGCTATTATGCTTCTCCAGAGTACGCGATCCTTCATGCATGCCATCAGCTCAGTTGGTGATCTTCTCTCACACCATCCCGTCAGACTGTCCAGTATCATTTCTCTTGGTCTTCCTCTTGATCTTCTTCCTTCTATTTTTCCTGTTGTTATAATATTTTCAATGCCCCCTCTTCTCATTGCATGTCCTATGAAAGTACATTGTCTCTCTCTTATCTTTTTGACAAGGTTTTTTGTCTCTCCAGCTCTTCTCCTACATTCTTCATTAGTTATTTTTGCTGTCCAAGGGATTCGCAACATTCTTCTAATAAACCACATTTCTGCTGCTTCCAATGATTTTTGTGCAGACTTGCCTATTGTCCATGATTCACTTCCATATAACAAGATAGGTTCAATATAGCATTTTAGTACTCGTTTTCTAACATTCATTGATAAGGATGTGTTGGTCAATATGTTTCTCATTCTCTGAAATGCAGTCTTTGCTTGGCCTATTCTGTTCCTAATTTCTGTTCTGCATTTCCCATCTGAAGTTATTACTGCTCCAAGGTATTTGAATTTCTGCACCTGCTTTAGAACAGCTCCGTTTAATTTAATACTGCATACAGCATCTTTAGTTGTTTTATTTTCTGAAGAGCGACAGATGTCATCCTTTTAAATAATTTCCTCTGTTGTGTCCCCACTAGTAATGACCCAAGATATTCAGGACTCTCCACTTCTAGTTTTTTCCAGTTTATTTTAGCTGCTTTATTTATAACTATTAGAAAATAAAATCTAAAATTTTAGCAAAACTCACCTGGAATAGGAACAGTTTATAATGGTTGCAAAGATTTTAATGTGTACAAGTATAAATGAGTTTTTCCTTCAACCTTACTTCCAGTTTACTACTCCATCACCTAAATGTTTAGGTTCATTACTGTATTTGCAAAATACTGTCTTTTTTTAGTCTTCCATGGAATGTATATCCATCTATAAAGTGCTGTTCCTACTGGCTTTAGCAGCCATAAGATTCCACAACTTGCCGTCCTCTTTCCATGCTGTCTTGCCAATCCATCCAGGATTTTCTCTGAAATGAAATGGGTCGAAATAGAAAACATTTACGAAACAAGCCAAGCAGGAGAAGAGAAATTCTTCACATAGACAGAACAGTTTTACATTACTTAAGGTTCATCTCTTCCCATGCCACAGAAAAAACGCAGACGATCCTATCTGTGCCAGACAAGAAGTGCGGGTCTTGATATGTGTAGTTCGTATAGTTGTAAAAGTGAATGTAACAAACTATTTCCACTTTATACATATTATGCTTGAAAATAGCTGTAAATGTAAGAAGATTTCATAAATGAAGAGTTTTTTTTTAGGAAAAAAGAAGTAGTGTGATGATTTTAGCTGATAATATGTGTACTGCTTACCATTGGCGATGCCTAGATGTACAATATTTACCATTGGCAATGTCTACTTAAATTTTCATCCGATCTCATCGTGTGGTGGCAGACTAAAATAATGTCTGAAATAACCGTCTAACTACTTCTCAAGTCCATTTAATAGGTCTAGATCTATTTGGGTTACATTCAGGAACAGTGATCCAGTCATGGGACATGTTCTTATGCCTCCGAAATCACAATAAATATATCGAAATTTCTTGATTAAAAATATCAATATCACTCATTTGTTAGCCATGCTTTGGATTGAACTATGAAAGGTCACCAGACATATGCAGATAAATCATGTACATTCAAAAGTTACACTGGTTTTACGCTGCAACGAAACAAAGCTCGCTTTAAAGAGGATGGCAGTCACTAGACTAACCGGAGGACCTCGCTATAGCGAGGATGCATGTATTAAGTATTTTAAAAATATTATTGAAGGTGTGTATCGGAGGTTGAATACAAATGCTTTGTTATTTTAATTTATCTCATGCTCTTTATACATTTATTACTTCTTGCACAAAACTGAATGTTGAAAATTGAGTAGAATGAGGGCAGAATGTCAGATGGGCCTGAGTGCTCAATTCTTCCTTGAAAGTTCATTCATTCATTCATTCTTGTCTTGTCTTGTCTCCTTCCTCATCTATTTTTTTATATTGAGGCCACAAATAGACGTCTTGATAGGGCTCGACGATTTACTTCATATAATGGAATATTTAATGCTTCTGTAATTTCCTCTCTCCATCTCCTGCATGGGCAGCGTCTCCCTCTGTCACCTACAAATCTTAGTGTGAATGTTTTCTGTGATATAATGTCCGATGATAACCGTGTAACATGGCTAAATCATTTTACTTGCTGTTTCTGGATATGGTCTAATACTGGTGTTACTTCAACCTTTGCCCTGAAGGTGTCATTTCTTATTTGGTCTCTTCTCATCGCATTTAGTATTCTCCTTAAACATTTCATTTCT
Source organism: Achatina immaculata (assembly GCA_009760885.1). NCBI lineage: Eukaryota > Metazoa > Mollusca > Gastropoda > Stylommatophora > Achatinidae > Lissachatina > Lissachatina immaculata. Next base: position 55,045,556 of record CM019713.1, read on the forward strand.
GTTGTGACGATTTTCCTTTTGAATTTTGGCTGTTAGTGTCCATGTTTGACACTGATAGCATAGAGTTGGGAGGAAAATTGTATTGTACAGTGCTTTTTATGTTTCAGTGTATTTGTTATTCAGTAAAGGAGTTCATTTGTCTAAGGCAAATTTTTGGCTTACTCTTCTGCCAGGAGTTGATGAGAATGGTGAGCTTGTTGACAGGTTCTGTGGCAACCATACCAGCTCAGAGCCCCTGGTCATACCTGCTAGCAATGTCTGGATTATGTTCAGGACAGACGTATCCATCAGTCACTCTGGCTTTCAGCTCATATATGAATTTACAGGTAAGTTACCAACATTGATAAGAAATGAGTTTTAAGCTCATTATATGAGTTTATTAGTAACAGTCTTCAGGCTGTGAATCGGACACTGCAGACTAAATGCTCATCTGCACAAGATAAAGGCTGTGCCAAAATCCCCCTCCCCCACCCCCCCCCACATATTCCTGAACACATACTACAGACCTGCACTACATACAGAGAACTCAGAGCTCAGGTATAGCCCTGAAAGAGAAGCATGGAGGAGAAACTCTGGGGTTCCTGTGAAGAGCTCCTGTGAGAAAAGAAATGAATCTATGCTGAAGGATGAAATTACCTACAAAGAAATATGAAAACAAGAGGATGGATATTACATTTGAATTGAGTAATCTTAGCTTGGTTTTTGTGCTTATAACTTTTGAATGCCATATGTTCTCAAGATTCTTAAAAGTCAATGCTGCTTTTGCAGTTCTAATTCTAACTTCCTTTCTGGTGTCACTATCCTGGTCTATGTAGCCACTGAAGTATGCAAATTGGTTTACTTCTTCAACAGCTGTTCCTTTTACATATATTTTTCCTTCATGATTAATGAGAAGTTTCATTATTTTTATTTGTTCCTTGTTAATTTCAAGTCCTAATTTACTAGCCATTGAAGATAGGGTGTCTGTTTTCTCTTGCATCAAATTAAATGTACATTGTCACTGATAAGAGTTATGTCATCAGCACAGTCAAGATCTTCTGGTTGAGTCCCATGTACCCAATCAATGCCCTTTTTACCTGTGCAGCATTTTTTCATTATGAAATCTATGGCAGTTCCAAAAAGCAAGGGAAACTCACAATGAAATTAATCAAGCATCAGAGATACCAACTCTGATGAGTGCAGAAATAAAGTTCATTCATTCATTCATTTGCATGTCCCTTGTGGAACTTTGCTTCCCTAACAGCACTCCTGTAGGCCTCTCAGTTGTGAGCAAGATGGCCTGCTGCGTATCTTTGTAGTTCTGTCTGTTCCTCTCCACAGATTCTTTAGTTGTTTTACTTTCTGAAGAGTGATAGACATCCTTTTTTTAATTTCCCTCATTGTATCTCCATTATTAGTTAGTGGTGATCCAAGATATTCAAAACTCTCCACTTCTTCCAATTTTTCCTCATTGATACATATTTCAGCTGGCTTGTTTGTTTTGTCAATTGCCATCAACTGAAATAAAGTAGGGGACTGAAAATAGTTTTCTTACAAAATTCCTCGCAGAGACTGCTTTTCAGCTCATAATTTTTATCAAATATCAAATCATTTAAAACCTTAGCATTTTTACTTGGTGTGCTATAAATTCCCACTGTGAATTATCTTTTGAATGATATACCTCCAAATTAAACTATGTCTTACACACACCACATTGTTCATGATATAATACACAACCAGTTCAAAGCATGAATTATTTTGTGCCCCCTGTACTTTTAATCATGGACTGTTTAATTTGTTTATTTTGTTTGTCTGCCTTGTACAATAATATCCATCACACCGTTTTCAGATTGTGGTGGCATTTATATGGACCCAGAGGGAGTCATAACCAGCCCCAACTATCCCAATGATTATGAGCATAATGCAGCATGTGCATGGAGAATTGTTGCCCCTGATGGAACCAGAATCAGGGTACGATGTATTATCATTCTTGTTTTCATATTTCTTTGTAGGTAATTTCATCCTTGAGCATAGATTCATTTCTTTTCTCACATTTTTTTTTTTCATTTAAAAATCTTTCAAGTTGACTACAAACTAGATATGTACCAATCATAAAGTCTGAATATGCATAAACAGTCACATCCTTCAATCTTAAATATCCCATTATATGAAGCAATTCACAGAGCTATGTTGGTAACTCTGTTTGACTGTCAACGCAAAAAAGTACACAAGGAAGAAGATAGGACAAGACATTTATAATTTTCCTCCATATATAACCCCCCCCCCCCCCCAACCACCATTGAATACTTATATTAAATTGTGTTTAAATTTTCCAACTATTTGACAGTTTGACCATAAACACAATGTGTCCAACAACAAAATGGCTTTAGAAAAAACATATGCAGATATCGATAAACATTGCAGGTCTAAACGATATTTTGTTTGTTCAAGCACTCCGAATTTCTTGCCCTTGGGCAGGGCTTCACTTGATGGTCTATTTTCTAATAATTTGCCGACAGTCGTGCATGCAGATGAGCCCAGAGTGCCTCATCATGCAGTCAGACTTTCCTCATCTTTGGAGGATATTTTCCTTAGCACAGGCATGTTGGATACCATTTTCTGCAGGTGGGTTGTAGTGGGTTCCAAACCCAGGTGAAGGGACAGTTGACTGTTGATTATTCTAACCTCATCCCCATCCAGGAAGTCCACAGAATGTTGTATCCAAAACTGCGATAACAGAGTTTCATCATCATCATCAAAATCTATGCAATGTACCTTGTTCTGTTATATGCTCGTATTTTGTAGACTTCTTGATAATTTTCTGTTGTTTTTTTTTCATCATTATTTTTTTTCCATTTTTTATCTTGTTATCATCTATGTCAATGAATTAGTACTAGCAAGGTGCTACTGCATACTACTGGTAAATAAAGTAGCACATGGCATCAGAACAAGTGCCTCTACTTCACACACTGTGATATTTTTTTTTTTATTTTGTCTTCCTGGCTCCAGCTGAACTTCACAGACTTTTCCTTTGAGTCACACCCAAATTGTGATTTTGACAGCCTCCAGCTACAGAATGGTGATTTTCCAGATTCTCCCACCATTGGCCCATACTGCGGCTTGAACAAACCATCGACTTTCTTGTCCCAAAGCAATGGGCTACGTCTGACAATGAGGACTGATTTTTCAGAAGCAGACAGAGGATTCAGACTGGAGTATAAATTTGATACTACAGGTAATTAGCCTAAAAACCCTGACCGATAGATTTATGGGGCCAATTTCATCTTTTATGATTATCCAGGTAACAGAAATATTGTCTTCTTGCCTGAAATCTGAAGTGGCTCATCCAAATGGCATAAAACACAGCAGCGCTGGTAAAAACTGCATGACAAAACAGTGCGCCAACAAAACAGCATAACAGCACATGATAAAACAGTGTGCTGGCAAAACAGTAGCAAACCAGCAGGGAGATTTCTGTGACTGTATGAAATTGAAATTATTTGCCTTATGTCTGCTATAACTATCCAAGGAAGTATACTACTTACCCATTTTGCATTGAGTGAAGTGTAGACCTAGGATACAGACAGAGCTTTGGTCAGAACAATGAAGTGCATCGCAGACAATAATGTCACTTGTCTAGACATTGTTTAGACACAGGCACGGTTAAAGTGAAGGATTTAAAGAATTAGTCACAAGCATGCTAGGGTCAGAATCTTCTTCTTTGTCTTGTTAAACATTTACAGAATGAACAAGGCCAGTGAAAAATCCTTGTTGAGCATTTTCACACCTGTTATCGTCAGAAAAAAACAACAGTCTATATATTTGACTAAGAAACAATAGAGTTTATATATTTGACTAAGAAACAACTGAGTCTATACATTTGACTAAGAAACAACAAATTTTATATATTTGACTAAGAAACAACAGAGTCTATATATTTGACTAAGAAACAACAGTCTGTATATTTGACTAAGAAACAACAGCCTATATATTTGACTAAGAAACAACAGAGTCTATATATTTGACTAAGAAACAACAGAGTCTATATATTTGACTAATTAGACACCGTAAAGCATTAGTGGAAGGATATGAAAACATGGCTGTGAACTTTTTATGTGGAATTAGTTATAATCTTGAGATCTAATCATGCTATCTAACTCAGTACAAGTGTGAAATGTAAATACATTTTTTTTTTTTTTTGTATTTCCATCTGACTGTGACTTTAACTAAGTAGATAAAAATTGCATTTTCACTTCCTTTTTTTTGTGTCTCAGTGTAAATTTTAGCTCCACTGTTCATAGTATGTTTTCAAATTTTTGTTATGCTATTTTTCTTATTCACTATTTTGTTGATATGTTGCGAATGAAGAAGAAGAAGAAGTTGATATGTTATTTATTGTCCACTGCTTTGCCATACACTATTCTGAGTGCATTATTTTGTCATACAATGGTTTGCTACGGTCCCAAAAAATCTGAAGTCATCAAACTCACACAGATGGCCACTGCGAGAAAACAATTTGCAATGGGAAAAAAGTTCATCTCAACGAACAACACTGACTTGACATGGAAGCTCGTATTGAAATGTCATCTCTTGTGAACTTTCCTCATGTTCAGGAGGTTCAGAGAAGGGTATTGTTAGGACTGAAGTCATCTGGGTCTAAAAGATTAGCCTTTACCTATCTAATGGGTTAAAAAAAACCCAAAAGAATGAGGACATCCTATAAGTAGATACTGTAAAGGTATAAACCATGTTTCCATGCCATTAAGGGATACGATGGCCTAACAAAAAGTTCCCAGACTACGTAAAAATAAAATATTTTTTAAAAAAAGTTTACCATATTTAAATTAGGTCACTATCACCTTTGAAATAACCTTCTTGGGAACATACACAGCGATTCCAGTGCTTCTTCCATGATCCTAAAGCACAGCAGAAGTCCTTTTCCTCAAGGCTGTCCAGCGTTGCCTGTGATGTCTTTTGGGTGTCATCTAAAGTGTTAAAGTGCCACCATCTTAGCTTTAGTTTAATTTTTGGGATCAGTTTAAAATTGCAACGGGTTAGGTCAGGGGAATATGGAGGGTGTGGGACAACCACCATGCTGTTTTCTATAAAAAAAATTGTGTCATTTTGAGAGTTGTGTGGGCAGGCGGGTTGTCATGATACAGTAGCAAGTTGCATCTGTGATGAAGTTCAAGTCTTTTTTACCACATATCTTCTCTAAAATGCCATAAAATGTTGCAGTAGAAGTTAGAATTCATCATAGCACCGGTTAGAACAAATTCTAGCTGAACAATGCCTTTGATATTGAAAAAAATTCTAATCAGTAATTGACCAGAAACTGCTGACTGGTGTCACCATCAGCATGAATTCCATAGCTAGTAGTGTCATTTCTCTTCCTTTCCAGAGCATTAACTCTGGTACCCATTTTTTTCTTGGGGTTGGGTGAACCCTGGGAGTTTTTTGCGAGCCACAGTCTGACCCCCACCGTAGTGGGTGGAAATTTAAACTGAGCTGCCTGGTTGGTAAGCCAGTGTCTAATCCATTGCACTAATGTGGCTCCCAAATATATAGGTGAACTTTATGAAGATTAAGGAGGAGAACAATCTCACTGTACAACATTACAAAAGTATGGAAATCCTAAAAACAGAAATGGAAAAAGTTATGATAAAAATGACCAAAAGGATTCTACATAAATGTAGAAATGTTTGAAAAAAATTTGAACAGTACATGCATTTAAATTTTCTTATGGCTTAACTTCTAAATGGCAAATAATACTTTTTCAGTAAATGACATATGAAAAGAAAGGCTTCATTCATTCCTTTGCATGTCTCTCGCGGAACTTTGCCTCCCAAACAGCACTCCTGTAGGCCTCTCGGTTGTGAGCAAGATGGCCTGCTGCTGCTGCATCCATTTCCAGATCATCAACGATGTCTTGCAGCCATCTTCGTTTCGGTCTTCCTCTTTTTCTTTTTCTGCCTTGGTCTTCCTAGCTTTCTTTTTCCCATTATATATCCTTCCCAGATGGTCTTCTCTAGATTATCATGATGTTTAATGTGTTCAAAATATTGAAGTTTTCTCTCTTTAATCCTCTTTACTAGCCAGCCTTCTTCAATATTTAGTTCTTGTAGTATGGATATATTTGTTCTTTTTCGTGTCCATGATATCTGAAGAACTCTTCTGTAGCATTTACATTCAAAAGCATTTATATGTTTCTCAGCTGTTGTGTTAAGTGTTCAGATCACACAGGCATATGCTGCGATGGGAAAGATACATGCCCTTAAAAATCTTATTTTTGTAGTTCTGTCTGTTCCTGTCCACAGATTCTTTATTTGTTTTACTTTTTGAAGCATAAAGTTAAGATTATTCAATTCAAATGTGATACCCACCCTCTTTTATGCATGCGAAAGTTGGAATTCAACTAAAGAAATAGACAAATGCCTCAGGAAAATACTTGGTATAAAGTGGAATGAATTTAAGAACAACACAGAGATAAGCCAGATGAGCAAACAACAACCTGTCTCATGGGTGATCAGAAAAAGAAGATGGACATATAGAGGCCATGTGATGAGAAGAAACAGTCAGAGAATCCCCAAACAAACTATCAAGTGGAGCACAACAGGCCGAAGAAAAAGAGGCCGACAACGTGAAACTCTAAAGAGGACATTGTTAAGAGAAGTGAGTTTAGTGGACATAATATCCCTTGATGAAGTTGAAAAACTCGCCGAAAACAGGAAAACTTGGCAAACAACTGTGCGAGCTTTATGTGATGTTTACACCAAGATATTCAAAACTCTCCACTTCTTCCAAATTTTCCTCATTGATACATATTTCAGCTGCCTTACTTGTTTTGTCAGTTGTAATCAATTTAGTTTTCTTTGCATTAAGATAGAGGTTTTGCTCTTCACTGTTCTTACGGACTGACATAATTAGTTTTTCCATTTCTTTTTGTGTTGTGGACAGTAATGCTGTGTCAGCAGCATATCTAGTCTCTGGTATTTCTTAACCTCCAGTTGTTATGGCATCGTAATATTCTTTGTCTACATCTTCTCTAACATTCCTCATTATATTTTCAGTATACAAGTTAAATAAGTAAGGTGACAATATCCACCCTTGACAGATCCATTGTTTCATGTCAAACTAAGTTGTTGTTTCACCATTTATTCTCACTGCTGCCTGTTGGTCTAGATACAGCAGTGATATTAACTGTATCAAATGTGTTGGAAATCCCATTTTTTTCCATTATTTCCCAAAGTTTCTGGTGCTGTACACAATCAAATGCCTTTGAATAGTCTATAAAAGATAAATATAGGATGTAAGATATGAAAAATCATTTAAATATAAGTGTTTCTAACAACAGTGTGTATAGACAAAAGCAATAATGACTGTATTTTTCATCTTGGAAGACAATTTTTAAAACAGGTTGATGTTAATGTGGATTTTGCTAGTATCATTTTGCTGAACAGCTTCCTCCATGTTTGAATCATTCAATGATCAGTGCTGGATTATGCCATAGTTATTATGCTATCGTAGCAGCAGTCAGTGTTTGTGTTGCAAGTGTTTGTGCCTGAATCAACCAATGATCATTGCTGGATTATGCCATGGATATTATGCCATAGTAGCAGCAGTCAGTGTTTGTATTGCAAGGACCAATCTCCTTGCACTTACATCTTTTGTCTTCATATTTTTTTGTCATTGTTTCCTTCTGAAATAATCCCTGCACCCTTACATAGAACCAGTGTCCATGTGATTTGGCCATTCACCAGTATCCATTTGGTGATAAACTTCAAACTCAGAGAGCCAGTATTATCCATGACAAGAGGATCAGCAATCATTTTGAATGTATATCTGAAAAATTTCACCTATTAAATTATTATTAAATGTCATAGTTTTAAATGCAAATCATGTCTTAATTTCTGTCCCCATCACTTTTGATAAGTTGCAGATGGAAATACAGCAGTAAATGGCTGTGTTGTATAAACTGGGATAAAATAATTCAGGATATATGTAGTTAGTCATGATTAAAAAAGAAGAGAAGAATTGAAGTTCTCGCTACAGATAAGAGGAGTGAAAACACTGACTGATAATGGTAGTCAGTAACTCATAGATGATATTAACCATGCATCAGGACTGGTTAATGATAGCTGACCAAGACCCTGTCCTGCTTCTCCATTAGCGCCCCCCCCCCCAAGTAACATGCCTATCCTGGCTAACAGGGGAGGGATTGCTTTAGTTGCTATGGTAGTGGAGTCTGTTAAAGAAAAAAAAATGTAAAGGTAATCCTGTCATGCCTTAGAGGCATATAGGGATAGGGTGTTAGTGCCCATGTTTTCCTTGACCTGTCAGCACACTAGAGGGTGATATGGTCAGTATCATGCCTGGCCGCCTTTCTTTCTCCAACTCCAGAAGAAGTCAGGTACCCATTTCTACAGCTAGGTGACTGGGGTGCCTCTGGCCAGATTCGAACCCCCGACCTTCACCATGAGAGACCAGTGCACTAACCACTTCACCACTCAGACACCCAGAGACCAGTGCACTACCCACTTCATCACTCAGACACCCAGAGACCAGTGCACTAACCACTTTGCCACTCAGACATCCAGAGACCAGTGCACTAACCATTTCATCACTCAGACACCCAGAAACCAGTGCACTAACCACTTCACCACTCAGACACCCAGAGACCAGTGCACTAACCACTTCACCACTCAGACACCCCATCATTGATCATTGATTGATTCAAACATGGAGGAAGCTGTTCAGCAAAATGATACTAGCAAAATCCACACTAACATCAACCTGCTTAAAATTAAAAGCAATAATGGCTGCATTTTTTTATCTTAGAAGACAATTTTCTAGGACTGAGAAAATTATTGCTGCTGCAACCACCTGCCCATTCAACATGATGTTATTCATCAACATCCTCATGATGGCTTCAAAGAACATGCTACATACAGTTTCAGGTGACAGAATAACACAACATCACTGCTATGCAGAGAAACTACAATAAATTTAGGGTTTTATGTTATTATGTGCTGAGGCTAGTAATGCTTTCATTTTCATTATTTCTAAATGTTTTAACCAAAAATTTTCCAGGTTTTTGATGCTCTTCCAAATGGAACTCTTATCAGTCTGGGTCGCTGGTGTCAGAATGTGGAGCCGCCAGAGCAAAGATCTTCATCCACTAGAATGGTTGTTGTATTCAGATCTGATGCTTCAACCAATGGGAATGGATTCTCTGCCTCTTGGCGTGTTGGTAAGGGACTCTGCTAGATCTGAAGGTGGTACATGAGCCAGGTTGTGACTTGCTTGAGTACTTGTACTTGTACGAACTCCCTGTAACTGCGAGCTGTTGTTCTCTGCCGCCATTGCTGTAGAGGTGCTGAGGCACAGCATCGTATTGGCATGGGAGCAGGTTATGGCAGCTTCTTTTTCAGGTCTGGAGTACAGCTAGAAAGCAGGGGGTGAGCAATGCTTCTTTAGCAGACTCCACTACCATGGAAACTATATCGATCCCTGCCCCATTACCCAGGCTGGGGCTTTTACTGGGGGTACCACGGAGAGGTGAGACAGGGTCTTGGTCAGCTATGGTTCACTAACCCTGACACTGGCATATCAGCTATGGGTCGCCGATTACCTCATCGAACACGTGTCTTCACCCCCAAGCATGTTGTGAATAATGCTGTATATTTATCTTCTTTTCTATTATCTGAGTTAAAGGTTTAATTTGACAGCAGGAATAAGTGAAAAGAAACTAGGGAGTTCATTCCAACCAAAAAAAAAAAAAACAGATGATGCTTATATGTATTTTTGCATTATTGCCAAGGGGTTAAGGATCGGCTTCTTAACCCTCATGGCACAGCCTGCCAAGGGGATAAGGATCAGCTTATTAACCCTCATGGTGCAGCCTGCCAAAGGAATAAGTATCAGCTTCTTAACCCTCATGGTGCAGACTGCCAAGGGGATAAGTATCAGTTTCTTAACCTTCACAGTGCAGTCTGCCAAGGGGATAAGTATCAGCTTCTTAACCCTTATGGTGCAGCCTGCCAAGATGATAAGGATCAGCTTCTTAACCCTCATGGTGCAGCTTGCCAAAGGGATAAGTATCAGCTTCTTAACCCTCATGGTACAGTCTGCCAAGGGGATAAGTATCAGCTTCTTAACTCTCATGGTTCAGCCTGCCAAGGGATAAGTATCAGCTTCTTAACCCTCATGGTGCAGCCTGGCAAAGTGATAAGCATCAGCTTCTTAACCCTCATGGTACAACCTGTGAGGAAAGTCATTTCTTTGGTTTATTTCTCAGGAGTCAAAAGAAACTCACGATAGTCCATTTCTATTCCATCTCAGAGTCATTTCAAGACCTCCATCGCAACAATGGCTGCAAAAGAAGTCATGTTCACAGTTAGCAGCCAAACTTCAGCCTTTTGCAGTTCAGTGAACATCATTGCTGAGCAGAAATTCTCTCTTTTCCATTAACTTTCTTTGAATTATGAGTGGTTCGCAATTTTCCAGGTCATAGTTCACACCTTTCAACCCAGGCTGCCACAGTATCCTCCCTTGTTCCCCTGTACATTAAATCACTATCCAGAAAAAAAGGATTTTCAATGTCCTTTTACAGTGATAATTACTGAAACTTGAAATTCCTCCAAGGGGAGCTGCATGTCTGCCTGTTAAGAAACATTGTTTTAAAGGAAACCAGTCTAATTTTGGACTTTGTTTTATATGAAAGTTTTCATGTACTTTCTCTTTCTATGCCATTTGAGACTTGTCATGACCATCTTTTATAGGTAGCCTTTATCACATTCTCTGTGTATGAAGATCTTGAGAATGCGGCTGCCATTATTTTGTGTGTGGATTATTTCTTTTAAAAATCTGTGTTGGCAAATTACTGCTGCTCTTCTCAGTCTAGCAGTTTATTTTCCACAGAATGTTCTTCTGAAAAATGTGTGATGTTCTCCATAGGAGAATGCCAAGTCAGTTGTGAAATGACTCCTCAGATTGCAGGTGGTGGAATATGTCCACTTGTCACTACTCATCAAACAAAGAAAATGATGTCAGTCCTGACAAAGGAGAGTGGAAACTGGGGTTGTACCACTGGGCCAGGCCATAAAGGGGGCCTAGAGACCCTTCCCCCCCCCCCCACTTTTTTTTGTTATTTGAGAGAAAACTGTATGAGAATCACTTTCTGTGTTTGAATATGGGCACATTTATACTGACCCTTGGACCTGACCTGGCATTCCATGGTTCTGAGTGGTACTGCAGAGTGAGTATACCTTTGCTAAGCCCTCTTTCAAATGGAGATATTGAAGGGAGTGAATTAAGTCACTTTGAAGGCTTGACTTTGACTTGACTTGAAGTTGAAGAATAGCAACTTGAACTCAATTTTTTTTTTAGTTGGTTTTAATCAGTCAGCTCAACGGCTTTACCTTACATTGTTATTAGTAAGATGAAGCATGCTTCAGTGATAGCACAGCTCTGTGCTCTGTGTGCTGTTGAGTATGTCTAATCTGAATCTGCTGCTTGTTTAGTTTTGCTTCATGCATATCTAGTCATGTTTATCAAGGAGGTCTGGGAAAGGCCAGGACAAGAACCATGATAATTGATAAGTTATTAGACTAAGTTACAACGGATTATTTGTGGACAACTTTTTTGGGTTATTTCTCAACATAGTCCCCTTGCAAGTTTATGCACTTAGTCCAGTGATCCTGAAGCATACAGATCCCTTCTTTGTAAAAGTCAGCATCTTGTGCCAGTAGAAAGTGGTCTGCAGCATGAATGACGTCATCATCTGAAGCAAATTTGTGACCACTGAGTTCCTTTTTGAGTTTAGTAAACAGGTAATAGTCCAAAGGGGCCAAATCTGGGGAATAAGGAGGATGTTCAAGAAGCTGGAAGTTGCATTTATGAATGGCAGCCATTGTCACTACTGACTTGTGAAATGGAGCATTGTCTTGGCGAAATATGATTCCTCTCGTCAATTTCCCTGCAGACAGAACCACCCTTGCTTTCTTTGGAGGTGGGAATCCATGATGTTTCCACTGCTTTGACTGTTCTTTGGTTTCTGGTTGCAAATGATGAACCTAAGCCTCATTCATAGTCACAAATTGCTGAAGAAACTTTTCAGATCTGAAAAAAAATGGCCAAGATTGTCTCTTGACATGCTGAGACGTTGTCATTTGTGATTAGCTCCAAGAAGTTTCGGGACCCATCAAGCAGAGACCTTTGTCATTTGAAGATCATTGTGAACAATGGCATGAACATATTCCTGGGAGATGCCCAACTCAGTTAGCAATGTACTGCTCAGTTAGCCATCGATCCTCCATTATCATGTTATGGATTCTGCCAGTGGTTTCATCAGTGGTTACTGTTCTTGGTCTTCCTGGACAGGGATCATCTTCCAGACTCTTCCTTCCATGTTTGAATTGAACTGCCCATTTCTTCACTGTGCTGTAAGAAGGGGCACTCTCTCCTAGAGTCTCTACCATATCCTCATGGATCTCCTTCAATGATAAGCCCTTGATGAAGAGATAACGAATGACTGCTCGATGAGAAATTTTATCCATTTTCTCAATTTCTGCCACCTCTTACCACTTCAGTAGCCTGTAAAAAAAAACTGGTTGCAGTTAATTTCTTGAAACTTGGTGTTTAATCTTACATTAAACTGATCTACAAATGCACATAATATCAAATGTGTGTTTCAAGTATTTGTACCTTAGGCTGAGAACTTATCAATCACCCCTCATATGAACCTACAAATCATGTCTGGGAAATGGAGGTGGATTGGCCACACACTGAGAAAACCCAACACCAGCATATCAAGACAGACAATGACGTGGAATCCTCAAGGAAATAGAAAATGTGGAAGACTTAGAGAAAAGAAATTATGACAGTGCTCAGAGACAAGGGATACACATGGAAGGAAATAGAGAATAATTCCAAGAACAGAGATCTTCTTCTTCTTCTTCGTTCACTTCTACCACCAAAAACCGCACTGTGAACCTACTGAATTCATGCCTGTGGTCCTCGTTAGGTCCTGTGGTCCCCTGTGTGGTCCAAAATAGACCACACGAGATCCACGAAAGGACCACAAGAGATTCAGAGTGTCACAGTGCTTTAGCCTGTATTCTTGGTGGGTCTCGGAAGCGGGATTGCGTGACACCATGGTTTTCATTGCACCAGTTTAGTCTAGGGTTGGACTTTCTCACCGGAAGACCTTGACGTGTTTAGGATATCAGTGCATCCCCGCTGGGTGAGAGGCGGTAGCCCACCCAGGCCAGAGTTGGACTTTCTCACCGGAAAACCTCGACGTGTTTTGAGATACCCGTGTATCACCGCCGGGTGAGAGGTGGTTGCCCATCCAGTCCAGGGTTGGACTTTCTCACCGGAAAACCTCAGCGTGATTAGGATACGCAAACATCCCCGCCGGGTGAGAGGTGGTTGCCTATCTAGACTTCCCTGGTCCAGTGTCTCCGACTTCAGCATTTTGTGGTCGTGGCCGCTACCCTTCCTAGTTGTGGCCAGGATGGAGCTTTTGTCCAGGAGGACGAATCCTCGCCACTAGTGACTTCTACCCCTGGGTTGAGCCAGTTTAGGCATTATCCCAGTATGGGCGTGTTTGGGACGGGACCGACCTCTAGAGCAGAGGTACTGTGACATGCATAGCCTTCAAGATTCACCCCTGGTATGAGCCGGTTTAGGCAAAATTCACCAGTATGGGTGTTTATCAGGCGTTACCGACCTCTAGAGCGGAGGTGGCATGACATGTCTAGCCATCAAGTTCCACCCCTGGTGTGTGCTGGTTTAGGCATATTTCACCAGTGTAGGTGTATTTCGGACGTGGGCGGCCTCTTGAGCAGAGGTGCCGTGGTATAGCTCTCGTAGCGATACTACTGGACATACCAGTTAAACTTCACTTTCCACCACCTTTTCCCATCGGCTCCGCACAGCAACCTTTATTTCTTTTCCGCATTTACTTCCTTAACCGGGAGGAGCTTCACTCCACGCACGGCATATGAAGAGTCTCGCCAGCAGTGAGACAAGCCGGTTCATGCATTTCACCTGACATGACTGCACTCAGGACGTGGCCGACCTCCAGACCAGAGGTGCCATGATTTGACTGTTTGCTTCGCTTTATCCTTTCTACCACCTTTTCCGCAGTGATGCTGCGCGGCAACCTCATTTGTACCTTTCTTCATTGGCCGGGAAGAGCACCGCTCCACGCACGGCAGCTGAAAAATCTCGCCAACAGCGCAAGAACAGAGATGACTAGAGAGCCTTTATCCGTGGCCTATGCTCTCAAGAGAGTGAAAGGCGATGATGATAATGATGATGATGATATAATAATCTGATTATTTTTAGACAATAATAATGCCAGAGACAAGAAAGGTGTACGTAGCATGTATCAGAAAATAGATAAGAACCATCAAGTGGAAAGATTTATACCACTAGCTATTGACATGTTACTATAATTTCCATATACATCTTGAGGAGAGAGAAAGATAGTTTGAGATTTAGAGCAATAACTTAACTGTTTGAATTTGTGCAATGACTTTCAAAATATAAGAGGAGTGCCCATGTATTTCTGCCCTTACAGCCAGAAGGAACTGAAAACAAAGAAACTAAGACATTGAAATGGAGTCTGATGGATGCTAAAGAGTAATTATGGATTCCTAAAAAGATCTTATTATTTTATGAAATAAAAACAAAATGAGTAAATACTGCCGAGATACTTGTAAAGTGAAGTATAAAGTATATATATATAATGCTACTTTTTTCATTTTATTTTACTTTTCTTCACTTTCACAACTTGACAACCCCTTGTGCAAGCTATAATAACCAATGACTAGAACCAAGAATCACTCTAGATTATTTAAGACTCAACTTGAGGCCATTTTGCAGAGACTAAAGATAGCCTTCCTAACAGACTGCAGGGCACTTCTAGAATCACTAAAAACAACAAACAACCCACAGACAAACATACAGGAAATCACAACAGGACTGAAGCACCTTACACTGTCAACAACTGTGGCCCTACAATTGGTACCATCCCACTGTGGAATAGCTGGCAGTAGTTGTCCAAAGCTGGTGGCAATCGAGATCAAACAAATCATCCAGTAAACTACCAAGAGGCGAAAACTGTAATCCATAACCAGTGCAGATCTGAATGGAAGAAACAGTTAAAATGCAACAACGAACCAGATGCAATACAGCAAATACAAAGACATCAGCAAACCATCCTCTTTCACCTATGGACAGGCCACTACAGACTACTGAAGCACCTACATCAGCTCAAAATGTCTCACACAGACAAGTGTCCATGTGGCAGTGGAGTCTAGACTCCAGAACATATTCTTCAAGAGTGCCCAAACCATGTGGAGCTGAGATGAGAGACATGGCCAGAGGACACAATCTTGGGACAAAGGTTTTGGGGCTCCTATCAGGATCTGGAGAGAACTGCTGGCTTTGCCATGCCAACAGGGATCAGGATCTGATGTGAAGAAGAAGAAGAAGAAGAAGAAGAAGAAGAAGAAGGAAGAAGAAGAAGGAGGAAGAAGAAGAAGAAGAAGATTTCTCTGCTTTCCATGGATGAGCAAAGCAAGCATTCATTTACTCATCTGTTTGCATGAAAGTTTATTTGTTATATTATCACTTCATGTTGTATTATCACAATATGTTTTATTGTACATTTCTTTGGGTTTTTTTGTTTGTTTGTTTGTTCAGATTGTGGAGGCTTATACACACAAGAACAGGGGGTTTTGTACTCACCTGAATATCCTAATCCATATCCTAATAATCTGGAATGTAACTACACCATTATGCCTGGAGATAACCACCATATTGCACTAACTTTCACTGACTTTGATGTGGAGAGTAAGTATTTAACAGCCTGTTTTAAAAAATTATTGAATTCATTAATTTTATAATTCTTAGACTGCATATGTAGATTAAGTCATTAATTTTTTAAATTATAATTTGATTAGGAAAATATATATATATATATATATATATATATATATATATATATATATATATATATATATATATATACAACATGCATCAGAACTTCATAATAGGTTCTCTATGTCCCCCGTTTTTTATGTTGTGATTAGTTATGTCATTTCTGTCATTTCTGCTGTGCTTGATGAAGGCATTTTGCCAAAATGCTGGAGTTTCATTCTTTGTTTTTAATTTCTGTATGGTTATTTTATTATTTTCTTATATCATTTATGCCCCTTTCCTTACTCTTACTATCTTTTTTGTGAAACTGAGCCATACACTCCTGACTACCTCAGGTACCAGTTCTACCACTGTTATCATTATACTTGTCCTAAATGAGACTCTATTCTGAGAAAACTTTAGGAGGTGGAAGTCTGTAAGCAGCAGTTTAAAATATGGTCACTGAGCCTTTTAATGCTAGACTAGAGGCTTGAGTGTGATTTAAATGCTGTATTTGCAAGGATCCACTCTGAATACAAGTCTGTTTTCTTCTAACCTGCTTTGTGTAAATCCCACACATTATATGGGCCAGGTTTTTCATGCTAGAAACATTAGCCCTGTTCTTTATATGTAACCTGAAATTTGGACCCCATACGTGGTGTTGAGCCCAAATAACATCCAGGTTAGTATTGTGCTAGCATGTAGTGAATGAAATGAGATCAAGGCTTAATGGGAACTCGTTAATATTAATGAAGTAACAGAACACAGTTTTGTAAGCTTAGACCTCGAAAAAATCATAGACAAAGCACTTTTAGATCTAAGAGAAAGAAAAATCATAAGAGAATTACCTGGGATTCGAACCATGGGTGGTAGGACAAGCAGCTATTTAGCCACAAGAAAGCAGTGTACTAATGATCTACACTATCTTCTTACATCCTTTCCGTGCTGTTAAACGTCACATAGGGCTCACATAGTTGTTTGCCAAGATTTTCTGTTCTCTTTGAGTCTTTCAACCTCATCAAGGGATTTTATGCCCACTAAACTGGCTTCTCATAACAATGTCCTCTTTAGAGTTTCATGCGGTCGACCTCTTTTTCTTCAGCCTGTTGTGCTCCACTTGATAGCTTGTTTTGGCATTCTCTGATTGTTTCTTCTCATCACATGGCCTGCATATGCCCATCTTCTTTTTCTGATCACCCTTGAGACAGGTTGTTGTTTGCTCATCTATCTTATCTCTGCATTGCTTTTGAATTCATTCTATTTTATACCAAGTATTTTCCTTAGGCATTTGTTTTCAAAAGAGTCTAATTTCTTGTTTATTTCTTTAGTTAATTTCCAGCTTTCTCATGCAATAATGAGGGTGAATATCACATTTGAATTTAATAATCTTAACTTGGTTTTTGTGCTTATAACTTTTGAATTCCATATGTTCTCAAGATTTTTGAAGGACAATGCTGCTTTTGCAGTTTTAATTCTAACTTCCTTCCTGGTGTCACCATCTTGGTCTACATGTCATATGCTGTGGATTAATTGTTTATCAATGATTGTAGGGTAGCTTCACTGTGACCTGCAATGGTAGGGTAGCTTCACTGTGACCTGCAATGGTAGGGTAGCTTCACTGTGACCTGCAATGGTAGGGTAGCTTCACTGTGACCTGCAATGGTAGGGTAGCTTCACTGTGACCTGCAATGGTAGGATAGCTTCACTGTGACCTGCAATGGTAGGATAGCTTCACTGTGACCTGCAATGGTAGGGTAGCTTCACTGTGACCTGCAGTGGTAGGGTAGCTTCACTGTGACCTGCAGTGGTAGGGTAGCTTCACTGTGACCTGCAATGGTAGGGTAGCTTCACTATGACCTGCAATGGTAGGGTAGCTTCACTGTGACCTGCAATGGTTGTATCTCCAAGAAACAGAAATTTTATGATTAGTGCTTAAGTTGTTTTTGTCCAGTCTTTAAGGCATGCTAAATTAAACAATTAGGCATCTAAATGTGCTATTAAACACAGCAACACTGATCTGTTTGAGCACAGTTTTAGCAAAAGTTGAAAGAAAAAAAAAATTAGTTAAGTGTTAGAGCAATGTGTGTATGATTAGCCTTCAAAAAATAGTAGGTAAAACACTTTGTATTGTAAAGGAAATAAAAATAGTAAGAGAAGTATTGTGACTTGAACACTGGTTTCTCTCACTACAAACAGCTGTCCAGCTTGGGGAGGACATTACACTATTCACTCAGCACCTTGTATCACCATTGCAAGCAAATTATTTGCTTCATGAGTCCAATGACCTGAAAATGGTTGAGAGCCACTGAAATATGATACTTTTATTAATAAAAGCTGTTAGTGACGGAGGTTTTTAGTCCATGATTTTTTTCTGTCTTGAAAAACCAATGATGTAAATTTATAATGGCAAACCAGATTTATTTAAATTTTAAAATAATATACCTGAGAGTCTTATCTTATATCTCATATCCTTCCTGTGCCATTAAATGTCACATAGGGCTCGCAAGGTAGTTTGCCAGTTTTTCCTGTTTTCTATGCGCTTTTCACCCTCATCAAGGGATTTTATTCCTATTAATTTGGCCTCTCTTAACAATGTCCTCTTTAGAGTTTCATGTGGTTGGGCTCTTTTTCTTAGGCCTGTTGTGTTCCACTTGATAGCTTGTTTTGGGATTCTCTGATTGTTTCTTCTCATCACGTGATCAACATGTCCATCTCCTTTTCCTGATCACCCATGAGACTGGTTGTTGTTCAGTCATCTGTCTTATCTCTGCATTGTTTTTGAATTTGTTCCACTTGATGCTGAGTATTTTCCTTATGCATTTGTTTTCAAAAGAGTCTAAATTGTCTATTTCTTTAGATGTTTTCCAGCTTTTGCATGCATAAATGAGGGTGGATATTACCTACATACCTAAGAATAGCAGCTCTTAATTTCTGAAAAAAAAAATGCATAAAGAAGCACAAACATATGAACTGTACAGAAGAATAATCCTAATGAAAGATTGTTCAGATATTCAAAGGCATTTTCTGCATGAGACCCAATAAGCCAGGATCATTAGCATGTGGTGGATAGAAGAGAAGAAGCAGAGAATGATACTGCACAATTTAATGAATCACACATGCGATCTCACACTTGTTATTGGACTGGATAACACAAATTTTCCTTGTTATATCTCATATAATGTTTTGTATTAACAGTTGACAATAGAATGAATGGTCAAATGCTAGGCTTTAGTCATGGGCATAATCAAGAACCAAGAGGGTCTTATAGGAGCACTTAATCATGGACATAATCAAGAATGAATAGGGTCTTATAGGAGCACTTAATTGCAACAAAGGAATAACATTTTTAAAAAATACTAGTGAGTTTATTTCATATTTTCTATGACTTTTTGAAACAGGTAATATGTTTTCATTACCTTTATCTCCCAATTTTTGTCCAGTTTTCTGAATTTGTTCATTTTATTTTTGCTTGTGTAAAGGCTCAGGAAGGAGATGGTTCTGCCCGCATGATAGTGTCACGTTATTTCAAGGCATTATAGTCACATTTAATTACTGGGATTATCGTTTCTGGCATGAAAGAGTAAGATATCTTGGAAGATTCTGTGGCACAAACAAACCAGATACAGTTATAGCCACAGGGCAGATTACTGTCCATTTCAAGACAGACGTTTCAGTACAGAGGAAAGGATTCCGTGCAGAATATACCTCAGAAGGTGAGATTTTTGTATTTTTTATTGCCTTTGTGCTGTATGATTTGACTAGGCACCAAGTAGAACTGTTTATAAAATGTCAGTTTCGATCATAACTATGAAACAACACTTTTTATGTACTTTGAAAATGAAGAAGAAGGGGGAAAATTTACTTCTACATAACAAAAGATCTAAACAATTCCCTTTGAGTTTACAAGATATCAGAGGAAGTACCATATTTTGGACCAATGTTTCAGTTCTTTAATGCTTTCACTAACAAGTTAATGAAAAATATAAACACAGCAGCCTGTAATTACTGGGAAATGACCAAAGGACTATCTTGAAAGTATGGAATAATCTAAAGTGTAAATATTCAAAGGCAAAACAAACCCTGATGGATTCACTGGTTTTTTTTTGTGTGTGTTTTCCACAAAACCATTTAAATGGTTCATGTGGGAAAAGTTAACTCCTGGCTCTCTGAGAGAGAGCATAAGTCATAACTTCACTTCTTCCTGTAATGAAGGTTTATTTGTAAGCATAATGTTTTTAGGGACATAAGTCGGCCACAAGGACAAATGAAACACAGTGACCTACCACAAGTACATATTGTCTATTCCAAGCACAGGTGAACCACAGTGACACAGCAATCACAAGTACAAACGAACCACAGTAAGTCAGCAACCACAAGCACAGGTGAACCACATTGACACAGCAACCACAAGCACAGGTGAACCACATTGACACAGCAACCACAAGCACAGGTGAACCACATTGACACAGCAACCACAAGCACAGGTGAACCACATTGACACAGCAATCACAAGTACAAACGAACCACAGTAAGTCAGCAACCACAAGCACAGGTGAGCCACAATGTATCTGAAGAAGAAAGGAGCACAATGTCTAGTCAAGATCCAATTTTATCTACAAAAAGTGCTCCAGAAAATGTGTTTTGGTCATGTAATCAATCCAGTTGACATAAGGAAGACACTACTTAAACCTGCTTCTTATGTACATTCTGAAAGCAGGTGAAAGTTGAATCTGATGTGAGACCACAGCATGAGCTCTCAAAAGTGTTGAAGTTACATTTAGACAAAGTGTCAGTTATAGCTACAGTTCCATGATTTGTTGTTACTGTAGATAATTGTGTAAATCTAATACTAGCAGAACAACTCAAGGAAGAAGCTACTCAGAGTGGTGCTTGGCAGGTCCACACAGCAGCTAAAATCTGCCAGCTTCTAAGACAAAAAGTACTGTTTTTAGATACAATGTGACCACATCCACAATCCTACATCCACAGAATGTGGAGGTGTTTTCACGAATCCTTCGGGTTCAATCAATACTCCGCACCATCCCAATAGATACTCAAATAATATGAATTGTTCTTGGAACATCACTGTTGAGCCAGACAGAATAGTCGTATTCAAGTAAGTTGATACACACATCATCATCATCAAGATCATCATTGTCGCCATCATCATATATCATCTCCGTTGCATTATGTCAGTAGCCTGTACTGTCTCTTGCTCTGACGATACACAAGGATATGAAGTCCATCTTGAGTCATACTGATAGTCACTGGGAATCATTCTTCTCCACTTGATTACATTCTGTATGGAGATGTAGAACAATTGAAGATGACCTGTACATTATCTGGCACAAGAGAAAAAGAGTGAAAACTCGTAAACCAGGGGATCGGAAAAGTCAAAGTCTCCACTTAACATGGTCCCTGGTACTTCCTATCAGACTGGTTGCTTTTATTTCTCCGAGCCATTTAATCAGTATATTTTTTTTTCCTCATGGCCTTTCTCTTTATTTTTCCCCATTAATTTTTTTCGGTGGTTTTTAGGTTATCTACTTTCTGTGCTCTCATGACATATCCAGAAATTTTTCATAGCCTTTCATTATAATTGTAACTAATTTTTATTGTTCTACAACTCCTTTGATAACTTTTTTTTTTCTTGACTGTTATAAATATA
Source organism: Achatina immaculata (assembly GCA_009760885.1). Taxonomy (NCBI): domain Eukaryota; kingdom Metazoa; phylum Mollusca; class Gastropoda; order Stylommatophora; family Achatinidae; genus Lissachatina; species Lissachatina immaculata. The sequence goes on from CM019713.1 coordinate 55,067,133, forward strand.
CAGTGTGTTCCAAAAGTTCTGTTACACTTTCCAGGGGCTACTGTAGGAAGATAAATGCAGTTACATGAAGAAAGCATGTGTTATTTTGTAGAGAATTTTGTAGAGTTTTAGACATACTTTACAAGGACTCATTGTGAGAGAAAAAAGAAAGATATGTTATAATTAATGGGACAACAAATAAAAACTCTATTAAGAGTAAAAATATATAGATTATTTGTTCCCAGTCAGTCAGTCCATCATTTGCATATCTCTTGTGGAACTTTGCCTCCCTAACAGCTCTCCTGTAGGCCTCTTCGGTTGTAAGAAGGATGCCCTGCTGCTGATGCATCCATTAGAAGATCATCAACAATGTCTTGCAGCCATCAAAAGACTGTCTTCTCTAAATTATTTGTCCCAGTATATGTAGTATATTAATATATCTCTTGATGTGTTTTAAATATTTCATCTTTTTCATTGCAATGTTTTATTATTATTATTAATCTAAATGTAACTTAGTTTTTGTGTCTGTTGTTGTTCTGTCTATCTGAAACTGTGAGCACAATGTTCTTTGCAGCCAATACAATGGATGTGTTGTTGTGCTGCATCATGTTTTTGGGAGTGGGTATCGCAGTTATTTTTTCAGTCCTGGAGCTAAAAAGAAGAAAGTGTGTAACGCTTCTTTAGTAGACTCCACTGCCATGGGGACGATAATGATTCCTGCTCTGTCAGCCAGGCTGAGTCTGTTTCAGGGGTACCACTGAAGAAGTAGGACAGGATCTTGTTTGGATATGATTCACCAGCCCTGGTGTAGGCATGCCAGATATGGGTTGTTGACTGCCAGATCGAACAGTGCCTTCACCCCTAGTGTATGTTTTATATATATATATATAAATAATGGTGTCTGAGTGGCAAAGTGTTTAGAGCACTGATCTCTCATGGTGAAGGTTGGGGGTTCGAATCCAGCTGGAGGCACCCCAGTCACCCAGCTGTAGAAATGGGTACCTGACTTCTTCTGGAGTTGGGGAAGGAAAGGCGGCCAGGTGTGATACTGACCATATCACCCTCTAGTATGCTGACAGGTCAAGGAAAATATGGGCACTAACACCATATCCCTATGTGCCTCTAAGGTACGACAGGATTACCTTTACCTTATATATATATATACATATATATGGGTGAACTTGAGTATAGAAGGGAGGTAACATGATGGACCAGAACTGAGATAACAAGGTATTTGTAATATGTCAGTGCAAGATTTTTCCATTGGCCATAAGTTATATGAAAAACTTGCGAAAGACTTGAACTCTTCATAAGGACAGAGCATAATTTGAGGAGGAAACAAGGACCAAACCTGAAGATAGAAGGCCCAAGTGTGAGGAAATTGAAGAAACATAAACATTGCTCATTGTTACTGTGGCTGAGTATGTACATCCAACAGCGATAGAAGCAGCCATGACAGGAGCTTTTTAGCAAAGTAATGCTCAGCAAAATAACCAACAGTGGCTGATGTCTATTTCAAAACCATCTTCTTAGATTTGCATGATACCAGTAGAGTAAAGCTTTGATTTCAAACAGTTGGGCTTTTTTTAATTTCTTTTTTTAAAGTAGGAACAGCTGCATTCATTAAGGAATAGCACAACTGTAATGTTTTTACTTTTGATATCTTACATCCTTCCTTGTGCTGTTAAACGACACATAGGACTCACATGTAGTTCACCAAGTTTTCCTGTTTTCAGTGAGCTTTTCAACCTCATCAAGGGATTTTATGCCTACTAGTTTGGCCTCTTAACAATGTCCTCTTTAGAGTTTCATGTGGTCGACCTCTTTTTCTTCAGCCTGTTGTATTCCACTTGATAGCTTGTTTTGAGATTCTCTGACTGTTTCTTCTCATCACATCAGAGAATCCCAAAACAATCTATAATGTTTTCCTTTTGATATGTTCATATAAAAAAATATGAACAGGATGAAAGAAGGAGAACAGATCTCAGGTGCATTCCCTAGTTATAATCCCACCATAAAGGCTGGTCCTTTTATTTACTTCAGGAAATGTAGTAAGCTTAATCTCCAGTTTAAATTTCATATTTCAGTTTTAATGCAATGCTTCGTGTATAGTTGTATGACTATACGCTAATTATTGTGTGTCACAGATTCACCTCATTTCAAGTGGAGCTGTCTCCCAACTGCAGACAAGACTATGTTTCATTTTATGATGGACCCGATACAAATGCCAGCATGATTGGACGGCACTGTGGAACCATGGAACATATTCCACAGATTATCAGAAGCTCAGGAAACCAAATGTACATTAACTTCGTCACCAGTGGCTGGAACACTCAAGAAGGTTTCGCTGGAGGGTATTGGACTTCATATGGTATGATTACTTTCTTTAACATGTTTTGAATTGTTTAGCCTTTTACAGAGTTTTACTAGCTCTTGATGTCACAAAAATGCACAGAATAAATTTATTTGTCATATCCCAAGAAAGAAGAGACAGGGGAAGACAGAGAGAGAAGTTACCTGGATGGGCTGTCAGTGTGGATAGGAAGAAAGTCACAGGCGGATCTCATAATCAAGTCTAAAGAGAGGGAATTGTGGAGAGAAATGATCGCCTATGCTACATGGCACAGCACTTGATTGATTGATTGATATCCCAAGATCCCAGTTTCCAGCATGATGTCCAGGATGACCTAAAAAGATAAAGGTAAAATCCCCATTTCCATGCCGTTAAGGCATGTTGGGGGATCGGTGTGAAGTCCATATTTACAAGACCATCAGCATATAAAAATGTGATGTGGTCAGTATAATGCCTGGTTGCATTTACCTTCTCAGATTTCTCTGGTACCCATTTTTAGAGGCTGGGTGGACTTCAGGCCCTTTTTGGCGTGTTATGGTATAAGAAAAGAATCCCCACTGCTGGCACTTGAACATTGTACCACTCGATTATTAGACTGAACATATAACCACTCAGCCAACCAGGCTTTTTAAAAGTACAGGATGATCTGGCCTTGAAAAATTAATTTACCATTTTAATACCATAGCTTTCTGCAGGAAATGAATCAAATATTATAGCCCTGTAAGAAATAAATCAAATATTATAGCCCTGTAAGAAATAAATCAAATATTATAGCTCTGCAGGAAATGAATCAAATATCATAGTTCTACAGGAAATGAATCAAATATTATAGCTCTGCAGGAAATGAATCAAATATCATAGTTCTGCTGGAAAAGAATCAAGTATTATATCTCTGCAGGAAATGAATCAAATATTATAGCTCTGCAGGAAATGAATCAAATATTATAGTTTTGCAGGAAATGAATCAAATATTATAGCTCTGCAGAAAAGGAATGTAGCTTATGGTATGTTGCTACTGACTTACTTCAAGAGTGTCTGCAACAGGCAGTACCACATTAGGCTGCTTTCATTCTGAATAATGTGGTAGTGTGTGTAATGTAAATGATTAAATGAAACTTAATACTATGATGGTGGTTACTGTGTCCACCTATGTTAGTATTGTGATGATGAGTACTGTGTCTGCCAATGTTAGTATTGTGATGGTGAGTACTGTGTCGACCAATGTTAGTGTTGTGATGATGAGTATTGTGTCTGCCAATGTTAGTATTGTGATGATGAGTACTGTGTCTGCCAATGTCAGTATTGTGATGGTGAGTACTGTGTCTGCCAATGTTAGTGTTGTGATGATGAGCTCTGTGTCTACCTATAATTAGTTCTAAACAGTTGATGCAACACTGATGATCTTAAAATAAAGGCTGTTTTTAATTAACTGTTTTTATGTCCAGAGACTACAAGTCTGAAATCCATTACTGTCACAACTTCCTTAAACCAAGCTGTAAAAATAGGTACCTTACATAACAGTATTAGGAAAAAAGCGTATCTGAAAAATGCTAGAGGTATCTGCTTGAAGAGAGGCACATCTGTTTATGCTGTACACACAGTTGTCAGTTTATGCTGTACACACAGTTGTCAGTTTATGAAATGAAAATTAGATATTTGTAATATGTAAAATTTATTTGCATGAAAATAGGAGCCAGTTAAAGTCTGTAGACAGATGAAAGAAATGCATCATATGTACGTTTGTCTGCTTTCATTTGTCATGTAATTAATGTTTCCTCTTTTCCATATCATTATATGTCAGCTCTAGGAATATTATCTTATTATGATGGCTCCCAGCCCTCAGTTTGTGGAAGGTCATGTGAGAGTCTAATCTACATAACAAGTCTAGATTTAACCCTATTTTCATTCTTATATACCACAAGGACTCCAAGCCTGTAAGTTCTCAAAATCTGAATAAGATTTTTAAATTAAAAAAGCTATTCCAGAATGAGTGATGGGGCCCAGAACAAATTGTTCTTGAAAGATGTAATGAACCACTGTCCAGTTCTATTCAGGTTTTGTTTTGTTTGTCGTCATTTAAAATGCAGGCCCAGGTCATGGATGTGGTGGAGAGCTGAGACAGTCTCAGGGGACTTTAACGTCATTTGACGCTGATGGAGATGGTTCATATGAGGATAACTTGGACTGTGAATGGTTGATTTATGTCAGTAAGTGGAACGTTGCTCTTTGAAAGTAGGTGTTGTTATTACCCATATGGACATACAGAATGATAAGATGTGATCCACTGACAGAAGAGAAGACAAAAAATGTATAAGATTATCTGAAATTAGGGAAAAAAAACATAAAGGGAAATATTTTTTAAAAAAACTGAAAATATTTGTGCCATGTCATACGGCATAACACTATGATGAAACCAAAACTTAATGGAAAAGTTGAAGAAATAAAAAGAGAACAACAATAATATAAGTTTGGGGAGGGAGTGGGAGAGGGTCAACACTGAGAGATGGACAAGAATCATCTTGGCTGGACGCACCAAAAAAGGCAAGAGCTAGGGCAAGCTGGAGACCCATTGCAGGCAGACTTCTCTGTGAAAGTGCCACATGATGATGATGATGATGATGATGATGATGCAACTGATGATATCTTACAATCTTTCAAAAGGCAGTTTTTAGTACAGCTGTGGAGTGAAAGCAAATTACTGAACCACATATGTTGAACTGTACTTTTCTAAATATAGATCTGCTTAGCAGTTCCATGATGAAGTTGTATTGTTTCATTTGTTAATTTGATCAAATTTAAATGCCGTATTTTGTAACTTTCTAGTATCCTGATTGCTTAATAAGATTTAATTCAAAATAATTTAATAATTTAACTGATAGCTAACTTTTAAGAATGTTCCTGTACACAAGTTCTGACAAAAAGAAAATATGGGGACTTCACATGCAAGTTAATATCTGATAAATGGCAAGAGAAACTAGCAACATGCCGTGATGTGGTTAATACCTTTCAGTAAGACTAACATCTGATAAATGGCAGGAAAAACTAGCAACATGCTATGATGTGGCCAATACTTTTCAGTAAGACTAACATCTGATAAATGGCAGGAAAAACTAGCAACATGCTATGATGTTGCCAATACCTTTCAGTAAGACTCAGTCAGTCATTTGCATGTCCATTGTGGAACTTCGCCTCCCTAACAGCTCTCCTGTAGGCCTATTGGTTGTAAGCAAGATGCCCTGCTTCTGATGCACCAATTTACAGATTATCATCTTTGCCTTGGTCTTCCTCTCTTTCTTTTTCCCATTATGTACCCTTCCATGATTGTCTTCTTTAGATTATCATGACGTTTGATGTGTGCAAAATATTTAAGTTTTCTTCATTTAATCCTCTTTACTAGCCAGCCTTCTTCAATATTAAGTTCTTGTAGTATTGATATATTTTGTTCTTTTCTGTGATATTTGAAGAAATCTTCTGTAGCATTTACATTCAAAGGCATTTTACAGAGTTTTTTTAGTTCTTGATGTCACAAAAATGCACAGAATAAATTTGTCATATCCCAAGATAATAGTTTCCAGCATCAGTCCAGGATAACCTAAAAAGATAAAGGTAAAATCCCCATTTCCATGCCATTAAGGCAAATTGGGGACACAGTGTTAAGTCCATATTTACAAGACCATCAGCATATGAAAATGTGATGTTGTCAGTATAATGCCTGACTGCATTTAACTTCTCAGATTTCTCTGGTACCCATTTTTAGAGGCTGGGTGGACTTCAGGCCCTTTTTGGTGTGGTGGTATCAGAAAAGATGTTACTCAGCTGTTTTGTTAAACATCCCGTTCTCACAGGCATATGTTGCGATGGGAAAGATGCATGCCCTTAACAATCTTATTTTTATAGATCTGCCTGTTTCTCTCCACAGCTTTTTTAGTTGTTTTACTTTTGAAGAGTGATATATGTCCTCTTTTTAATTTCCCTCATTGTATCTCCATTATTAGTTAGTAATGATCCAAGATATTCAAAACTCTCCACCTCTTCCAATTTTTCCTCATTGATCTAAACAGTAAAAAAAGCTGACTCCTCATCTCCTTTAATTGTTATGCTTAGTTCAGAACTGTAATTATTCAATAATGTCTCTGTTTATAGGTGATGACAAACTGGCAACTATTACAATAACAGGGTTGGATATGGAAGATGGCAGCAATTGTATATATGACTATTTGAAGGTTTGTACTAATACAGTTACTTTTCTTCACATTACTGTTATTAGTATCATCACTACATTGTTATAGGTAATTGTGAGAGTGTGATATCCACCTGCTCTCTCACATGAAAGATGGCAGGTTTGTGCTGTCCAGTTGTAAAAATAGCCATTTCACACACTGGTGCTATCAAACAGCCTCTGAAAACAAAGAATATATGTTTGCAGGGTGAGACACAACATACTGTGCCAGTAAATGAAGGAACAATAGGATGGAGAGATGAGTCCTATGATTAAAAGAGGTCTTCTTATTTTAAAAGCAGACAGGACAATACAGAGCAGACAGAAAGAGAAATAGACATGCAGGCAGACGTACAGAAAGGTGGGTGGGTGGGTGGGTGGGTGGATGGATGGGTGGGTGGATGGATGGATGGATGGGTGGGTGGATGGGTGGGTGGGTGGGTGGATGGATGGGTGGATGGATGGATGGATGGGTGGACGGATGGACGGATGGATGGGTGGATGGATGGATGGATGGATGGATGGCTGGCTGGCTGGCTGGCTGGCTGGCTAGCTGGCCCATTCTTCTTCTTCTTCTGCATTCGAGGTTGTTGGTCACTTCAGATCCTGATCCCTGTCGACATGGCAAAGCCCACAGTCCTCTCCAGATCCTGATAGGAGCCCTCAAAGCTTTTGCCCCAAGCTCGTGTCCCTTTGCTATGTCTCACGCCTCAGGTCTGCATGGTTTGGGCACTCTTGTAGGATATGTTCTGGAGTCTGAACTCCACTGCCACATGGACACTCGTCTGTGTGAGACATTTTGAGTCGATGCAAGTGGCTCAGAAACCTGCAGTGGCCTGTCCTTAGGCAAAAGAAGATGGTTTGCTGATGTATTTGTAGTTGGTGGAAGACCCGTGAAAGTGTTTGTACAATATAAAATGAAATGAGATAGAAATTAAAGCCTTTGTGAGTAATCAAAATAGTTTTACAGAAGATTACATAGAGCACAGAAGAAAATTTTACAACACACTGGTCATGAAGCAGATAACAATTAGAAATCTGAGCTACCTTATTATGAAGTATCCCCTAATTGTTTTATCTCATCTAAATGCAGCCAAGAGGGTTATGTGAACATGGCTTTGTTTTGTTGTTGAATTCTTTTTTGTTTAATTTTTGTCATTTCTTTTTTTTTTTTTTAACTTGTGACTTTTCTACTTGCTCTGTACAGAATGATTTATTTTATTATACATTTTTATCACATTTATTTTCTGTTTTCCTGGCCTAAAACAAGTTTTTTTTAAAAAAATCAGATTTATGATGGAGGAAGCAGAGATGACCATGTAATGCAGACATTATGTGGCCAGAGCGTACCAGGATATCCAATCGTAGCATCATCCAATGTGATCCTAGTTGAATTTCACTCAGATTCAATCATCACTGGAGCGGGATTTAATGCTACATTCAATGAGACTGATTGTTAGTACTGTCATTTTATTCAATTGTAAAAAATGGAATAAAAACCATTTTTGTCTTAACTCACATTGAAATACATTAGCTAACAACATAGGACAATAGGAATTAATTCATTTTGCCATTAAATGAAAGTTGTTGGAAAATCTGACAAATTGTTAAAAGAAAATTAAAAATTGAAAAAGCAAGACCATAGAGAAAAATTGAAGAAGAGTGAACAAATGTCATCAGAAAAGAAAAAACTGCACATAAAGACTTAAGATAACATCATCATGTGAAACTATCTACAAGGCATCTGATGTTGCCTTACTTTGAGTTACTATGTGGTAAAATATCAATTCACATATCTTATACTAATTTTCTTATTTTTAATTCTTGCGGTTCATAAGAAGAATTCTGAAGGTACCATGGACAGTGAGAAAATCGAGCAAAAAAGTTCTGGAAGAGGCATAAGAAGCAAGGGAAATTATAACACAGATCAGAAAATGATAATCCAGATTTGTAGTGGGGCAGGTATGGAGGAGAGGCACCTAATGGCAACAGGGAAGATCGAAGGTAGAAGAGGCAGGGGTAGACAGAGATTTTTTAAAAATGTTTGATGGTTTGGCATTCTGACATGGGAAATGCTCAGCGACAAGCCTGTTGAGATGCACAAGGGACTGAGGGTTATGGAAGGACATGATATCCTTTGCTTTCTGCAGGGACCTTGAGAGACAGAGGGGCATTTTAATCAAATTTCTTGAGTTTCCATGTTATTCCTTCACTTGATTGTATTTTCTGTAACTATATTTTGCACAAAGTTTTCACTCTAATAGAGAAAATCAAATAGCACAAACCACTATCAGATTGAAAATTAAAGAAATGAATCACTCATACCAACTCAGCCATAAGCCTACAAATGATGGCTGCATCATGTAATTTATGCATTTTTATGTTTCCTGTAATTAAGTTGTGGTTATTCACTACTTTGTTAAAACATATGAGTATAAGTTTTACAAAATAGAATCTTATTTTAAGTTTTAATAAAAATATCACTAATTATAAAATTTTATTAGTTAGGAAACTGTCTTATTACAGAATTAAGCAACTACACAGCTCATTAGGTCATCACTTTTAAGTCTGATCTGTAAAGGGTTAAGTGAGTGTCAGTGTGACGCTTCTAGATTTTAATTGATGATATTTACAAAAAATTATTTTCATTTTTGTTGATTACAGAAGGCCCAAGCCCCTAAGCCCTCGGAAAATTTGAATACCCAGTTTGAATTTAAAATGAACTGCCAGGAAAGTTTGGGGTGTCTTAGCAGTACAAGGGTCACTGACAGATGATTTAGATTTACCTATAGTATATAACCATGGATGTGCACAGTGCCCAGATTATACTTCAGCATGTTCGATGTACTCACTCCCCAATGTCAATGCACCATTGCCAGCATTCTGGTAATTTGAGCATATTCTTGTGGAACCAGTCTCTGTGGTTGCTGCACACCCACTGACGGATAGCCTCTTGCAATTCCTCATTACCTTTGAATCTTTGGCCTCTCGGTGACTTCTTCACATCGTCAAACAGAGCATAATCCTTAGGAGCATGTTCAGGAGAATATGGTGGATGTGGCAACACTGTCAATTTCAAGGACTCCAACTCAGCAACAGTTTTGTGGCTCATGTGTAGTTGTGCACTGCAGGAGCAACACGAGATGGGACCACTTTTCCTTATGTCGCTGTTGGATTTTGTGGCATAAACTTCGTAATTACTTGCAATAACATGCATTGTTGATTGTCATTCCTTGCAGAAGCTAGTCAACCAAGTGTACACCACAGTCATCCCAAAAAACTGTAACCATCTGCTTCCCTGCTGAAGGAGCTGCATGAAATTTCTTGGAGGCAGAACTTCCCCTGTGTCTCCATTGCATGGACTATTGTCTGGTCTCCGATGTACCAGTACATGGTAGTGAAACCTTGACTCATCACCAGCTAAATGATGATGGGTATTCACTGCAATTTCACCCAGCTTCCAAAGAAACCACTTCTGTCCATGGTTGTCAACCTCCATCTTGTTGTCCATGTGTGCATGGGGGCTGATGGGAAAATGACCTACTAATGCTTCTCCTGTCATGCCTGCTGGGTAGCCTGACCATGCTTTGACGACCTTTATACAAGCCCTTAACTGACGCACATTTTCACTTCTCTAGCAACAAAAACTACTGGAAAAACAATGCCTGTCTGAATCATTTGTTGGTGACCCTAGTATATTGTCTTTAGGGCTTTGGGAGGTCTGTGACCTGAAAAAAAAATTGGAGAACCACTGGCTTAAATCATAACCCTTCTACCACCCCCCTCCCCCCCCCCCAAACATTCAGTAAGTGATTTAGCCTATTCAACACCAGTAAGTGATTTAGCCTATTCAACACCAGTAAGTGATTTAGCCTATTCAACACCAGTAAGTGATTTAGCCTATTCAACACCAGTAAGTGATTTAGCCTATTCAACACCAGTAAGTGATTTAGCCTATTCAACACCTCACAGTAGTGCTAACAAAATTTGTAGTAAAATTTTGCTTTCTTGAAGATAGTTGCAGGAAATTTAATCATAAAAAAAATTCAGTTAAAGTAAAAATACAAGAATTTGTAACACAAAAGATTTCCACTGAAAATATTTTTTGATGATTTGTATCCATTTTGTTGTTAATTGGATATGAGCAAATATACTCTAGTATCAAGAAACTAACATGATATCAAGAAATATATAGTATCAAGAAACTGACATGATATCAACAAATATACTCCAGTATCAAGAAACTAACATGATATCAACAGATATACTCTAGTTTCAATAAACAAACATGATATCAACAAATATACCCTAGTTTCAATAAACAAATATGATATCAACAAATATACTATTTCAGAAAATAAACAAGATATTAACAAATATACTCTAGTTTCAAGAAGTTTCAAGAAACAAAAGTGATATCAATAGATGTACTCTAGTTTCAAGAAACAAAAGCAATATCAATAGATATACTCTAATTTCAAGAAACAATTATGATATCAACACATACACTCTTTTTTTTTCAAGAAACAAACATGTTTCAAAAGTACTTAATTACACTGACAGTTATTTCCCCCTTTTCTTTTCAATTTTCCAGCTCAGTGTAATGGCTTTGCATTCAATGCCACAACAAGTCCTCAAACTCTGACATCTCCAAATTACCCTAATCCATATGGAATACCTGTCCATTGTTCATGGGTCATTGATTCTGGGGTCAGTTACAAACAGGTCAGGCTGACAGTCACTGATATCCAGCTGCAGTCATCGCCCACATGTGCCAATGAATATTTGAAGTTCAGAGATCTCCCAAAGGTGAGTTACATTATTTCAAATGAGCAATATTTCAGTAACATCAAAATCTGAAATATATTTAGTGAATAAATCTTTGGTTTGAACTATTTTAGGATTTTTTTTAAAAATCAATCATAAAATCTTGTTTTTTTTTATATAAGTCATGAAATTTTGTATAAATTTTTCATAAATGAAGTTTTTTAATAGGTTATGAAGTCTTTGACCTGAAAAAAATTGGAGAACCACTGGCTTAAATCATAAAAGAAGGATCATAACCCTGCATGATGGACATTTAAATGTCCTTTTTTGTTTTCAAAGTCATGATATTTTAAATATATTTTTATAATATATAATTTTTTTAGTAAGCAGAAAATGAAGAGGTCTTGAAAGAGGCAGAAGAAGAGAAATAACAAAATTCAGAAAGAGACAATCCAAATTCATAGGACATGTCATGAGAGCAGGTGGGCTGGAATATTTGATAATACCAGGGATGACAGAGGGCAACAAGAGACCAAGGCAGACAAAAAGAGAAGATGATAGATGGAGTGATGAAGTGGCATTAAGAAAGAACACTAATCTAGCTCATAATTAATACCCGGAATAGAGAATTGTGGAAAATCATGACAGCCAACAGCAGTCAGCATGGCACTGGAAAGATAGACAGTAGACAGATCAGTCATGAAATATCTTAGATAGATCAGTCATGAAATATCTTAGACAGATCAGTCATGAAATATCTTAGACAGACCAGTCATGAAAAATCTTGCTACTGTGATAAAAGAAAATGATTGAGAGGAAAGATGGTGATTGAGAAATTCAATTAACCACTGATAAATGCAGTTATCTGTGCATGAATCCAAAACTGACCAAGGCTGTCTTTTTTCCCCCCTCATGCTTATGCTCTTAGAAAATGAGTCAGTGTGCTTTCTCTGGCTGCCTGCAATCAGAGACTGTCATCCCCATTCTCCAGGCAATCCCTTATTTGCTCTGCCCTCTTAGGGTGCCCTGAATTGATGCCGTGCCTGCTAGCATGTCCACTTTCTCATTGTCTTTTACTCCTGCACGACCCAGGCAGTAGATCCATGTTAAACTGGATAACCGTGAGTCCTCTAGAAGCAGGGACCCAGTCCCTATGAAAGAAATGTTTCTTGATTCTCTGTAGCATGCTTTGGGAGTCTGTTACAATGAGATCCATGCAAGTTGACCTGATCCACCAACCAGGAAGTTGCTTCTGATGCTGCCTTGCACCTCCATTCTCATGCTCAAAGTGGTGGCTGTGTAGGCTTCTGATTTACTCATAACCAGTTTTGCTGTTAGGCTAGACAACATAGGCCCACCTACTTATGCCACTGACCTGTCTGTGAAGATCACAGGGTCATATGGTTTGAGATGATGCTGAATCTGTCCCTGCAGCTGAGCTTGTTTTACTTTCCTGCAGCTGAGCTTGGTTTACTTTCCTGCACCTGAGCTTATTTTACTTTCCTGCAGCTGAGCTTGTTTTACTTTCCTGCACCTGAGCTTATTTTACTTTCCTGCAGCTGAGCTTATTTTACTTTCCTGCAGCTGAGCTTATTTTACTTTCCTGCAGCTGAGCTTATTTTACTTTCCTGCAGCTGAGCTTATTTTACTTTCCTTCACCTGAGCTTATTTTACTTTCCTGCACCTGAGCTTATTTTACTTTCCTGCAGCTGAGCTTATTTTACTTTCCTGCACCTGAGCTTATTTTACTTTCCTGCAGCTGAGCTTATTTTACTTTCCTGCAGCTGAGCTTGTTTTACTTTCCTGCAGCTGAGCTTATTTTACTTTCCTGCAGCTGAGCTTATTTTACTTTCCTGCAGCTGAGCTTATTTTACTTTCCTGCAGCTGAGCTTATTTTACTTTCCTGCAGCTGAGCTTATTTTACTTTCCTGCAGCTGAGCTTATTTTACTTTCCTGCAGCTGAGCTTATTTTACTTTCCTGCAGCTGAGCTTATTTTACTTTCCTGCAGCTGAGCTTATTTTACTTTCCTGCAGCTGAGCTTATTTTACTTTCCTGCAGCTGAGCTTATTTTACTTTCCTGCAGCTGAGCTTATTTTACTTTCCTGCAGCTGAGCTTGTTTTACTTTCCTGCAGCTGAGCTTGTTTTACTCTGAGCACAGTCTTGACACTCACAGCCAAGCTGGATCATGACCTTCATTAGATTTTGCATATTTGACACTTTAGTCCATTCTGGTTCTAGGGGGGACCTGTTCTTCAGTCTAATTATTGACAAGGTAAGGTATGATGTATTCATCATGGTTGTGGTGTCTGCCAAGAAACCACCTTCTTGAGAGCTCTGTGGGAATTCAAGCAGTTCACAGTAATGCATTCTCCATTTTGTTAGATGCTTGTGTTTCAAACTCTTTTTCAGTATACCCTCAAGCTTGCATTGGAAGATGCTCCAACAGCAAAGAAAGAGCTGATAAATCATATATATGAAATCTTTGCTCTTTGGAAAGAAGTACCTGACAGATACCTTCAATGTTCAGCCATTGAAGTTAGACGAATTGTAAATAAGGAATTCATATTATATGTAACAGTACTGTCTCAAGTGCCTTGTAGTAGCTTACTTAGAAACTGTGATAATACACATGATGATATATTTTAACATTTATTTTTAAATCACAGACCAGTGAGACACATAGTGAAGAAACACATGACCAACTGTAGGTACATGAAATATTTTTAAAAATGTGATTTCTGATCATGAAATATACTTGGACATAGTCATCCTAAAGAAATCCATTGTAAAGACAGTCAGTTAGTCATTAGCATATCCCTTGCAGAGCTTTGTCTCCATAACAGCTCTCCTGTAGGCCTCTCGGTTGTAAGCAAGATGCCCTTCTGCTGATTCATGCATTCGCAGATCATCAACGATGTCTTGCAGCCATCTTCGCTGTGGTCTCCCTCTCTTTCTTTTTTCCCATTATGTACCCTTCCAAGACGGTCTTCTCTAAATTATCATGGCGTTTAATATGATTGTAATGACAGCAAGCAAAAAAATGTAATGAAATTCTCAACATGCTCCACATAGGAAAGAGGTGGTAGATTCATAATAATAAATTTCAACAGTGGCAAGTGGTATGATGTAATCTTTATAAGATGTTCACTAATTGTGTTGGGTGATGTTTTCCAGGGAGTTGTTGGTCAGGATCTCTCTTATTGTGGAAACACCATTCCACAACCATTTGATTCAAAGGGATCAAGAGTGAAGATCAATTTTCAGTTGCTCACATCAGGTTCAACTAGTCGAGGGTTTCAGCTGACATACCAAATTGCAGGTTTGAAAATTAATTTTGGCCTGTTAAATCTTATCTGGCATATGCAAATGCCCTCAGATTTGAGCCTGTTTTGCTCTTATCTAGCATATGCATATGTCCTCATTTTTGACCAGGCCTGTTTCCCAGATTTCACTAACATTAACAGTTTTTGTATTAATGGTGTAGTAATATTGTAATTGTGTTGACCAGTTACTCTCTCTCTCTCTCTCTCTCACTCTCTGTCCCCCCTCTCTCCTGTGGTTGAACACTGGGCTGTGTTATAGTGCTGTCAATTATTTTAAATTGTTCTCCTCACCAGGTTCCATCTGTCACTTGGGCAAACTTGTTTTTGTCTTTAAGATATTTATTGTTGTCTCTAAATGTCCTTTCTACTAATTATCCAGTTCAGGCTCCTTTTTTTTCTATTTCTAACTTTACTATTTGACATATAGATGTAGAAGGTTCAAAACTGACATCAACATGGATATAAAAGGTTTAAAACTGACATCAATATGGATATAAAAGGTTTAAAACTGACATCAACATAGATACAGAAGGTTCAAAACTGACATCAACACTAACAAAATTGGAAATTACAGCAAAGTAATCAGGCTAAATTCATACCAAAATCTATTGCATGAATTCTGCATACATGTACACACACAGAACTATACACACATGGGCCCATCCTTTGGAAAATGCAGTATCAGTTTACATTAAATTATGCATAACTCAACTGACAAAACTAATGTAGAAAATTCTGATTTGTAATTTCTTTTTCTTGGCTATGTTTAACATGTGCTGCACTGTCTAACCTTCTGATATTTCATAGTATTACTCTGTTTTAGGAATATAAATAACCACAGACAAACCACATCCACTTCACATTGAGCTGGTAAGGGGAAAAGGGAAAAGGCTCGAGAGAGGCAAATCATAGATGGGCCATGTAGAAAATGCAGTCTGTGAGGTGTGCCTGCTTAGAAGGATACATAATAGGAAAAATAAAGAGAGGAAGAACAAGGCGAAGATGGCTGCAAGACATCGTTGATAATCTGCAAATTGATGCTTACAACCGAGAGGCCTACAGGAGAGCTGTTAGGGAGGCAAAGTTCCTCAAGGGACATGCAAATGACTGACTGACTGACTGACTGACTGACAGGAATTGGTACCTGTATCACAAAAATTCAAAATGGCTCTGTCTGTTCATATTACACTCAACAGGAAATAAGAGAACATATTTCTGCTGAGGTCAGAGCACTAATTAGTAAAAACACCAGAGATGGTGGCACTGCTGTTTATACATGCAGATCAGTGGTTCAAGACAAGAGGTGTGCTGCCTGGGCCTTTACAGTCGGTTCAAATAACAGAACAGTGAAAGAAGCCAGCAGAGCTTTTGCTGTAACAACAAGCAGCCTCACAATGGAAACCATTGGCTCAAGTCACAAGACTACACACAAGCCACGGCTGCGATCAAAAGCTCTGAGCTGGCTCAAGTCACAAGAATAAACACACAAGCCACGGCTGTGACAAAAGCTCTGAGCTGATTCAAGTCACAAGACTTACATGCAAACTTGCATCTTGAGTGAATCAATGCACATACTAGAGAGTCGCAGTCAAGAAGGAGAATATGACCAATTTCTGTCACATGCTAGAGAAAATTCAGGCTGGCTCTCTAAGGCAACAGTGGCTTGAATCCCTTAGACACTGGCTTGAATCCCTTAGATAGTGGCTTGAACATCATAGATCCATAAAATGTCTTATTTCTGTACCAGTCCCAGCAGGTGAAAGGGGACATGAAAGAGCAGATCAGTTGTCCAACTCAGATGTCCTGGAGGAAAGGGTGGGCAGTGAATCAAGCAGGGATCTTCAGTGCTACAGGAAAAGCTGGTTGAGCAAAGGACTTTGAAGGACTTCACTGACATCTGTGAGGTGGCACTGCTGTCAAGAATGAAGAAGTTGGGGGTGGCAAAACTGATATATAGTGGCATGAGGGTTTCAGCTGACATACCATGACCTCCAGACATTACAAATAATGGGTATAATCAATTACTGAAGGTGATAGGATGCCTATGGATGTGTCTGGAGTGCATGGATAATGGCCCTTCCTAACTAACATACATTGTTTTAGCCCACAAGAGCTGGCTTTTTTTTTTTTAACCAAAAGTTTCATGCTAAAGTCTGACAGTTTATACTTTCTGTTACTCTAGCACTTAGACTCAGATGCTTGCATGTCTCTGTCTACCTGCAGTACTTACCAACTCGAATTTAAAAAAAAAAAACATTGTCTTAAAATTAAAGTAAATGACTGGGATAAACATTGAACATTTTTTTTAAAAATCAAAAATATGTATTATCCTCAGACTGTAACAAAAACATCACTGCATCAAATGGTCGTTTAACAAGTCCAGGGTATCCATCACGATACCTAGCGAATGCTAACTGCATCACAAGGATAACCGCCCCTGAGAACACATCTTTAGCATTTTACTTCAGACAGTTTGATCTGGAGCATGGGTACTCTCAATGCCAGTATGATTTTCTGGAGGTTTGTTTGAATTTTTTCTTCTTCTTTTTTTTTAACCAAGGCTAGTTATGTGCCTTAAGCAAAGATAACTATAATTGAATCTGGTAGCTACTTCAGTCATTTTTGACCATACTTTAGGAGCATTGTAAAGCACTGCATATATTGTCTGATGTATATTTCAGTGTCTTTATTTTTTCTGCCTGTTGGCAGCAAGACAAGATGGGATGATGTATGAAATGAAGTAATCCAACAAATGATGGAAACAACACCAGTTAAAGACTACATCATAAATCAGAGAATGAATTAAGTGGTCCAGGCATTTGACATGCACGAATCCAGAACAACAAGCATTCAACTCAAAAAACATCTGGGTATAGGGTGCAAGGATGACCAGGGAAAAATGTGGGTAGATGGGGGTGAAAGACAAACTGAGGAAACATAGCATGACAGCTACCCAGGCCTCTCACCTTGCTCTGGACCAACATCTGAAACACCCTGTGATGGAAGTGGTGTAAGCAAACTAATAAGAAGACCTAAAGTTGGCAGGTGTTTGTTTTCTGAATGAAGACTTTTGACCTGGAGGCACAGTAGAATAGTCCACATAGAATGCAGAATTTAATGAAAGTTAATTTGTGATGAACAAATAAAGAACACTGAGACATATATCTAGAGAACCATGTCCTATGTATAGAGTACATTTTACTGTTGAATCTGCCACTTAATAGTCAGTCCTGTAGTTGATAGTAAATAGTTAATATTTGACAGTTAATGTTATGTACTACATGTGGAACCTGATTTGTTGTGGTCCAGTTTACACTGTTGCACTGATTCAGAATAACACAGATTTTGAAACCAGAAGGTTAGAAACCATAATATATCCTTCCTGTACTCTGTGGAGAGGAGCAGACAGAACCACAAAAATAAGATTTTTAAGGGCATGCATCTTTCCCATCACAACATATGCCCGTGAGACCTGGGCACTTAACAAAACAGCTGAGAAACACATAAATGCCTTTCAGTGTAAATGCAACAGAAGAGTTCTTCAGATATCGTGGACACAAAAAAGAACACATATATCTATACTACAAGAGCTTAATATTGAAGAAGGCTGGCTAGTAAAGAGAATTAAAGAGAGAAAACTTAAATATTTTGGACACATTAAACGTCATGATAATCTAGAGAAGACTGTCTTGGAAGGGTACGTAATGGGAAAAAAAAAAGAGAGGAAGACCAAGGCGAAGATGGCTGAAAAACATTGTTGATGATCTGCAAATGGATGCATCAGCAGCAGGCCATCTTGCTCACAACTGAGAGGCCTACAGGAGTGCTGTTAGTGAGGCAAAGTTCCACATGGGACATACAAATGAATGAATGAATGTACCGTTAAAAGTCACATA
Organism: Achatina immaculata; assembly: GCA_009760885.1. Taxonomy (NCBI): domain Eukaryota; kingdom Metazoa; phylum Mollusca; class Gastropoda; order Stylommatophora; family Achatinidae; genus Lissachatina; species Lissachatina immaculata. The sequence goes on from CM019713.1 coordinate 55,085,672, forward strand.
GGGCTCACTTTGTAGTTTGCCAAGTTTTCCTGTGAGTTCTTCCATCCTCATCAAGGGATCTTATGTCTATTAATTTAGCCTCTCTCAACAATGTTCTCTTTAGAGTTCGGGTGTTTGACATCTCTTTTTTTTCTTTGTCCTGTTGTGTCCCATTTGATAGCTTGTTTTGGGATACTTGATTGTTTCTTCTCTGCACATGGCTGATGTATATCCATCTTTTTTTTTTAATCACTGATGAGACAGGTTGTTGTTTGTTTATCCTTCATATATATATATATATTAACATTTTACAATTTTTCTCATACTGCATTTTACACTAAATCATAATTCTTTCGCTGCTGATTTTTTATAAAAAATTATAAACTGACACCATTCCATGGCAGTCACATAAAAGGAATGGAAGGGAGGTAAGTTGTAAAATAGACTGGATTCAGCTAAACTGGGTGCACTATGAAACCAAAAGACGGAGCAGGTTCAGGATACCATTGCAGTCACCTTTCCTGGGGAGAGGGCACAGGATGATGATGATGATGATGGTGGTCATTATATTATGTTTATTTTATACATCACTACTGCAATTTAACATTTTTGTGTCAAGTTCTTTTTCAACATTTTTGTTGTTTGTTTGTTTATCTGCTAGTTCAAGAACAGCTCATCAGACGTTGTTACTACGGTGTGTGGTACGACAATTCCTTCTCCAGTGTTCACGACAGACAACGAGGCCACAGTAAGATTCAGGACTGATTATTCAGTACACAAAACTGGATATGATCTTACCTTCATATCATCTTCACAAAGTAAGCTTTTTTTTCGTCAGTAGCTGAGTAAGACACTGCTAAAAATCTAAAGTGTTCTATTTTTTTTCAATATTGGAACAGTTTTATTCTTTTACAAAATATAAGCTTGACAACATAATATAAATCTTGTCTTGTCTTGTGCTATCTCCCTGTAACTGCGAGCTGGTGTTCTTTGCAGTTTTTTGTAGAGGTTTTGAAGCACAGCTTCATATTAGCATGGCAGCTACTTTTTCAGTCCTGGACTGCAAAGCTAAAAAACACAGGGTATGAAATGCTTCTTTAGCAGACTCCACCACCATGGGGACTATGGCAACCCCTGCCCTATTAGCCAGGCTAGGCCTGTTAAAGGGGGTACCATGGAGAGGTGAGACAGGGTCTTGTTCAGCTGTGGTTTTCTAACCCTGACACTAGCATATCAGCTATGGTTTGCTAACCCTGACACTAGCATATCAGCTATGGTTTGCTAACCCTGACACTAGCATATCAGCTATGAGTCAATGATTGTCTAATCAGACAGCATCTTCACCCCCCCCACCCATAATATAAATAGATGAGACAGGAAAAGGGAGCAATGGCCCACAGGACCTCTGGGAGTCATGACCCGGGGGGGGGGGGCCGCCCCCCTGTCAGGTGTTTGATAGGGCCGGGACACTTGTCTGAGGGGGGAGGGGGGCTACCTCTGGTGATCTGAGGGAGTTGTGCTGTTGCTCTGCTCTCTGCGGTAGAGAGTTTCCTGCATACAGTATTTGTTTTATGATAGACAGAAACAAAGTCCTCTCATGCCATAGGGCATTTAGAGGACATGGTGTTAGTGACCAAGTTTTTCTTGACCACATGATATAACAGAGGGTGATATGTGGTCAGCGTCATGTCTTGCCACCTTTCCCCATCTCCAGAAGGAGTCAGGGACCCTTTTCTACAGCTTGGTGACTAGACCTCCAGCCAGACTTGAATATCTAGCCTCCAAGTGAGAGTCGACCTCATTAAACACTGCCTCCTTCAGGAAATCAGAGTAAACAGAGAACGGGTTTTTAATCTGTTGTTGAGCTACAGCATGTTCGCATTATAATAAATTAGAACTTTCTTGTTGCTGTAGAGCATATGAGGAGCTAAACAGAAAGATACCATCAAATGGGGAATGTATTTCAGTGGCTTTTTTTTTTCATGGGAGTGTCCTTCCATGCAGGATTCTAAGAAAGTTTAGAACATTGATCCAGTTCCCATTGCCAATGTTCAAAATATTATGAAAGAGCACATTATGAACTGGTATGATTATCATCTACCCTCCTTGTCATCTTTTTATTCATCTTCTGTGTTCATTTTCACATTATCAGCAGTGTAAAAGTAGAGATGGTCTTATTAAATGACTCTTATTATTATCTGGAGTTTTACCAAAAGAACAAAAATATATTGTAAGTATGCATCCAGAAAAACATCAGAGATTTAAAATTCTGCAACAAATAAGCTACACTACTTATATACTCTACAGCAGTCATGTTATGTGTACGATCAACGAGTAATTTCCATTCAGTTCATGAATGTTTCAATTAGCTAACTATTTGGCAGTAAAGCATCCAATTAACGACATGTACTATTTTTCAAATATGCTTATGTCTGCAGTGAGAGGAATCATATGTACAAATTGCAGTATATATTACATTTAATTTTTTATAATATTCACATAGCACACAGAATTCAAGAAAGGTGAAAAGAATGAAACATAATCTGCAAAATGAGGTTGTAAATTATATGAACTGTACAAGCTAGTTTTTACTTTTTTTTTTAAACCTGACAGAGAAGGTAACTATCGAGCATCATTTTGCTGGTAATCATTTTATTAAAAACAATCAAACAGACCAAAGAGGAAGCCACTTGAGCCAGTGGTGGAAATGTTTTTACAGATACCTTTTCCAAAAATGTGGACAAATGAAGAAATAAATCAGTGAATTGGCAAACCTTCAAAAAGGGCATGAGAAAACAGAGGACAAAAGTTCTGATTTATGAAAGCGTAACACTCGCTTATGTGGACCATAAACGTGAAATACACAACGAAGACACGAGATAAGAAATTAATATTTCACTATACGTATTTGCAAAATGATCATTAAGATGAAGACCAAAGTAACCAATCTAGAATTGCTACAGTATTCTTATTCTGTGCTTGCTCTGAGAAGAGCAATAGTTTCTTTGCTCTGACTGTTAACAGAGACTGCTATATCTGAGCCTTTTGGTCCTACACATCTTTCTACAGTATGGCTTATTTTTATGACAGAGTTTGCCTTCATTCCATCCCTATTTACTTGATAAGACTATAGTCTGCTACTAAATGGCATCACATGGAGGTAGAATAGGGCCTTTGATCAGGTGTGGTTTACTAACCCAGATTCAAGAAATCACCTAGGGTTGAGCTCAGTGCCAGAAATGATTGAGAAAGTGTGACATTATTCGCAAAGACTATTGTTGAACCACTGATGAAGTCAGTGTGCCAGTGGGAATCAGTCACAAAAGCTGTCACAGAAATGTAATGGAGGATTTGATGATGTGGCACGTCATATCACAGTTTGCACCAAGACTTCTGAGCACTGACCAAAACGGCAATGACTCGATGTTTGCTCTGACCTCAGAGGGCATGCTGCCCATGACCCCAGATTTCATAAAATCTCATTACAGGTGATGAAATATGAGTCAGTGCCTGTAATACAGAAACCAAATGACAATCCAGCCAGTCAAAAAGTCCCCAGTCACCTCATCCAAAGAAAGTGAGACAAGACCAACATCAAGTCCAAGTTGATTTGTGTTTTTTTTTTCATGACAATGGAATTATTCACAAGGAATTTGTTCCTTCTGGTCAAACAATTAGTTCTACTTTCTACACCGAGGTCTTGAGACATCTGTGAGAGAATGTGAGAAGAAAGTGACCTGACAAATGCAGAACAAGAAGTGGTTTCTCCACCACAACAATGCACCAGGCCATATTGCCTTCCAGATTCGACAGCTGCTGGCCAGTAACAACATGAACTCTGATGCCCTACCTCCCTATTCACCAGACCTTGGACCCTGTGACTTCCTTGTTTCCAAAACTGAAAATGAAGCTGAAGGAGGTGAAGATTTCAGAGAGTGGAGGAAATTCAAGCAGTGTTGCAGGTTGTTCTCAGCATGCTGGGAGAAAATGACTTCTTGGAATGCTCCAGAAATGGCACCACCACTGGGATCATCGCAAAGACTCAGAGGGGGGACTATTGTGAGGTCAATGGTGGCTGTTAATGTCTGAAGTACATCTTTCTTCATTTTTTAAAACTTTTTTCAGTCCTGGTATTTACTAACTGCACCTCGTATTATGGCAGACTTTTATTATATGTGCATTTTTCTCTCTCTCTCTCACATACACACACACACACACACACACACACACATGCACGCACGCACACACACGAACGAGACTTTATATAATAACTCTAAAAATGTAGTAACATACTTTCATGCTTTTTTTTTTATTAACAGGCCCAGGTTGTGGTGGAAACATAACAGGGGTCCTATCAGGCATTTTTACCAGCCCACAGTATCCAAATGCTGTCACTGATGCAATGACATGTTCATGGTATATCACACCAGTGGCCCGAAGCATGATATTTTGGCGTTTGTCTTTCACAAGCCTACCTGGTACAGCTTCTGCTGACTGTGCTAACAGTCACATAACTGTCCACTATGATCCTGACAATAGAAATTATATTGCAGGACATTATTGCCCTGTAAGTGCTGTACTTTAGCAAGAAAATCTGGCATCAGTTCTTGTCTTGTAACACTGTCCAGTATTACAGATCTTTCAGCTGAGACAGTGATATAGTTTAGTATGCATTTTATTTTGTGTGAGAGAAAAAGAATGGTTGACAATAACATAGAAAAAAATTTGAAGTGAATGAAAACAAAATGGTAATTTGATAACAAAACAAAGGTTTTGAAGAAAGATTTCTTATAAAATAGAAACAATGAGAAAGCAAGATTGATATTAATGTGGACAGATTTCGAAGACAAGATTTAGAAATGTGCAATGGTTTTGAAATTGATAATAAAATGAAAAAAGTTTCGAAGATAAGTTGTTTTAATAAAATTGAAAGATTCTGAAGAATAAAATAGAAATGTCTTGAAAATATGAATGATAATAAAATATAAAGGATTTTTGAAAGCAAGATTAACAATATAATAGAAAGGTTTTGAAGGTGAGTCTGAAACGGAAAGTTTTTGAAGATCAATCAATCAAGTGCCGTGCCACATGTCGTAGGCAATCATTTCTCTCCACAATTCTCTGTCTTTAGACTTGATTATGAGATCCGCCAGTGACTTTCTTCCTAGCCACACTGACAGCCCATCCAGTAACTTCTCTCTCTATCTTCCTCTGTCTCTGCCACAATGTGTTCCATTTTTCTCTTCTCAGAAAATGTCATACAAATCTCGCTTGTCTGCCTCTGATTTTTGTTGTAATTTGCCTTCTAACTCCAGCCTCTCTTAAGACTTCTTCATTGGTTTTCTTAGCTGTCTGTGGTACCTTCAACATCCTTCTTATGAACCACATTTCCATGGCCTCCATTTCTCGCTGTACTCTCTTATTCATGGACCATGCTTCACATCCATAAAACAAAATTGGCTTGATGTAACATTTAAGTACTCGGAATCATGTTTCCATTGATATGGATCTGTTGCACAAGATGTTTCTCATTTTCTGGAATGCTGACTTAGCCTGAGCACGTCTGCTTTTTATTTCTTTGTGACATTTCCCATCAGCTGTTATAATTTTGACGATATGATTGATATTGTTAGAGGTTGGAAAAAAAAATAGTCTTTACAATCAGACTCAATAAGAACAGGTGCAGCTAGTGTGCTTCTTTAGAGTTCAGAAAATGAAGGTAGCCAGAGAGTGAAGTGAGGCCAGGTGGGAGAATCATAGAGAGACCAGAGGAGTCCACAGACCTGTCTTGTCTCCTTCCTCTTATACTTTTTGGTGTTGAGGGGACAAATAGATGTCTTGATATGGCTTGACAGTTTGCTTCATAAATGGGATATTTAATGCTTCTCTAATTTGCTCCCTCCATCTCCTGCGTGAGTGGCTTCTTCCTCTGTTACCTACAAATCTTAGTGTGAATGTTGCCTGTGATATACTGTCTGGTGGTAACCGTGTAACATGGCCAAACCATTTGACTTTGCTGTTTCTGGATATAGTGTGATACAGTATAAACTATTATTCTGTTTTTTTTTCCATTCCTATTTTTTACATAATATTCATGTGAATTTATATTTTATCTTCTCCATTTCTTCGTCCTGTGTGTTTTTGTATGATTAAGGTTCACACAGAAACTTCACAACTGTGTGCTTGTTAATTAATAAAGTTGTTCCTGGTTTTTTCCTAGTTTATACATTTTGTTATCACAGCTGTACTGCATTGGTTTCATATATAGTTATATACTTAGTTTTATATGGTTACACTAATTATTGTATAATACTGGTGTTACTCCAGTCTGTGCTCCAGTGGTGGCATTTCTTATTTGGTCTCTTCTTTTCTGTTGTCTTAATCAAGGTCCAAGCTTCTACACCATAAAAGGAATATTTGAGTATATGTAGCATTCTGCAATACATGATCTCATTTGCTGTGATATTTGCTTTGATGCAAGGATCTTTCTTATTCTGCTGAAGGTGCTTCTTGCCGTTCCTATTCGTCTGTTAATTTCCATTTCACATTTTCTATTCCGTTTTATCGTGTGTCCCAAATACCTGAAGCTTTTCACCTGTTTGAGTAATTCTCACTGTTGACTAATACTTTTAAATAAAAATGTTCTGAATTGGATGAAAATATGCTGACAGTCAAACAGATGTTTGGATTTCATTAATTCATTCATTTGCATGTCCCTTGCAGAACTTTGCCTCCCCAACAGCACTCCTGTAGGCCATTCGGTTGTGAGCAAGATGGCCTGCTGCTGATGCATCCATTTGCAGATCATCAATGATGTCTTGCAGCCGTCTTTGCCTTGGTCTTCCTCTCTTTTTTTTTTCCCATTATGTACTCTTCCAAGACGGTCTTCTCTAGTTTATCATGACGTTTAATGTGTCCAAAATATTTAAGTTTTCTCTCTTTAATCCTCTTTACTAGCCAGCCTTCTTTAATATTAAGTTCTTGTAGTATGGATATCTTTGTTCTTTTTTGTGTCCATGACATTTGTTTGGATATAGATTTATAATGCTTGATAACTGATGTAAAAACAATTTTTTTTTCTTCTTTTTTTTTTAACCCTAAGAATGATGAGATAACATCCATAAGACAAACCACCAAACCAATCCACCTGCATTTTGTCACTGCTGGTAATGGAACAGGACCAGTATTTAAATTCGAATTTGATCAAAGCAGTGAGGCATTAACTTGGACAAATGTGCAGATGAGTCATTACTACTGGTAAATGTGGAGTTTGTTTTACTTCTTAATCTTCCTCTTTTTTTTTTTTTTTGGGCTTCTCTTTCCCCCTGTATTCATTATTTTTCCTTATTTATATCCTCTTTCTCTTCTTCTTTTTTTTCTTCCAAAGGATTCATATTCCTGTTTACACAAAACTTTAAACTTTGACGCCCAAAATGCTATCATCATGTTCTGTAGTAAAAATAAAACTTTGATATATATGAAAATGAAATATGTGAGCAGATTTGCATGAATGACTTTGCTAGACTTTGATATATATGAAAATAAAATATGTGAGCAGATTTGTGTGAATGACTATGCTTAGTCTTAGTATTGAATTATATCACGTAGCTAACTTTGGAATCTTTGTTAAATGTTAAATCCTTATGATAGATGAATATACACATGCACACAATACACACAACACATGCAACAAACACAACACACACAACACATGCTACACACACAACACATGCAACAACACAACACACGCAATACACACAACACACACATCACACAACACATGCAACACACAGCACACACAACACATGCAACACACACCACACATAACACATGCAACACAACACACACAACATAAACACACACAACATACATAAGACACAACACACACATGTTTTTAATAGATCTGAAATGACCAACTTCAGTGGCCTCAAGCAGCAAAAATTCAATTTTTTGCAAAACTTACATAAAAAAAAAAAAAAAAGATAAAAAGTGACAGTTCTGAAGTAAAGATCATTTGATTCTCGCATTTCAGATCTCTTAAAAAATGTTTTAACATGTTGTGAAGAAAGGAAGTTTAGGCAAGCCCACTTTTAAAGTTACGAGTTAAATATTATGATTATATCTTTAATTTTGTTGGCTGTAAAAGAAAAAAAAAACAAGCATGTGGCCCATGGGGCATCAGCTGGACACCTCAGAACAGTAATTGTGCTAGGGATTCTTGAAAACCGGTACAACTGTACTTGTATGTATTTCACTTTTCTGAAATACTGGTTTTGTCAATACAACATTCAGTACTTTAAACTTTTTTGTGTGTGTGTGTGTAAATTTACGATCAATAATGCTTTACAAATACCAGTGGGACTTAAATGTTCATGCAAATTGTTTTCCTTAACTTTTTTTTTTTTTTCTCCTACAGGCTTTGATATTTACAGAATGTTCACATGCCAAACCAGAGTCAAGACTGACAGATTCTCCACCATGCAAATTAAGCATCGTTAGCCTACTTGGCCAATTATCCTGCAACGACTTTCATTGGTTGCTTTTTACTAGGCTTTTGACAATATAAACCACTTGTAGTAACGGATGATCCCCAAAACGTCATATATATATCTTTTTTTTTTCTTACATAGTTTAATCTCATTGTAGGTATCTATAACTGATCAAGAGTGTAACTGATAATTTACATCTTACATCCTTCCCATGCCACTAAACATCACATAGGGCCTGCATGATAGTTCGCCAAGACTTCCTGTCTTCAGTGAGTTTTTCAGTCTCATCAAAAAAGAGATGTTATGCCCACTGAACTGGTCTCTCTTAACAATGTCCTCTTTAGAGTTTCATGTGGTCAACCTCTTTTTCTTTGGCCTGTTGTGCTTGATAGCTTGCTTGGGGATCCTCTGATTGTTTCTTCTCATCACATGACCAACATATGTCCGTCTTCTTTTTCTGATAACCCATGAGACAGGTTGTTGTTTGCTCATCTGTCTTACCTCTGCATTGTTCTTGAATTCATTCCACTTTATGCCGAGAATTTTTTGTAGGCATTTGTTTTCAAAAGAGCCTAATTTCTTGTCTGTTTCTTTAGTTGTTTTCCAGCTTTCACATGCATAAATGAAGGTTGGATATCACATTTGAATTGAATAATCTTAACTTGCTTTTTGTGCTTATAACGTTTGAGTGCCTTATGTTCTCAAGATTCTTGAAGGTCTGTGCTGCTTTTGCAGTTCAGATTTTAACTTTCCTTTTTGGTGTCACCATCCTGGTCTATATAGGGGCCGAGGTATGCATAATGGTTTGCTTCTTCAACAGCTGTTCCTTCTACGTATATTTGTCCTTTGTGATTAATGAGAGGTTTCATTATTTTTGTTTTATCCTTGTTAATTTCAAGTCCTATTTTAATAGCCATTGATATTTTTTCTTTTAAAGTATGATAGTAGATATCTAGAGCAACAATATTCAACATATGTATATTAGAGTGCTGTGTGCTACATCACAAGGATAGTGTACTCCTGTAGTGGTGGAGTCATGTCATCACATTCCTTGTACTCACTGCAACAACCAGAGCTTGTTTAACTTTGCTGCACTAGTGTAACAGTAATCTTTTGTTTCCTATTGAGGTTAGTAGTTGATATTCCTGCAGTAGTTGATATTCCTGCAGTAGTTGATATTCCTGTAGTAGTTAATATTCCTACAGTAGTTGATATTTCTAGTAGTAGTTGATATTTCTAGTAGTAGTTGATATTTCTGTAGTAGTTGATATTCCTGCAGTAGTTAATATTCCTGCAGTAGTTGATATCCCTGAAGTAGTTGATATTCCTGTAGTAGTTGATATTTCTGTAGTAGTTGATATTCCTGCTGTGCATCTTAGAATTATTTTGTAATATGTTGAAAAAAACTTTTGAAACTTCTGCATGTATGTGATAGATGGAGTCATAATAAATTAATAATCTTTGTTTAGAAATGAGTTACTGAAATGTTCCAAGTTTTTGCATTTTTTAAATGGTTTTTGTTCTGCAGTTAGGAGTTCATAATTTTAAACTATTACCCTTCATTTTATTGACTACACCAAAGAATTTGACAAGGTAAAACATGAGGGCATGATGGAGATGCTGGAAGACACGTATTCATGGCTTTTGCAACAGATACTTGCTTTGTCAGTAGATAAGAAAAGTCTTGAAATCCTACATTGATCCGGTGCTACCATATGAAAGTGAATCATGGTCACTAACAAGAAGAAGAAGAGCATTAGAGGCAGCTGAAATGTGGTTCCTATGAAGAATGTTAAGAACACCATGGACAGCCAAAATAACAAATGAACTCGTGAGGAAACCCAATGAGATACGAACCTTAATAAACACACTACGGGGCAAGACAGTCTAGGTTCATTGGCCATTTAATGAGAAGAGGAGGGGTGGAAAATATCGTGACAACAGACAAATTAGAGGCAAGAAGGGGAAAGGCAGACCAAGAGAGAAAATCTTAGATGGCTTGACAAAATGGCACAAGAGAGGCACATCAACAGAACTGATGAATAAACATGAAAGATCGGAAAATGTGGAGAGACATGGTCACCAACTCCTCCAGGTGTGGCACATGATGATGATGACCCTTCATTTCCTGTTAAACCTGTTTGTGTGTCATGGCTGTTGTTTGGCAAGTTAAAGAGCTAAGCTAGTAATTTGTAATTAGCTGCTGCTAAATTTGTGGACATCTACAATAGCACAAGATTACATTGGCTAAAAATATATTTATTGCCAGATTACTTTTTATAGTTACAGTATCACTTCTGTATACATACCTTTTAGCTCACACAAGTTTTTCACTTAGGATGTATGGTTAGCCATAAAAAAATAGTAGACAGAATACTTCAGGCATGATAGAAATCAAACAGGGAGCATTCTTTTGTTAAGAGAACAGCAAAATCATTTTTTTTTTTTATTTGCCAAAAGTGCATCTTTTCGCAACAACTTTTTAACATCTGGTTCAAGTGATCTGATGTGACCCAGCTGAGGGAACCAGTCAGTTACTTTGTGAACAGTATGTAAGAGAAAATAACTTGAGCAGAGAATTACATAATTTGTTAATTTTTGTTGCCAAAACACTTTCTTGGGTGGGGGGGAGGGGAGGGGGGGGGGAATTTCCTCTGATGATCTGAAGGAGTTGTGCTGTTGTTCCGCTGTCTACAGTAGAGAGTCACCAACATATATATATATAGTTTCCTGCATGCTTAATTTGTTACTGAGGTTTGAATCAACATTAGAAACAAGCAAAGTTTCACGTGAGCTTTAATGCAAGCAGGCTGTCAATCGCAGTGTTATTTTTATCCAGATTTCAAATTAAATCATTAGCAGCATTTATCAGTGCAATCAGTAAACAGCTGATTTTAATGACAAATAGTTAAACATGCACTCCTTTGTCAAAAAAAACAAAAATATGTGATATAGAACATTACAGAACAAAACAAACAAATGTTATTATCACTGATGTCTACAGCACAAGTAAATTAAAAATACAGATTTACCTTCAAAATGTAATGGTTTTGTGGAAGAAAAAACATGATTTTGTACTTTTTCTGAAACCCTAAGCTTATAGAGCTGTACAAAATATGCATTTATTATTTGTGATCTTGTTGATAATACTATACTGCGTGGAATTTAGCACTTTCACTTCAAAAACAGTACTGGCAGTGTTGGCATATCTTGATCATCTATGTGAATCAATGAATAGACCAATATTTATGCAAAGTCTTTAAGTAGCTTAAATGAGGGAAGAAGAGACAAAGGAAGACAGAGAGAGAAGTTACTGTATGGGCTGTGAGTGTGGCTAGGAAGAAAGTCAACTGGTGGATCTCATAATCAGTGCAAAAGACAGGGAATTGTGGTGAGAAATGATCGCCTATGCCACGTTATAATAATTAAGTAGCACATTTATAATCCAACCCATGTTTTGAAATTTCCAGTTTTCTTTCTAGCAAAATATTTCTTATCGGAGTGTATTCTAACAGAGCACAGAAATTATTCAGGAATGAAAGGGTTGAGCTAACGTTGGTGGTCTGTACTTTGGTTTTCTGTAGCTAAACATCCTTGATACAGAACCAGTTCTTCTACGTGTTATTTTCTGTAGTCATTGAATGTTAGCAATTATTCCCACTATTCAATGATGTGTTTTAAGTCATGTTTTCAAGCAAATTAGTGAAGAAAAAAAAAGTAAGTAAAATGAAGTATAAATGTAATGAAATGATATAGTATGTTGTATATGACAAACCAACAAGACCTGCAAAATCTCTTGGATAAAGTCGCCAAAGAAAGTGAACAGAAAGGCCTTACTTTGAACATCAAAAAGACAGAGACTATGGTTATATCTAAGAAACAGAATCCACCAGCATGCAGTATTAAATTAAACGGAACCATTCTAAAGCAGGTGCAGAAATTCAAATACCTTGGAGCAGTAATAACTTCAGATGGGAAATGCAAAACAGAAATTAGGAACAGAATAGGCCAAGCAAAGACTGCATTTCAGAGAATGAGAAACATATTAGTTAACACATCCTTATCAATGAATGTTAGAAAACGAGTCCTAAAATGCTATATTGAACCTATCTTGTTATATGGAAGTGAATCATGGACAATAGGCAAGTCTGCACAAAAATCATTGGAAGCAGCAGAAATGTGGTTTATTAGAAGAATGTTGCGAATCGCCTGGACAGCAAAAATAACTAATGAAGAATGTATGAGAAGAGCTGGAGAGACAAAAAACCTTGTCAGAAAGATAAGAGAGAGACAATGTACTTTCATAGGACATGCAATGAGAAGAGGGGGCATTGAAAATATTATAACAACAGGAAAAATAGAAGGAAGAAGATCAAGAGGAAGACCAAGAGAAATGATACTGGACAGTCTGACGGGATGGTGTGAGAGGAGATCACCAACTGAACTGATGGCCTGCATGAAGGATCGGGTACTCTGGAGAAGCATAATAGCCAACGCCAGTCGGCACGGCACCTGATGATGATGATGATATAACAAATGGATGACAAAGAGTTAAGCAATAGCAGATGGATGAAAAAGGGTTAAAAAATATGAAATAAGAGAATGTCTGTAGATGTACTTTATTATTTTTTATGCACATATTTATATTATTCATTGTTATATCAGTAACTTATTCCTAATACAGATTTATTATAACATATTTATCTTGTACATTAGTATATGAATGAGAAGCTAGTTTCTTTATTTCATAGATATGTTTTCACTGTACAACATATGAAATATATGAATGTTCATCATGGTGAAAATTATTTGGGATTTTATTTATTTATTTGTTTACTAATAATATGTTGAAAGTTGCATTTTAATCTTTGTCAAAATTATCAACTGGCTTCAGTATGGGCCAGAATGGTGATATCAATGTGTACCTCCTAAATAAAGGTTGCATTCTTCATTTTAGGCAACTGAAATGTGATTCCTACGAAGAATGTTAAGAACGCCATGGACAGGTAAAATAAGAAATGAAGAGTGCCTAAGACAAAGCCAATGAGAACAAACATAAATGAACACACCACTGGGGAGTCAGTCTAGCTTCATTGGGTATATACTGTAACGAGGAGGAGGAGGAATAAGAAATATCGAGACAACAGGGAACATGGGAGGCAGGAAAGGAAGATGTAGACCAAAAGAAAAAAAAAAAAATTCTTGGATGGCTTGACAAAATTGCGCGGGAGAAGCACAACAACAGAACTGATGCAAAACATGAGAAACTGGAAACTGTGGAGTCTTACATCGAGAAGTGGCAGGAAGCAATACAGAAAATATGTGCAGACAGTGCGATGTACTGATGTTGTTAGAAGGAATATGGCTGCGAAACATCTAATAAGACAGGCTGGTTTTATCAGTGTTTAGACTCATAAAACAGTTTGACTGTTTTATCCAGAGTGTGAAGAAGAAGAGAAAGAAGAAGAAGAAGGAGGAAGAAGAAGAAAGAAGGGAAAAGAAAAAAAGAAGGAAAAAGAAAGCGTTCCTTATGTTGACGTAAGCTGAAACTTGCTTAAATGTAAAAACCTAGATCAATAGTTTTAAGAGTTCATCAATGTCTGATTATGATACGGAGTTCTGATATTATTTGACGGATGTACTGCGATTAAATCATTAGTTAAATAGGCTGTATCGCTGGATGTAGCTACACTGATAATATCATTGGATGTAGATACACTGATAATATCGCTGGATGTAGCTACACTGATAATATTGCTGGATGTAGATACACTGATAATATCACTGGATGTAGATACACTGATAATATTGCAGGATGTAGATATACTGATAATATTATTGGATGTAGATACACTGATAATATCTCTGGTTGTAGATACACTGATAACATTGGTAGATTTAGCTACACCGATAACATCACTGGCAATAGATACACTAATAACATTGCTGGCTATAGCTGCACTAATAACATTGCTGGCTATAGCTGCACTAATAACATCTCTGGATATAGATACACTAATAACATTGCTGGCTATAGCTGCACTAATAACATCTCTGGATATAGCTACACTAATAACATTGCTGGCTATAGCTGCACTAATAACATCTCTGGATATAGATACACTAATAACATTGCTGGCTATAGCTGCACTAATAACATCTCTGGATATAGATACACTAATAACATTGCTGGCTATAGCTGCACTAATAACATCTCTGGATATAGATACACTAATAACATTGCTGGCTATAGCTGCACTAATAACGTCGCTGGATGTGGATACACCGATAACATCTCTGGATGTAACTTCATCGCTAACATCGCCGGATATAGATACACCGGTAACATCGCTGGAGTTAGCTAAACGAAAGCATCACTAGATGTAGGGTAAACAGTAACATCGCTGAATATAGCTACATCCATCTGCCTGGAACTTAGAACTTGTCTTTTGCTGAACAAACACTGTAATGACGGTGAATCGCAAGCATCATGCAAGATTAGGGAAGGAGTACGATGGCCAGCTCAAGGGCCCGAACTGGGCCCAAGACACTTTTTTTTTTAACACATTCCACCACCATTGCATCCACGTTGATGCTATCTTTCTAACCCAGTGCAGAAGGATCGCAGCAACCCCATCGCTCGAACTACATAGAGTAGTGGTTTCCCATTAACAAAAGTCCGCGGGCCCCCTGCTGTTCCAGGCTACATCCAGGCCACAGACCACCTTTACTTCGGAAAAGTTTCATATCTTTAAGGTAGCTATGTTAGCTATTGGAAAAGTTTCATATCTTTAATGTAGCTATGTTAGCTATTGGAAAAGTTTCATATCTTTAATGTAGCTATGTTAGCCATGTGTTTTAAATACAACAAAATTTTGTTTCGCAAAATGTGGGGAAACTTTAATGAGCAAACGCTACACTATACTAAATAACACAGGACAAATTTGGTCAATTTACACAATGACAGTAATATAGTTAAGAAAAGACAAGACAACATTTAACATTCCTACTTGTCCTGACAAATGAACAGGATATGAAGTGTGTGACAGCTAACCAACATAAATATTGTGAGAGAAATCATACCTTTTTTATTTTATTGCGAACAGTCGCTTCCACATCTGGTTCAATATTTCATCAAATCTGGAACAACATCAATCCGATTCTTATGCTTGTTCTTCATGTAACAATACAGGGTTATTCATAAGTCCGTGGAACATTTTACAAATTCGCAACAAATAAACTACGTAGCGGATCAAGATTATTCTTACACCAGGGGAGAGAGAGAGAGAGAGAAACTCTCCAAGTTTTTTTTTAAAAATAAAGCCCGCGCGCAGAGCTCCCGTGGTTTGCCCATAGGAGGCAGCAGTAGCAAATATGGCGTTCAGTAAACGTGAGCAGTCGTTTTGTGTTTTGGAATACACAAGAACATCGTCCGTTGTGATTGTGCAGCGACGATTTCGAGCGGAATTCCAGAAGGCAGCACCTGTTTTCAACAGTATTAAGAAGTGGAATGCGAAATTCCGGGATAAAGACTGTCTGTGCACAGCTCCTCGACAGAGACGTCCAGGATCAAGAGAAGAAACCGTGAATTGTGTTAGAGAAGCTTACCAGCAAAGCCCCTGCAATAATTATTTTTACGTGTAAGCTTACAGCTAAGAGTCTCGCAATCAACAATATGGCGAGTTCTCCATGTAGTGGACTTGCAGGGGCTTCGCTGGTAAGCTTCTCTAACACGATTCACGGTTTCTTCGCTTGGTCCTGGACGTCCCTGTTGAGGAGCTGTGCACAGACAGCCTTCATCCCGGAATTTCGCATACCACTTCTTGATACTGTTGAAAACAGGTGCTGCCTTCTGGAATTCCACTCGAAATCGTCGCTGCACAGTCACAATGGACGAGGTTCTTGCGTGTTCCAAAACACAAAATGACTGCTCACATTTACTTAACGCCATATTTGCTACTGCTGCCTCCTATCGGCAAACCACGGGAGCTCTGCGCGCGGGCTTTATTTAAAATCTCTCTCTCTCCAGGCAAAATAATAATCTTGATCCGTTACGTAGTTTATCTGTTGCGAATTTTTAAAAATGTTTCACAGACTTATGAATAACCCTGTATATTGAAAACATGTGTTCACGAAGGAATGTGAAACAAAAGGGAACGAAATGCATCAACGCTTTCTCATTAACCTTCTCATAATCAGAAACTTCAACTGTTAAACACTTCACAGTGAAAATTTCACTTTAGTTCTCGTCAAGAACACCCCCCCCCCCCCAAGTTAGGAACCATTGGATTTCTTGCTGATATCCAAATAACTATGAGCCATATGTGTTATTTTAAATGTCGTGATGATAAAGACTGAAAATAAGACGGAGCCTTGATGGAGAACTCACGCAAATAGAAAAGAGAAAGGATTATTTAAAATATCCCAAACATGTAGGTCCAAGACCTGACATTTTTATAATAATTTCAAATTTTGACAAGACCTATTGTTGAAACGTTCATACACGTCACACGCAAACAGCTGCTTAAACATTGAAATAAGAAAAACATCGGGCGTGGTAGAGTTAATTCCTTATGATTTTTATAGAAAATCGAATGTGATATTTGAAGCTCACCCATCTTTTAAGTCTTTGCATTAGTGACTTGTGTATGTCAGGTAAGTATGTTCACAGTTTACACTTGAATTTGCAGTCTAGAGAATTAAAACCGTGAGACAGATTTACAGAAGTGTTCGTAAGTGTTTCACAAGCTCGTGGTTCATGGTGTTTCATGTGTGTAAGCTTGTGGTTCATGGTAGGTTTTTTTTCATGTGGTTCATGGTGTTTCATGTGTGTAAGCTTGTGGTTCATGGTAGGTTTTTTTTCATGTGGTTCATGGTGTTTCATGTGTGTAAGCTTGTGGTTCATGGTAGGTTTTTTTCATGTGGTTCATGGTGTTTCATGTGTGTAAGCTTGTGGTTCATGGTAGGTTTTTTTCATGTGGTTCATGGTGTTTCATGTGTGTAAGCTTGTGGTTCATGTTAGTTTTTTTTGTCATGTGGTTCATGGTGTTTCATGTGTGTAAGCTTGTGGTTCATGTTAGTTTTTTTTGTCATGTGGTTCATGGTGTTTCATGTGTGTAAGCTTGTGGTTCATGTTAGTTTTTTTGTCATGTGGTTCATGGTGTTTCATGTGTGTAAGCTTGTGGTTCATGGTAGGTTTTTTTTCATGTGGTTCATGGTGTTTCATGTGTGTAAGCTTGTGGTTCATGGTAGGTTTTTTTCATGTGGTTCATGGTGTTTCATGTGTGTAAGCTTGTGGTTCATGGTAGGTTTTTTTCATGTGGTTCATGATGTTTCATGTGTGTAAGCTTGTGGTTCATGTTAGTTTTTTTGTCATGTGGTTCATGGTGTTTCATGTGTGTAAGCTTGTGGTTCATGTTAGTTTTTTTGTCATGTGGTTCATGGTGTTTCATGTGTGTAAGCTTGTGGTTCATGTTAGTTTTTTTTGTCATGTGGTTCATGGTGTTTCATGTGTGTAAGCTTGTGGTTCATGGTAGGTTTTTTTTCATGTGGTTCATGGTGTTTCATGTGTGTAAGCTTGTGGTTCATGGTAGGTTTTTTTTCATGTGGTTCATGGTGTTTCATGTGTGTAAGCTTGTGGTTCATGGTAGGTTTTTTTTCATGTGGTTCATGATGTTTCATGTGTGTAAGCTTGTGGTTCATGTTAGTTTTTTTTGTCATGTGGTTCATGGTGTTTCATGTGTGTAAGCTTGTGGTTCATGTTAGTTTTTTTGTCATGTGGTTCATGGTGTTTCATGTGTGTAAGCTTGTGGTTCATGTTAGCTTTTTTTTTCATGTGGTTCATGGTGTTTCATGTGTGTAAGCTTGTGGTTCATGTTATTTTTTTTGTCATGTGGTTCATGGTGTTTCACGTGTGTAAGCTTGTGGTTCATGTTAGTTTTTTTTCATGTGGTTCATGGTGTTTCACGTGTGTAAGCTTGTGGTTCATGTTAGTTTTTTTTTCATGTGGTTCATGGTGTTTCACGTGTGTAAGCTTGTGATTCATGGTAGGTTTTTTCATGTGGTTCATGGTGAGTGTTTCATGTGTGTAAGCTTGTGGTTCATGGTAAGTTTTCATCTGGTTCATGGGAAATACTTCATGTATGTAAGCTTGTGGTTTCTGATGTTTCATGTGCGTAGGCTTATGGTGTATGGTTAGTGCTTTGTGTGATAAGCTTTTGGTCCATGGTAAGGTGTATGGTTAATATTTTTCTTTATTTATTTTAATGACTGTGTTGAAGATATAATTTCTTTATTCGTCTTTGTTAAATATGTTTTTTAAATTATTTTTTACAATGATTTTGTTAAATTGTATTTAAAAAAGAATTCTTTACAGACTTGTTAATTTTTAAAAAATTATTATTTCCAACTGTTAACAATATTTTTTTCTTATATATATGTATATATATATATATATATATATATATATATATATATATATATATATATATATATACAAAATACATATTCTTTAAAGTATTGATTTTTAAAAACATTTTTAATATGTCTTTATTTATTATTCGATTTTGATTACTCTCTTCTTAACTTGTCTGCTTTCTCATATGCCTTTCGAGGGGATAAAAATATACAGTCACATGATCTTGATTCTTTTTTGTAACATTTTTAATACCTATTTTATAAAAGGCCAAAAAAAAAAAAAATGTAAAACTCCCGCTTCCACGCCATTAAGGCATATTGAAGATATGGTGCTAGGCCCTTATTTCCAAGACCTTCGGCACGTGAAAGTCTGATTTGGTCAGTATCACGCCTGGCCCAATTTACTTTCTCAGGTTTCTATGGTAACCATTTTCAGAGGCTGGGTCAGCCCCGGGGCCTTTTTGGTGTGTACCACAGAAAAATCCCACTGCTGGGACTGAACCTAGTACCACTGGATTAGTGAACCGAGCGCCTAACCACTCCGCTAACCAGACCGCCATCTTTATGGTTTGGTTAATGTTTTTTTCCTTGTTTTTTTTCGTTTCTTTCATGTACTCTCTCAAGTATATTTCTTTATTCTCCTTCTTTTGGTTTATTAAATCTTTCTTTATTCGTCTTTATTTACTTTTGTTAATCATCATCATCATCATGTGCCTTCTCCAGAACGAAAGTTGAGGGTAATGAATCTCCAGTTCACTCGCTCCCTCGCCTTGATGGTGCATACATCCAGGCTGTATCCTGTCCAGTCTTGCATGTTATCTTCCCATCCGTCTTCCTCTTGCTTTTTTTTTCCTCCTAGGTTTCCTTCTACCGTGGTCTTCAGTATATTGTTACGTGTTTTGACATGGCCAAAGTATTTTGTCTTCTTCATCTTTATTTCTTGGAGAAGTTTACATTGCACTTGGAGATATTCTAAAACTTGTGCATTTTTTCTTTTCATTCTCGTTGTTACATGACCTAGTTTTCAGTAGAACTACATTTCTGTTGCATTAGTCTTTCTCTCCATCTGTTTTGCTTAGAGTCCAGGTTTCTGCTTCATATAGTAAAACAGAGTGGATATAACATTTTACAAATCTTAATTTTGTTTTTTATGAGGTAGATTTCTGGATAATAAGACTGTCTTCAAGGTGTTGAATGTATATTTTGCCAATCCTGTTCTTCTCTATTCGTGTATTTTGTTAACTATCTTTATTTATTCTTGTTTATTTACGTCGTTGAATATATTTTGTATTCTTTTTCTTTTACCTTGTTAAATATGTTTGTATAGTCTTCTTTATGGAGATAAATACGCTGTCAGTTATGGCAATCAGCAACCCTTAGCTGACGTGCTAGGGTCAGGGTTGACAGACCACAGCTGATCAAGACCCTATCCCAACTTTCTGTTGGTGCATCCGGGCAGTAATCGTCATAGTTCCCTTAGTGATGGAGTCTGCTAAAGAAGTATTACACGCACACACATTCTGCTTTTTAGTTTCACCTAAGGACTGAAAAAATAGCTGCCATAACCCGCAATAAAGAGATGGAGAGTTTTGAACATCTTGGATCATTACTAACTAATAATGGAGATACAAATAAAAGGACGATATCTTTCACTCTTAAAAAAATGAAAATAAATAAAACAACTAAAGAAGATGTGGAGAGGAACAAACAAAACTACAAAAATAAGATTTTTAAGGGCATGCATCTTTCCCGTCGCAAAATATGTATGTGAGACCTGGACACTTAACAAAACAGCTGAGAAACACATAAATGCCTTTAAATATAAATGCTACGAGTCCTTCAAACATCTTGGACACAAAAGATATATCCATAAAATATATCCATACTACAAGAACTTAATACTGAAAAAGGTTGGGTAGTAAGGAAGATTAAACAGAGAAAACTTAAATATTTTGGAAATAGTAAAGCTCATGAAATAGAAAAGAAATTAGACTCTTTTGAAAACAAATGCCTAAGGAAAATATTCGGCATCAAGTGGAACAATGCAGAGATAAGACAGATGACTGAACAACAACCAGTCTCATGGGTGATCAGGAAAAGGAGATGGACACTTGATGAGAAGAAATGATCAGAGAATCCCAAAACAAGCTATCAAGTGGAACACAACAGGCCAAAGAAAAAGGGGCAGACCGCGTGAAACTCTGAAGAGGACATTATTAAGAGAGGCCAAGTTATCAGGCATAAAATCCTTTGATGAGGTTGAAAGACTCGCCGAAGACAGGAAAAATTGGCGAACTACTTTACGAGCCCTATGTGACGTTTAACGGCACGGGAAGGATATAGGATAAGATATATAAGAAAGCTCATGAGAAATTAGAGAAGACCGTCTTGGAAGGGTACATAATGGGAAAATGAAGAGAGGAAGACCAAGGCGAAGATGGCTGCAAGACATCGTTGATGATCTGCAAATGGATGCGTCAGCAGCAGGACACCTTGCTTACAACCGAGAGGCCTATAGGAGAGCTGTAAGGGAGACAAAGTTCCGCAAGGACATGCAAATGACTGATCGAATGGACCCGCTTTCAAGGCGACATAATGCTGTGCCTGAACACCCTCATAGCATCCGCAGCAAAGAACGTCAACTTGCAGTTCCAACCAGAAGAAGAAGAAGACATTCCTCATTTACTTTTCTAAATAACTTCTTTAATTTTCTTCGTTTACTTTGTTAATATCTATACTTATTTTTCCTCATTTAAATATCTTTCTTTGTTCTTCTTGTTCATGAATTTGTGGTACGATTTCTTTCGTTCCTGTTCATAAGTGTGCTAAAAAGAAGCGACCCACGCTTGCACTGTTCTAAATTGTATAAAGTAGGGAACAAAGTAGGAACAGTTTTATTAATTAACGAAAGCACATCGTTAAATAATAAAGCTGTTTCTACTTTTCCCCCTAGTTTATACAATTTGGTATCATAGCTTTACTGCAGTGCTTTGTGTATAGTTGTACGCCTATACACTAATTATTGAACTGTTCTAGTCTTTTGTTTAAAACATTGTCCAACTGGCCAATCAAATTGCGATTTTCTTCTATCTACCTCAGTCAGTCAGACATTTGCATGTCCCTTGCGGAACTTTGCCTCCCTAACAGCCCTCCTGTAGGCCTCTCGGTTGTCTTGATAAATCTTGTAGATCACTGGTTCCCAGGAGTGCGTGCAAACTGCCGCGGGTGTCAGTGGCAATAACTCTAGATCACTTTTTAAAAAATTTCGTTGTGAAATGTTTAACAACCGACATATCCGGCGAATTCTGTGTGGAGGAAATAACTGTATTTTTTTCCTTTTATTTATTTATTTATTTTTTTTTTTGGTGGTAGTTAGAATGATCTAATATTTTGGTAGCAATATGCTCTGATGCTGATGCATCCATTTGCTGATCGTCAACGATGTCTTGCAGCCATCTTCGCCTTGGTCTTCTTCTCTTTTTTTTTCTCCCCCATTATGTACCCTTCCAAGACGGTCTTCTCTAGATTATGATGACGTTTAATGTGTCCAAAATATTTAAATTTTCTCTCTTTAATCCTCTTTTCTAGCCAGCCTTCTTCAGTATTAAGTTCTTGTAGTATGGATATATTTGTTATTTTCTGTGTCCATGATATCTGAAGAAGTCTTCTGTAGCATTTACATTCAAAGGCATTTATATGTTTCTCAGCTGTTATGTTAAGTTTCCAGGTCTCAAAAAGCAAATGTTGCGATGAGAAAGATCTAAACACATGTGTTTACTAAACAAATTGCGTAGCAAATACAACTTAACCGACTATCTTGGTCGTACTGTCTGAGTTTTAGATTAAAAAGAAAGAACTTTAAAAAGGTGTAATTTTGTTACCGGAATACCCTCTTAAGCTTAGTTGAAAGGGCCAGCAATTTTTACAAATGTTACTATCAACTAGTATTTAATTCATAATCGCCTTTATTTCTTCCATCAGTTGTTTTAACAGGGTATGCCAACTCCCTTTCGTTTATTAAAAAAAACACGTTACTGTTTTATGCGTTCTAAACTGACGTGTATAAAAGATCTAAGATGTATGTTAATGTAAAATCTATATTGATTTTAGAAAGCTTGTGTTGTAGTGAATAATACGGCCAACAGCCAGCTAGGCTGAGGATAAAATTATTACTTCGAGTATATCTAGAAGGGAGGTGATATATCGTTGAAAAAGTGTTTATGAATTATACAGTTTCTTGCAAATATATTCTTATCTTTTTTTTTTGTTTTCATTGTTTTTTTCTTTTCTTTCTTTGTGTGACTAATAAATTCTTCCCTTTTTGGGGGGTTTTTTATTCTTCCTTTTACATTTGATGTTCTTCATTTCCTCCCTGTTTCTTTCTTCCTTCCAGTTCTTTTTCCTTCTTTCTGTTTTATCTTCTTTCTGTTTTACTTTTCTTTTCTTCCGTTTTTTCTTCTTTCTGTTTTATTTTTTTTTCACCTGTTTTATCTTCTTTCTGTTTTATTTTTCTTTACCCCCTGTTTAAACTTCTGTCTGTTTTATTATTCTTTTCTTCTATTTTATGTTCTTTCTGTTTTATTTGTCTTTTACCTTGTTTTATTTTCTTTCTCTTTTAAAATTTTTTCTTTTTTTCTGTTTTATCTTCTTTCTGTTTTATTTTTCTTTTCTTCAGTTTTGTCTTCTTTCTGTTTTATTTTTCTTTTTTTCTGTTTTATATTCTTCCTGTTTTATTTTTCTTTTCTCGTGTTTTATTTTCTTTCTGTTTTGTTTTTCTTTTCTCCTGTTTTATCTTCTTTCTGTTTTATTATTATTTTCTCCTGTTTTATCTTCTTTCTGTTTTATTTTTCTTTTCTTCTTTTTATCTTCTTTCTTTATTTCTCCTGTTTTATCTTCTTTCTGTTTTGTTTTTTTTTAATTTTTCTTTAGTTGTTAAAAAACAGAACTACAAAAATAAGATTTTTAAGGACATGCATCTTTCCCATCGCAACATATGCATGTGAGACCTGGACACTTAACAAAACAGCTGAGAAACACATAAATGCCTTTGAATATAAATGCTACAGAAGAGTTCTCCAAATATCATGGACACAAAAAAGAACAAATATATCTATACTACAAGAGCTTAATATTGAAGAAGGCTGGCTAGTAAAGAGGATTAAAGAGAGAAAACTGAAATATTTTGGACATATTAAACATCATGATAATTTAGAGAAGACAGTATTGGAAGGATACATAATGGGAAAAAGAAAAAGAGGAAGACCAAAACGAAGATGGCTGCAAGACATCGTTGACGATCTGGAAATGGATGCATCAGCAGCAAGCCATCTTGCTCACAACCGAGAGGCCTACAAGAGTGCTGTTTGGGAGGCAAAGTTCTGCAAGGGACATGCAAATGAAGGAATGAATGTTGTTTCTTTCTGTCTGTTTTGTCTTGTTTCTTTCTTTTTATTTTGTCTTGTTTCTTTCTTTCTGTTTTGTCTCATTTTCTTTCTAGTGTGTGTGTTTTTTTTTAAATTTCTGTTTCGTTTTTTTTCATCTTTCATTTTATTTATCTTTTCTTTTTCTTTTCTTTCTTTTTGCTTTTGAAACTACTTCATGGATTCGATTTACTTTCACAACGTTCGTCTTGATGGTTTGAATATATGGGAATTTACGCTGTTTACATGCCTGTAAACAATTAAAAGAAGATAAACAGGACTCCAGAAAGTATGTTTGAACTATGTTCTGGTAAACATAGAGAAGTATACATCATCATACAAAAATGAACAGCTGTCACATTTCTTGTATTGATGTGAGCAGACTTATAAAAACCCAGATGTTGGAGTGACATGGGCAGAGAAGCAGATAAGGCTTATCGTGTGAACTAGAAAAAGAGCGGGGAGATATAAAGGGGCAGGCCGAAGGCGTGACGATCAATTAGTCACCATAGCAACCTTACTGGATCTTTCTCTCTCTCTCTCCCTCTCTGAACCTCAAGTGTCTAGGGCACATTGGGCTTCCGCAAGGGTTTTCCACAAATGCCTGTCCTTTGCCTTTTTTTTCTGCTCTTGCCCAGGTGAGCCCTCTATTGCTCAACATCCTTTCTGTTGTTCTTCTCCATGTCTCTTTTGGTCTACCCTTACTTCTGTTCCCCTGTGAGTCCCTCTTAGTGCTATTTTTGGCAGTGAGTTGTCAGTCATTCGGAGCACATGTCCCAACCATCGCCAGCGTCTTTCCTCAATAATTGTTGTCAGTGGTTTCATCTGCTTTTCTGCCAACAAGATGTTATTTCTTATGGTGTTTGGTCAAAATATTTTTCTAAGTCTTCGTAAACATTTAGTCTGGAAAGAATTCAACTTGTTTTCTATGGTTTTGGTGATTTTCCAGCATTCACTTCCATAGAGTAATACACTTAGAACATTACTCTTAAATATCCTGATTTTCGCATTTATGCTTAGTTTTTTAGATTTCCATATAGTCTGCAGCACTGCAAAAAACCTGGTTTGCTCTAGTAAGTCTGCTGTTGATGTCCTCTGTGCTGTCTCCATTTTCTACTACTCTACTGCCAAGGTATACAAATTCATTTACTTCCTCCACTAACTTGCTATCTACTCTGTGTACATTTCTGTTGTTCACATTTTGTTTCATTAACTTTGTCTTTCCTATGTTGATCTTTAGTCCTATGGTGTTTGCATTTTGAGTTAGCTTGTTTATTTTATCTTGCATATCTTTGTGGCTGCTTGATAGTAGACAAATGTCGTCCGCAAAGTCAAGGTCCTCCATGGCTTTCAACCGCAACCTTCATGGGCTTAGTTTCCCGATAAGCACTTCTCCTTCCACCTGCATTACTGTATCTAGTACACTTCTAATTACAAGTTTTCGATTTACGATATTGCGACTTTGCAATGATGCAATAGCGATGTACATTCAGTACTGTATATTTAATATATACTGTATATTTTTACTTGTATTAATTTATTTCATTTTTAATTATTAGTATTTAGTTAGTTACAGCTTTCATGTTTTTAATATGCTTATTCATTGACAGTGCTTATTTACTTAATTATTTATTTGTCATTACATATTCATTTTTGACTTGTGGTATTTTCGATTTACGATAACTTATAAAGAATGTAATCTCATATTAAGTACAGGAGCATGTAAGTGGGAAGTATCTCATACTCAGGTCCTCTGGTATACATTTTGTAGAAGGTGCAAGAGTATGTATCCTATAATGACCCTATTGAGTAGTTATTCTGTTTTTACACACGCTTTTCAAACAGAGAAAACCCTCCATGACCATTTTTATAACAGAAAACTCCCTATAGGCACCTTCTTCTTCTTCTTCTTCTTCTGCTGCTGCTGCTTCATCATCATCATCATCATCATCTTCTTCTTCTTCTTTTGCTTCATCTTCTTCTTCTTCTTCTGCTTCATCATCATCATCATCATCATCATCATCATCATCATCATCATCTTCTTCTTCTTCTTCTTCATCTTCTTTTGCGGTCGAGGTTGTTTTGACATATCAGATCCTGATCCCTGTCAACATGGCAAAGCCCTGCAGTCCTCTCCAGATCCTGATAGATACCCCAAAGATTTTACCCCCAAGCTTGTGTCCTCTGGCCGTGCCTCTCGTCTCAGGTCCGCATGGTTTGGGCACTCTTGAAGGATATGTTCTGGAGTTTGGACTCCACCGCCGCATGTCTGGGTGAGATATTTTGAATCGATGTAGGCGGCTCTATAGTCTGCAGTGGCCTCTCCAGAGGCAAAAGAGGATGGTTGGCTGATTTCTTTGTAGTTGGTGTATTGCATCTGGTTCGTTTTTGGACGGAAACGATACACCAGTTTGGCTACTCTCTCACTGGATTTGTGCACAAGTTAATCCTCAATTATTTTGTTACTTTTTTTTCTTTCAGTTAAAGAAAACAAAGACCTGCTGTAAGAATAACTTTTTAAATCACTTTTTATTTTAAATGCTTATTTTATGTCCCTTATATACACGTGTACTCGCTTTTCTCATCCGAGAAAACATTTAGATTTATCTCTCTCCCTCTCTCTCTCTCTCTCTCTCTCTCTCTCTCTCTCTCTCTCTGAACCTTAAGTGCCCAGGGCACATGGGGCTTCTGCAAGGGTTTTCCACAAATGCCTGTCCTTTGCCTTTTTTTCTGCTCTTGCCCAGGTGAGCCCTCTAGTGCTCAACATCCTCTCTGTTGTTCTTCTCCATGTCTCTTTTGGTCTACCATTACTTATGTTCCCCTGTGGTGTCCATCTTAGTGCTATTTTTGGTAGTGAGTTGTCAGTCATCCGGAGCAATAGTCCCAACCATCGCCAGCGTCTTTATTTAGATTTATAGTGTGATAATTAATCAGAATTAGCGATGAATTATTATTATATTCTAATAACTAACAGTAAGCTAACACAAGTTGTCATCTGTATAGGAACACTTTCTAATAAAGAAAATATCTTTCAAATACTGTAACCTAATTTCCATTTCACAAAATATCTTTGTAAGTTTCGTGATTTGAGTTCCAGTTCACACAACGCCCTTTCTTGTACTGCAGGTTAATTACTATTTCATAAACCATCGCTATAAATTGTATGTTTTTAATTTTTGCTTTACAGAACATGCTTATACCATTGTGGTTTAGTTTCTACTATCCAAAAACACGCGATTTTAATATTCATTCATTCAATTTTCCGAGTCATTGCGTCTCATTGCTGCAGACAAGACTTGTCTTCATTCCTTTCTGTTCTTAGTCTTCTCCTGCCGGTTGTCTCCCTTCCTCTCTGTTCTTAGTCTTCTCCTGCCAGTTGTCTCCCTTCCTCTCTGTTCTCAGTCTTCTCCTGCCAGTTGTCTCCCTTCCTCTCTGTTCTCAGTCTTCTCCTGCCAGTTGTCTCCCTTCCTCTCTGTTCTTAGTCTTCCCCTGCCAGTTGTCCCCTCCGAAGGCTCGTAGGTTGTCACACCACTGCTGTCTCTTGTTCTGTCTCTTGTTCTGTCTCTTGGTCTGTCTCTTGTTCTGTCTCTTGTTCTGTCTCTTGTTCTGTCTCTTGGTCTGTCTCTTGTTCTGTCTCTTGTTCTGTCTCTTGTTCTGTCTCTTGGTCTGTCTCTTGTTCTGTCTCTTGTTCTGTCTCTTGTTTTGTCTCTTGTTCTGTCTCTTGGTCTGCTTCTTGTTCTGTCTCTTGTTCTGTCTCTTGTTCTGCCTCTTGTTCTGTCTCTTGTTCTGTCTCTTGGTTTGTCTCTTGTTCTGTCTCTTGTTCTGCCTCTTGTTCTGTCTCTTGTTCTGTCTCTTGGTCTGTCTCTTGTTCTGTCTCTTGTTCTGTCTCTTGGTCTGCCTCTTGTTCTGTCTCTTATTCTGTCTCTTGGTCTGTCTCTTATTCTGTCTCTTGGTCTGTCTCTTGTTCTGCCTCTTGGTATGTCTCTTGGTATGTCTCTTGGTATGTCTCTTGGTATGTCTCTTGGTATGTCTCTTGGTCTGTCTCCATTAATCACTTTTTGTATAAGTCTGTTTTTTGCCTATCTATTCTCGTCCATTCTCTCCAAGTGTCCGAGCCACCTCAGTTTACTGTTTTTCATAATGGTAAGTATAAGTGGAGACTGGAATAGCTTGCGTATTTCCTTGTTACTTCTAATTTTCCATTCTTGTGATACAGGATCTCTAACTGGTCCGAAAATTCTTCTCAAGATCCTGTTTTCAAAGAGCTGTAGCCGTGCTTCATCTTGTTTTGTAGTGCTCCATGTTTCTGATCCATACAAAACAATTGGTCTAATCTGTGTCTTGTATATCTTTAGTTTTGGTGTTGTGGGAGAGGAATTTTTACTGCAACAAGTGTCTAAGGACAAAATAAGTGTTGTTCCTGCTTGTATCCTAGCCCTAGTTTCATCTATCACAACTTTGGAGCTATTGAATAGTGTCCCCATATAAGAATTTGTTCTTTTAATCCTTATATCTAGATCTGATTGTCTTGTTTTTCATTTTTTTGGCCTTGCTATTCTCATGTCTTCAGTTTTCTCATAATTTATCTTTAGCCCCAGTTGTTCTTGCAGATGTTTGAAGACTCCTGTGGTCTCTTGCAAAGAGTGTCTGCTACAATATCTGTGTAGTCTGTGCATTCTGATAGTCTGTCATTAATGATTTGTTCTTTATTTTGTTGCTATTTTTTTTTTCTAGGACAAGACTGAACAGCACTGGGGACAGGTACGATGAAATATTTTTGATTTCTTTCTTTTATATAACACCATGTTTTCTGTTTCTTACATGCGTAGTTTAATTAGGTTAACGTATTTCTTGGGTATCCTAGACACCTTCATTATATGATTATAACACTGTGATTCAATGTCTACCACACAAAAACAAAAACAAAAACAAAGGATCGTTCTAATGTTGCTGCTGCATCGTTCCTATTTTCGTTTTCTCCAGATTGTCCAGTGAGGTCCTAGCTTCCATGCCTGTCAGTGCTCTTTCAAATTCTTCATTGGTTAGTCTCGTTTTTGTGTGCAATTATCTTGATAAATGTTCCAGGGGGCCCGTGCAACCTCCAGCTGGGGTCCATGACAAAAACTGTAGATCATTTTAAAAGAAAATAATTTCACTGTGAAATGTTTAACAACCGATGTTTAGGACGAATTCTGTGTGGAGGAAATCACTGTATTATATATATATATATATATATATATATATATATATATATATATATATATATAATATAGATATATCTTTTTTTGTGGTAGTTAGAGTGATTTAATATTTTGGTAGCTAGAGTGATTTAAGGATTTGGTAGCTAGCGTGATTTAAGGATTTGATAGCTAAAATAGTCTATGAAAACTCTCAGGATGGAGTTCTCCAAGGATAATATTTTGATATTGATAAAAAAAGGAGAACAAATCTATTTTTTTTTTGTTTTAATTTCACAGAAAGAGCTTGAACAAAAATAACTTCACATGCAAGTACAATCTTTACAGAAGTCTTTTAACACGCATCTTAAACTTCGAAGCGGAAATATAATTTTATATTTTCTTCGGCCTAACTTTCAAATCACACAAACATACATTCATGTAGCCAGCAAACACATGCATATAACTGGAATAGATTTCAGTGACATCTGTTGAATATCTTTATTGATCTTTACAGATTCCCGCTCAGAAAAGCGATATTTGTTACTGAAAAAAAAAAATGTTCTGCGTTAGTGTCTCAAATCTGGCCCAGCTTTTGTCTTTCACGTTGATCGTGTTCCTGCTGTGTTTTGCTACACCTTCCATGGGTGAGTTTGCTAGATGTACATTTTGTTCCATTTTGTTCTTTTTTTTTATTCTAATACGACCTTTGAACAGAAAGCTAGAAAGAACACTGACTAGAGAGCTAGAAAGAACACTGAACTGATCAGCTTATTTAAATCCCAACGAATTATAAATGTCTTGAAACTGAACAGACTACGCTGGCTGGGGCATGTAGAAAGAATGGAAGGGAACAGACAAACGAAAATGATGCATGCACAAGAGATGAGGGAAACAAGACCAATGGGTAGATCAAGACAGAGATGGAAAGACAACATAGAAGAGGATATAGAAGATATTGATGTCACCAACTAGAGAGAGAAGATTAGGAATAGAGAGGAATGGAGGCGAACTTTATCTGCAGCAATGAGCCTTAATGGCTCAGAAAGCTGAAGAAGAAGAAGAAGAAGAAGAAGAAGAAGAAGACCTTTGACCAGAAACTCAGTAATGTTTTTTTTTTATTCGCAAAATATAACAATGTTTGTATTTCGGAGTAACTGTTATTGGTCGCTATTACTGAATTAAATCAGAAAAGCATGAAATAAATATTTTGTTTTTAAAAAGCAAGTACAAGGGGACGTTACAAATAAGTATGAAATCTGGGATCAGGGAGGTTGGGGGGCGGGTGAGATTTAACAAAAGGAGTCAACGAGACAGTCGTAGAGACGCAGATAAAGAAAGTATTTGGCTGTGAAAGCAGGAAACTGTCGCGGGCAGGGAAACAATAACACAACACGTCAGATCGTCAGAGAAGTATCACTCTTCCCCCATCGGGGCGGGAGGGGGGTGGGGGAGGGAGAGAGAAGACGCTGTCCTATGAGGCAGTCAGCGACCCGTAGCTGATATGCTATCGTCAGGGTTAGCGACCCATAGCTGATATGCTATTGTCAGGGTTAGCGAACCATAGCTGATATGCTGTTGTCAGGGTTAGCGACCCATAGCTGATATGCTATCGTCAGGGTTAGCGAACCATAGCTGATATGCTATCGTCAGGGTTAGCGAACCATAGCTGACCAAGACCCTGTCCCACCTCTCCGTTGTACCCCCCAGTAACAGGCATAGCCTGGCTAACGGGGCAGGGGTCGCCATAGTCCCCATGGTGGTGGAGTCTGCTAAAGAAGCATTGTACACACGCCCACCCCCTGCTTTTTAGCTGTACTCCGGGACTGAAAAAGTAGCCCCCATAACCCGCCCCCACGCCGATACGATGTTGTGCCTCAACATCTTCACAGCATCGGCTGCAAAGAACACCAGCTCGCAGTTACAGGGAGTTCGTACAAGTCACACCCTCCCCCCTCGGGCCTTTAAACTTCTGACCTCCGGAGGGGGGGGGGAGGAGAGGGGGGAGGGGCGAAGAATGATGAGCAAGGAGGGGGGGGGGGTGGCATCAGGGTTATGTTTCCCAGAGTCTGTGAGTTACCGGTTTATAACCGTCCTCCACGAGGACAAAGGCACGGCTTGAACCTTCACTTCTACGATATTTCCCGTTCGGGTGATATATTTCTTTTGTATATAGAGTGAGGAACTTTTCTTTGTAAAGCATCCCTAATTTGGAACATACGCCTTTCACTACACGACTAGATCTAATTTATTTGTAGATTTTTATTAATAATTCATTTCTGTTCATTTGACTCTTGGAGAGATAAATAGATAGATAGGCAGACAGACAGACATACAGACAAACAGATAGATAGATAGATAGATAGATAGATAGATAGATAGATAGATAGATAGATAGATAGATAGATAGATAGATATAATCTAGGTTTAGATCTATGTAATAACTTATCAAAACAATGGAGAGATGCCCATTTTCTTCTGTCTATTTTTAGCACTGTCGAAAATAAACACAAGTGACTGGTTAACATGCACGATGAAGTAGCAAATATATTACATTTTGTGTTCATCATCATCATCAGGTGCCGTGCCGACTGGCGTTGGCTATTATGCTTCTCCAGAGTACCCGATCCTTCATGCAGGCCATCAGTTCAGTTGATGATCTCCTCTCACACCATCCCGTCAGACT
The DNA here is from genome assembly GCA_009760885.1 of Achatina immaculata. Classification (NCBI taxonomy): domain Eukaryota; kingdom Metazoa; phylum Mollusca; class Gastropoda; order Stylommatophora; family Achatinidae; genus Lissachatina; species Lissachatina immaculata. The sequence goes on from CM019713.1 coordinate 55,117,839, forward strand.
GTCCAGTATCATTTCTCTTGGTCTTCCTCTTGATCTTCTTCCTTCTATTTTTCCTGTTGTTATAATATTTTCAATGCCCCCTCTTCTCATTGCATGTCCTATGAAAGTACATTGTCTCTCTCTTATCTTTCTGACAAGGTTTTTTGTCTCTCCAGCTCTTCTCATACATTCTTCATTAGTTATTTTTGCTGTCCAGGGGATTCGCAACATTCTTCTAATAAACCACATTTCTGCTGCTTCCAATGATTTTTGTGCAGACTTGCCTATTGTCCATGATTCACTTCCATATAACAAGATAGGTTCAATATAGCATTTTAGGACTCGTTTTCTAACATTCATTGATAAAGATGTGTTAGCTATTTTGTGTTACTTTTAATTATTTCAATTTACTTTCCTCACTTTCCCAGGTCCTGGATCCTTGTTTAATCAAAACTAAATCATTTTAGTCGCACTTAATTTTTTTTACCAAGAGCGACAATGATTCTTTCATCATTTTAATTTATGTACCACATGCATCTTCATGGTAGTGAATTGAGACCTGACTTGAGACTTGAAGGTAGTAACTTGAGTCTTGACTTGAGACTTGAAGGTAGTAACTTGAGTCTTGACTTGAGGCTTGAAGGCAGTAACTTGAGTCTTGACTTGAGACTTGAAGGTAGTAACTTGAGTCTTGACTTGAGACTTGAAGGTAATAACTTGAGTCTTGACTTGAGGCTTGAAGGTAGTAACTTGAGATTTGAAGGCAGTAAATTGAGACTTGACGTGAGACTTGAATATTGTAACTTGATACTTGGAGGTAGTAATTTGAGATTTGAAGATAGTAAATTGAGACTTGACGTGAGACTTGAAGGTAATAACTTGAGATTTGAAGGCAGTAACTTGATACTTAAACTGAGAGTTGAAGGTAGTAATTTGAGACTTGACTTGAGACACGAGGTTAGTAACTTGAGGTTTTAAGGTAGTAACTTGGGACTTGAAGGTAGTAACTTGGGACTCGAAGGTAGTAACTTGAGACTTGACTAGAAACTTGGAATTAGTAACATGAGACTTGACTTGAGATTTGAAGGCAGTGGCTTGAGACTTTACTTGAGACTTGCTAAGAAGGTCTTGAATGTAAGACTTCTACATGATATTTTTGCATTTAGATTTTAATGTAACATTGTTACAATTACACATAACGTGTAATTAAAGATGATGTAAAATATGTAGCACTGCTTAAACAACAGAACAGGTTACTTGTCTCTAAAGTCATTGTCAGATATGAACCATTGTTCGATTCATAGTTCGTGCAAAGAAATTTTGTCTTTGAGGTGTATCAGTTTAATCTGACTTATTTGCAGTACAACGCAAAGACAGTTTTAAACAGAAACACTTGTCATTTGTAACAAACTGTGGTACATAAAACAACACAGTTATTCTGTGATAAGTAAAAAAAAAAAATCGAATTACCATGAAGCTTCTAGAATGGACAAAATGAGAAATGAAGACCACGCTAATCTTTTTTTTTAAGTGTTGTAAATAAAATGTAATATCCACCCTCATTTATGCATGCGAAAGCTGGAAAACAACTAAAAAATAGAAAAGAAATTAGACTCTTTTGAAAACAAATGCCTAAGAAAAATACTCGGCATCAAGTGGAATGAATTCAAGAACAATGCAGAGATAAGACAGATGACTGAACAACAACCAGTCTCATGGGTGATCAGGAAAAGGAGATGGACATATGTTGGTCACTTGATGAGAAGAAATGATCAGAGAATCCCAAAACAAGCTATCAAGTGGAACACAACAGGCCGAAGAAAAAGGGGCAGACCGCGTGAAACTATGAAGAGGACATTATTAAGAGAGGCTAAATTAACAGGCATAAAATCCTTTGATGAGGTTGAAAGACTCGTCGAAGACAGGAAAAATTGGCGAACTACTTTGCGAGCCCTATGTGACGTCTAACGGCACGGGAAGGATATAAGATATAAGATAAGATAAGATATAAGAAGATAAGAAATAAGAAGATAAGAAATAAAAGGACACACTGGCTAGTCAAACCTTACTCCAGCTTGGATATCTTCTGTAATTTTTTTTGGCTTTAGCGCGGATGATGATGCTAAGATTCCTCTTTCTTGAAGTGAAATTGGACTTCACCAAAGTGTGATGATGATGATTACCTCTTGAAACTTTTAACACGGACTTATCACGTTGGAATTCCTTGCCCTTGTTTGAAGATGGCGTCCCATGTATCTGTCAGTGGGGCCCATGGCTGACTCCTTACGTCAGGATTGATGAACTGAAGCCATAGTCGATCATGACCGTGTCTCATTTCTTGTTTTGGTATCCTCGGTAACGACTGGGTCTGGGAATGCAATCATCCACATTATTAAGAAGCATATCATTCCATCTTCTTTCCAGCTCCACTTCCGGTCTGTAAAAATTTTTTTTAAAACCCAAGGAGTTGTAACCACTCCCTATTAGCCACGATGCGTATATCTCAAAACTGTCACCACACTGACTGCAAACAACATCTAGATCACCCTTGCTGGGAGATGAAACAACATCAACATTAGTTTTTTTTCTAGTTGATTAACTTTGTACTTGTACTTGTACGAAGTCCCTGAAACTGCGAGCTGTTGTTCTTTGCAGCCGATGCTGTAGAGATGTCGAGGCACAGCATCGAATCGGCGTGGGAGCGGGTTATGGCAGTTACTTTTTCAGTCCCGGAGTACAGCTAAAAAGCAGAGGGGTGTGCAATGCTTCTTTAGCAGACTCCATAACCATGGAGACTATGGCGATCCCTGCCCCGTTAACCAGACTAGGCCTGTTTCTGGGGTTACCACGGAGAGGTAGGATAGGGTCTTGATTAGCTATAGGTCGCTAACCCTGACGCTGGCATATCAGCTATGGGTCGCTGATTACCTTATCGGGCGTCTTCACTCGCTCTAGTTGATTAAAAATAAACATCAAATGTTGCCTAATAATCACTTTAAAAATCTTTCTAGGTCAGAACATCACAGCATCTGGATCGAATGTAACTGGGCCAGCTGCTGGATCTAATACAAGTGCTTCGGATTCAACAGCATCTTCACCAAATTCAACAACATCATCATCATCACCAAATTCAACATCATCATCATCATCAAATTCAACAGCATCATCACCAAAAGGTAACGGCAAGTTCCGTTTTGACTGTCGAAGAAATGGAGCAAGCTGTCAGAACGGAAATTGCAGTTTGAATAATGGATCGTGTTCATGTCCAGCCACAGGCCTCCATGACTACATGTGCAACCCTGTAACTCCATCGGGTAGGTAAATGCTCTGTCTCCAACACGCTGTTTATGCGGGTGGGAATTTAAAGAATGGAGAAAAATGTGTTTATTATATATCTTTTAAATTTGAAACGATTAAGCGCAATATGAATTGTTAGGCAAAGGTAAAATCCCCGTTTCTATTCCATTAAGGCATATTGGGGATACGATGTTAGGCCCGGATTTCCCAAGACCATCGGCACATGAAAGCGTGATATGGTCGGCGTCACGCCTGTAAATATTTTGTTTGGTGTTGTGGGACAGGACTTTTTATTGCAACAAGTGTCTAATGGCAAAATAAGTGTTGTTTCCTGCTTGTTATTCTGGCCCTGATTTAATCTCTAACAACGTTGAATAATGCCCCCCAGATATTTATATAAATCTGTTCTTTTAATACTTTTACTGTCTATCTTGACCTGATTGCCTTGTTTTTTTCAACTTGTACCTCAGCTGCGATCACCTGTTCCACCTAGTCTCGGCTAGATTACCATTATATCACTAATTCCCCTAATTGTGCCCCCCCCCCCCCCCCACTAAACTACCCCACCTATCACACATCACAAATCTACATTTAAACACTCTCTACACTCCACCATGCGCATTTCTGAATACAGCCTCTTGCAAGTCACAGCTAAGTGCTCCATTTATTTTATTTTATTCTATTTTTTTTTTCATTCACATTTGTTTCACATAGCATTCATGTGAATTTATATTTTGTCTTCCTTCTCTATTTTTTCGTCCGTTGTGTTTTTGTATAATTAAGGCTCACGCCGAAACGTGACAAATGCGTGCTCGTTAATTAATAAAGCTGTTAATACTTTTTTCTGTTTTATACATTTTGTTAACACAGCTTTACTGCAGTGGCTTCGTGTACAAGATATACACTTAGCTGTATATACTTCTTATATCTTATCTTATCTCCTTCCCGCGCCGTTAAACGTCACACAGGGCTCGCAAAGTAGTTCGCCATTTTTTTTCCTGTCTTCGGCGAGTCTTTCAACCTCATCAAAGGATTTTATGCCTGTTAATTTGGCCTCTCTTAACAATGTCCTCTTCAGAGTTTCACGCGGTCTGCCTCTTTTTCTTTCGCCTGTTGTGTTCCACTTGACAGCTTGTTTTGGGATTCTCTGATCATTTCTTCTCATCAAGTGATCAACATATGTCCATCTCCTTTATACTTGTATATACTCACACACTAATTATTCATTTCTTTTACTGTGGGTTGGTTCGTTTTCTGCCATATCTCTTCCAGTCTCTTTAGACTTAAAACAGACCCCCTTACGGTCTTTATATTTCATGTTTCAGTTTTATGTTATTTCTCACATATTTTTCCTCTCAACAGCATCCGGTTGTCCTTCGTGTGAAAATGGTGGCACATGCGTACAAACTGCAGGCGGACCAGCTTGTGATTGCACTGAGGCCTTCTATGGCAGTGACTGCAGTTTGCCGAGAGGTAAGGAGTTTTCGTCCTTGGTTCTAGTTTGATTCCTTTCGTAAGCGGGTGTAACATAGTTCGCCTAGATTGCTGAACAATTGAAACAGCTGAACAAAACGATAGCTGGGGTGAAATAGACTTAATGAAAGAATAAATGGAAGTAATCATATAGGTTATATCATCATCATTATCATGTGCCGTGCCGACTGGCGTTGGCTATTATGCTTCTCCAGAGTACCCGATCCTTCATGCAGGCCATCAGCTCAGTTGGTGATCTCCTCTCACACCATCCCGTCAGACTGTCCAGTATCATTTCTCTTGGTCTTCCTCTTGATCTTCTTCCTTCTATTTTTCCTGTTGTTATAATATTTTCAATGCCCCCTCTTCTCATTGCATGTCCTATGAAAGTACATTATCTCTCTCTTATCTTTTTGACAAGGTTTTTTGTCTCTCCAGCTCTTCTCCTACATTCTTCATTAGTTATTTTTGCTGTCCAGGGTATTCGCAACATTCTTCTAATAAACCACATTTCTGCTGCTTCCAGTGATTTTTGTGCAGACTTGCCTATTGTCCATGATTCACTTCCATATAACAAGATATGTTCAATATAGCATTTTAGTACTCGTTTTCTAACATTCATTGATAAGGATGTGTTGGTTAATATGTTTCTCATTCTCTGAAATGCAGTCTTTACTTGACCTATTCTGTTCCTAATTTCTGTTCTGCATTTCCCATCTGAAGTTATTACTGCTCCAAGGTATTTGAATTTCTGCACCTGCTTTAGAACAGTTCCGTTTAATTTAATACTGCATGCTGGTGGGTTCTGTTTCTTAGATATAACCATAGTCTCTGTCTTTTTGATGTTCAAAGTAAGGCCTTTCTGTTCATATAGGTTATATATTGTTTGTAATTTTGCAAGTACACTTGACTGATGATTACACAGATTACACATCAACCCATTACAGCAAAGAAAGAAACACGAATAATCGATTCTTCATCAAAAAGATCATCAATTTATATTACTAACAACACAGTCAACCTCTCATCCATTTCTTTTCAACATTAAAAAAACATTCTTTCATAAAAATACAAACACTGGATTAACTGACATCAAATGAAAACCTTTACGTGTTATAGAGTTACCATGATTACAACACAATCTTCCTTGTTAACATGATTACAACACAATCTTCCTTGTTAACATGATTACAACACAATCTTCCTTGTTAACATGATTACAACACAATCTTCCTTGTTAACATGATTACAACACAATCTTCCTTGTTAACATGATTACAACACAATCTTCCTGTACACAATCACCAGCTATCATCCTTAATGACTGAATGCCTGATTGTAAATCAAAGGAACTAATTGGCAAAATTTATAACAAAAATGCATATACATAAATTCAGTGATACGTAAAATTTATGTGCACATAATTACCATCAAAATGCGTATTAACAATCATCAAAATCTTACACTCTCTTTCTCTCTCTCTGAACTTTATATGTCCAACGCACATGGGGGTTCCGCAACGGTTTTCCACAAACGCCTGTTCTTTGCCTTTTTTTGTCTTCCAACTCTTGCCCAAGTCAGCTCTTTATTGCTCATTATCCTCTCTTTTGTTCTTCTCCATGTCTAAACTCTTACATATAACATACAAGTGTATATTATAAAAATATACTATTCATGTTTATTAACTATACCTGCGTGGGTCGGAATAGATCGGAGGAAACGATAGCACAGGTTACATGCTTCCACATCACAGAATATAAACCATAACTAACCCAACACACACACACACACATATATATATATATATATATATATATATATACATATATTATATGTCGACGAATAACATACTCATTCGTGCTTAACTGAGACCCTATTTCCCTCCGATCCGTTGGCAGCTTCCTACTTGCTCAACACACAAATCCCGACCGATTAAAATTCTCCCGCATCGCCTTTATCTACTGAATCAGCCGGTACTGAATTCACTCAGAGTTGCGCACCGCTGAGCTGACCAGTCCCTGAATTTATTTATTCTTTTTTAAAAAATGCTTCTGGTGTTGAAAACAAACTTAGGTTTAATAGGCTGTCCGTATTCCTGGTTATATTACATAAGGACAAGCAGGCAGACAGAAAGAAGGACAGGCCAGCGGGCGAACAGACAGACAGACAGACAGACAGACAGACTGACAGACAGACAGATAGACAGATAGATAGATAGATAGATAGATAGATAGATAGATAGATAGATAGATAGATAGATAGATAGATAGATAGATAGATAGATAGATAGATAGATAGATAGATAGATAGATAAAACTGTATTTACCTTCTTATATCACAGCTGAAGTTTTGTGTGGGGCAGGCAAAATGTACGTCAATATCAACCCTATTGGACCCTTCATCGGAGATATATACGTCCTTGGCCAGCCGACCTGCAAATTCAGTTATCACAATAATACAGTATGTCATTGCCTGTTATTCATTCATTGTTATCACTGTGCACCTTATTTGTCTGTCTTTACGCCTACCAAACTTTCTGTCTCCTTCTATGAAGCTGTGTATTTATTTGAACATTCTATTTATTTCTTTCTCCCTTCATTTGTATGCTATCATTATTCTGGTACAGATTTTTGTTGACATGTACGGAAACAGGCAGAAGAACCTTCTGTTGTAAATTCTGATGTATTTCATTGAAAGCTATAACCACTCAAAAATGACGGGAGATGAAATGAAAATGTATGCTTTTAAAACTATTCAAACCATTTTAAAGTTATCAGATGATTAGGAACTGTTGGAAATAAAAGTGCTACTAAGTTCATCTCAATAATAATAATAATAATAATAATAAAATAATGATTAAAAACCCATCTGTTACTTAAAGTCAAGGACAACTATTTTGATTGACTCCATGTTGAACTACAGAATGAGTGACAATATAGGCCCAAATCAATATGTTTTGATCGATTCCATATTGAACTACAGAGTGAGTGGCACTCTGTCTCATAAGGGCTTGCACGGATGTTCTTAAAATATTTGCAGCTTATTGTGAGTCCTGGCCAGTACGGCTAAAGTCGGATCCATCTGGAGCTTGTCTGGCTTCATCGGTGCTGTATCGTCCTCAAATTCCGCCCAATCGAAAGTAAGGCGGAAACAGAAAAGCGCATGAGCTGTTTGATTTTCATACTGCGAGTTCCGGTACTTGCAAAAAAAAAAGGAAGTATTGATTGGATACATCAGCAGCAGGGCATCTTGCTCACAGCCGAGAGGCCTACAGGAGTGTTGTTAGGGAGGCAAAAGTCCGCCTACATGAGTGCTGTTAGGAAGGTAAAGTTCCGCAAGGGACATGCAAATAAATGAATGAATTGATGGCCAATGTTCCTCCAGAGACCTTACAGTCTCCCAGATGTCCGTTAGTTCTGCCCCTGAAGTTTATGGGCAGCTGTTCCCGTAGCAGACGATTTCTCTATTTTTCCGCATTCTTGTGCTAACGAGGATTCCCGTTCCTCTTTTTACTGCATCCTCCGTGGACCCGTCTGTGTAGAGATGTGTCCAGTGTGTCTTAGGGGACAAAATAGCCTTCTTATGCGACAGCCAGGCAGGCCTCAAGGCTATATAAGATGCAGCAGAGAACCAGCAAACGAGGGATGTAATAGAGAAACTAAATCAGCTCTCCACGAGATACAGGACAGCGCTACAGTGGATGCACTGTGAATCCTGCATTGCAGGAAAAGAAACAGCCGATAGACTATCAAAGGAAGAAGCAAAGAAAGAACAATTCAGACACAAAATGTCGCAAAAAAAAAGAAGGAAGTGAAAACACTAGTTATAAGGAAATACTAAAGAGAGATGTGATTGGACATCATGTTCTCCAGACTTTTCCTGTGGGGTTATTTAAAGGTTGTTGCGTGCACTTCTAAACCAGCCACACTGAATGGTGTTAGACAGTGCAAGAGATTGAAAACGTTGACAGGAGATGGCAAAGCGGGTACTATTCAGTTTCTGAAATCGACTCCAGTAGTTTGTGGAGTGTAATGGACACCACGTGGAAGGCACTTTTTAAGTAGTTATACGAGTTACAAGTTATATAGTTTTCTACTTAAGATAAATCTCTTTTCTTTGTTCATCATTAGTACACAATTATAGGTTCATTATTACAAAGTTATGTCTACTTGAAGTGTCCAGATCGATGTGTACCAAAATATGTATCCCCGTTCTTTTCATCCCATCACTTATTATTTGATGCTTCTCCTCATACATACTTCTTACATTCCATGTTCCTACTCTTATTTTTCTTTTTAGTTTGATGCAGGGATTTTCCTTAGTAACACCGTTAGGATTTTGTCCGTCATCACAATTACTAGTACTGACCTCTGTCTCACACTCTTCCCCAGTGTTAAAATTAGATCTATCTGGCCTGGGGGCCTCACCACCAGACCTTTTTCCTATTTGACTGTCCACAACACAAAAAGGAATGGAAAAAACTAATTATGTCAGTTCGTAAGAATAGTGAAGAGCAAAACCTCTATCTTAATGTGAAGAATACTAATTTGATGACAACTGACAAAACAAACAAGGCAGCTGATGTATGTATCAATGAGGAAAAACTGGAAGAAGTGGAGAGTTTTGAATATCTTGGATCACTGCTAACTAATAATGGAGATACAATGAGGGAAATTAAAAGCAGGACATCTATCGCTCTTCAGAAAGTAAAATAACTGAAGAATCTGTGGAGAGGAACAGACAGAACTACAAAAATAATATTTTTAAGGTCATGCATCTTTCCCATCGCAACGTATGCCTATGAGACCTGGACACTTAACAAAACAGCTGAGAAATACATAAATGCCTTTGAATGTAAATGCTACAGAAGAGTTGCTCAAATATCGTGGACACAAAAAAGAACAAATATATCTGAACCTTAAGTGCCCAGGGCACATAGGGCTTCCGCAAGGGTTTTCCACAAATGCCCGTCCTTCGCCTATATCTATACTACAAGAATTTAATTTTGAAGAAGGCTGGCTAGTAAAGAGGATTAAAGAGAGAAAACTTAAATATTTTGGACACATTAAACGTCATGATAATCTAGAGAAGACCGTCTTGGAAGGGTACATAATGGGAAAAAGAAAGAGAGGAAGACCAAGGCGAAGATGGCTGCAAGACATCGTTGATGATCTGCAATTGGATGCATCAGCAGCAGGGCATCTTGCTCACAACCGAGAGGTCTACAGGAGTGCTGTTAGGGAGGCAAAGTTCCGCAAGGGACATGCAAATGAATGACTGAATGAATGTCTAGTTATTTAACTGTGAAAACCGTCAGATGCAGTAGTGTTGACCTGTATCTAGTTGTGCTTAGCTGCATGAAGTTGATGTATCTTAACAAGCGGACCAGTGTTACAAAGTTATTCACGCTGTAACAACCACAACAGCAACGGCTTCGATCAACCCATGCGAAAACAGCATGTCAGCTCAAGGGTGAAAAGAAACTCGCTAACAAGCCAAATACACCACTCATGATCAACCAGCATATAATAAAATAATCCACCAACGAACAACAGCATAACAGGTTAATAATAGGCTAACGTAGATTTCACACAAGACTCAAAGCGCTTTAAATACGCTTCACGAAACAGGTTAATATGAAACAATGAGGACGGAAACTGAAAAATGAGGAATGAGAAAAATAACCCCGCACGTGAAAATCAAAATAGCTCAAAAACAACGCAGCCATTCCGGCGATTGTGTGCCTCACCATTGGAATGAACCAAATTTCAACACAAATCCAGATAAACAACTATAATAACCTCACTCAAATAAAAGTCTGATGAACCAGATAATCCATTTAGCAAGAATTATCCAGCACAAATACGCCTTTTCTCCTAAAAAGAGAACAGCCAACAATACCAAGCCTACATCCTATGAAACTCACTCAACATGGCCCAACAGATAAAACGTTTTCATCCAAAACTACAGGTAGATAGAGGTGTATGGTACAGTTTTACAAAGCAATATAGGAAGTGAGAAAAGTGATAAAAAACATAAATAATGAAACACATACAAGATTCAATATTTCGGCGTGAGCCCTTTTCCAAGGATTACATACAAAAATAAACACAACATAAAATAAAAAAATAAAAATGAAAATGAAAAACTTAGCTTTGTGGCATCTCTCCTTGTAGACAATACAACAGAAAGTATTACTAGAACCAGTTTTACTGCAGTCGTTATATCTTTCATCTCATCCAAAACTAATACATCCTTCCAGCACAAAGTCAGGTCGATGAATCTCCCTCACACTTTCTATCAAACCACCCAACCCGCTTCAGTTCACTTCCTGCTTAAGGTTTCTGAAGTAATACACAATAATTAGTGTATAAGTATATAACTATACACGAAGCACTGCAGTAAAGCTGTGATACCAGAATGTATAAACTAGGCAAAAGTAGGTAATAAATCTGCTCCTACTTTTTCAAAGGAAACATACATCAAGGTTTTTGAAGTGTTCCAGATATAAAGAAAGATAACTTCTACCCCACGAGCTATGTTGCTCAAAATCATTGTTACTTCCCTTATACCATAACACGATAGCTAACAGTTGTACGTCACATACTGCTGATGGTTGTCTTCTCAACAGGGTCTTATATCTACATATTCAACTTACATACTTAAACAAGATGACTATAAAGACTTCCAAGGATATGGACTGGAGCTTCAAAATAATGACCCAGCGTGTGGTGACGCTCAAAACGAGGTGAGTTTAAACTTACCTGCCTTCTACTCATTTTCCTGGCTGTCTGCTTAATTACCTGCGCACTTACCTAATCGCCCAACTTTTCAGACAGCCTAACCTACTTATCTTCTTTAGTAGAGAGGTAGTTATTGCGTTGCTCTGTCTTAGCTAAAGTCGGTGGTTCGAATCCAACCAGAAGAGCCTCGCTACTTCCAGTTGTTGAAATGGGCACTTGTTTCTCTGTAGTTCTGAGATCCACATCACTGTCAGATGCGTCGACAAATCAAGGGGAAAAAATAGCATTGGAACCATCTCACATAATTGTCCGTATTATATGACTATCTTTGCTCAGTCACTTATTGACTTTAATTCATTATCTGGTATACGATAACACCTGGCTTCCACACAGCTTACTTTTATACAGTACCTGGTAACTCGGGTAAGATCTGTTTTCCTTTATTTGCCAGTTCCACATGGTCAGCACACCCAGATCTCTTTCTTTCTTCAAGTTCTTCTCTTTCCTTAGAATTTTCCTGTGACTGTCAGGCTTTCTTAATACTCGTGTCCTGTGACACCCACAGAGAATGATGGGTGTCTATTTCCAACAAAAAAAAGTTTTAATTAGTTTTTTTATCGTTCTGCAACTTGTGTGTAAAGTTTTACCATTATTTTATTCATTCTTGCCAAAGTGTATGTCACACTTTTCTCCAAGGTATGTCACACTTTTCTCCAAGGTATGTCACACTTTTCTCCAATGTATGTCACACTGTTCTCCAATGTATAACACACTGTTCTCCAATGTATGTCACACTTTTCTCCAATGTATACCATTCTTTTGTCCAATATATGCCACACTTTTCTCCAGTCCATATCACACTTTTCTCCAATGTATGCCACATTTTTCTCTAGTGTATATTACACTTTTCTCCAATGTATACCACACTGAAGAAAATAAAAGCATTGAAGTCAGATGGGAAGATATAAAAACCATTATAAAGAACACAACGGAAGAATGCCTGGGAGTCAAGACCATAAACAAAATAAAAGAACTGCTTTGATGAAATCTGCAGAGAGTCAGTCATAAAGAAAAGAACAGCAAGACAGGTATGGTTGAATGACATTAACAACAAAACAAATGTGCAGAAGTACCAATGTAAAAAAACTCAAACAATTATTCACCAACAAAAATGACAATATACGATATATATATCGTATGAAAGACATGGTAAGCGAGATGTAGACATGCCATCAAAATAAGAAAAGCAGGGAATTCTATAAAAAACTGCGAACATTAAAGCAAATGTATAAACATCCTCTACAGAGCTTGAAGGATAGTAATGGAAACATGATAAATAATGAAGAGAAAATTTGTACCAGATGGAAAGATTATTTTGAAAAACTACTGTACTGTGAAGAGTCTATAAACATATTACCATGCAAATAAATACAGATTTTTGAACCTGAAATAGAGGAACCAGTCTTTGAAGAAGTCATCTACAGTATCATTTTTCTATGAAACAACAGAGTAAAGTGTTCAGAAAGAGTTAAGGAAGGAGGTCTAAATCTAAATGAACAGATATGTGCACTAATACAACAAATACGGAGAGAAGAAAGAGTTCCTAGTGAATGGAGAGAATCATTACTGATCCCAGTATTCAAAAAAGCAATACGAGCTAGTGTGAAAACTACAGAGGAATATTCTTACTACAAACAGGCTACAAAATATTATCTTTTATATTTTTAAATAGATTAAAACCATACAGTGAGAACATACTGGGAGATGATCAAGTAGGTTTTAGGAAGAATAGATCAACTATAGGCCAATTATTTTATCTATGTCAAAGACCAGAAAAGTACTGGGAATATGGAAAAGAAGTACATAATATCTTCATTGATTTCAAGAAAGCTCATGACAGCATAGATAGGAGCAGCTTATGGAAAATTATGAAAGAATTTGAAATACCTAATAAATTAATCAATCTGACCAGAATATGCATGGATGATGCACAAAATATAGTAATATATAAAGTCAGAACCCTTCTATATAAGAACTGATTTAAAACAAGGTGATATATTACCTTCATAACTATTCAACCTAGTACTAGAAAAGGTAATCAGAAAAGTGAAAGAAGAAAGCAGTACAGAAGAACAAGCTAATACTAGGATGCACTGATGACATCGACCTGGTGGGGGAAACTGCAAGAAGTCATCAATACCTGCATACACCTGAGAGATGTAGCACTAAAAGTAGGCTTGACCATTAGCAAAGATAAGACAGAGTAAATGAAGATATGAAGAGACCAGAGGCAGAATGATCCAGATTATATAAATGTTGGAGATATGATTATTAGGAAAACAGAAACATACAACTATCTAGGCACAACCTTCAACAGAAGCAACATAGTAAGCGAGGAAATTAAAAGCAGAGTATAGATAGGGAGCAAAATATACCTACAAAACCTGTTAAAATCCAAAATTCTGTTCCAAAAACACCAAATTAACAATCTACAAAACTATAATAAGACCATCTGTCATGTTTGGGTCAGAAACATGGAGTACAACAAAGTAAAATGAACAACAATTGAAGATCTTTGAGAACAAGATCCTAAGAAGAATCTTTGAGCTGATAAAGGATACCAACAGTGGAGAATGGAGAGCTAAAAAGAACACTGAACTGAACAGCTTATTTAAATCACAGCAGATTATAAATGTCTTGAAACTGAAAAGACTATATTGGTTGGGGCCATGCAGAATGAATGAAAGACAAACGAAAATTATATATGCAAAAGAGGTGAGAGAAAATAAGACCAAGGGGTAGAGCAAGACTGAAATGGAAAGACAACATAGAAGAGGATATAAAAGAAATATGTGTCACCAACTGGAGAGAGAAGATTAAGAATAGAGAGGAATGAAGAAGAAGAAGAAGAAGAAAGAAGAAGAAGAAGAAGAAGAAGAAGAAAGAAGAAGAAGAAGAAGAAGTGTCAGTGACATAGAGATGGTGTTTCAGTAAGCAGGACATGAATTAAATCAGAAGTTCTCAACCTGTTTTGCTCTGTCCATTCATCTCAGCATATACGTATGTTACATTAAGTAAAGCATGATGCCCTGTAGACTACAGGGGAGGGGGTGAGCTTCAACCTGTTTGAGAACCCCTGATTCACCTGGTTTAGGTGTTTTATGAGAAATTTGAAGGAAATGACTATTGAAAGTTAATTATACCTTCTTCCCTCATTCACACAACTTCCCCACACTCACCCTCACACACATTCTCCACACATTCACACATCTTCCACACACCTTCACACTCACATACCTTCACCCCACACCCACACACCTTTCCCACACTCACACACTCACCCTCACATACCTTCTCCCCACACTCACACATCTTTCCTACACTCACACATCTTCCACACACTCTCACACTTGCATACCTTTTCCCCATACTCACACCTTACACCCCCCCCTCCCACCACAATTCACATACCTTCCCCACACTTACCCATTGCTCTCACACTCACACACTTTCCTCACACTCACACTTTACCCTCACACACCTTCCCCCAACAATCACACACCTCCCCCCCCCATACACTGATACACTCACACACTCATACACCACTTATCTGGCCCTCCCCCTCATTCGAGCCACAACCTGATAATGGCAACTACTGCATTACACATAACTTTAGCTTGTTTCTTTCACAGAATAGCATGCTCGTTCGCAAGATTTATATCCAGTACAGCACAGTGTACAAGTCTTCTGTTGATGAAGTCGTCACAGTGGGATGTAGTGCTTCTGCGGACAATGTAACACTCTACAGTGATATCAGTTCTGTCAACGATTATGAACGGTGAAACTTATAACTTATTTTATAGATACAGACTTTAGTAATAGTTTCTAGGTATCAGTCAGGCAGTCATTTGCATGTCCCTTGCGGAACTTTGCCTCCCTAACAGCTACCCTGTAGGGCTCTCGGATGTAAGGAAGATGCCCTGCTGCTGATGCATCCATTTGCAGATCATCAACGATGTCTTGCAGCCATCTTCACCTTGGTCTTCCTCTTTCTTTTCACCTTTATGTACCTTTTCCAAGACAGTTGTCTCTAAATTATCATGGAGTTTTAAGTTTCTAGATATAGACTTTAGTAATAGTTTCTAGATATAGATTTTCATAATAGTTTCATGATACAGACTTTAGAAATGGTTTCTAAATACAGATTTTAGTAATGGTCTATAGATACATGCTTTAGTAAAAGTTTCTAGATGCAATCTTTGGTAATGGTTTCTAGATACAGACTTAGGAATAGTTTCATGATACAGACTTTAGTAATGGTTTATTGATACAAACTTTAGCTTCGGTTTCTAGATACATACTTTAGGAATAGTTTCATGACACAGACTTTAGTAATAGTTTCTAGATACAGACTTTAGTAATGGTTTCTAGAGACACATTTTAGTATGGGTTTCTTTGCAGTCATCTTTATTTTGATGTAGGTGAGAGGGGAGGAAATTTGTGCTAGAGCTTCTTTTTCTTACTCATCATCATCATCATAATCTTCTTCGTCATCATCATCATCATCTTCTGGTAGAACGTCTTCTCTACTGCTGATTTCTTTTCTTGTCATCAGTTATTTAGACAAAGAGGTGGATTGCCTACACAGTCAGCAAGAGTTCTTCACACACACAAAAGCCAAGCATAAACTGTGTATTACGTATCTGACACATTTCCATTGCTAGTAACCCTTGTCATGCAGGCTCGCATGTTCCTATCTATGTACTTGATCATTTAAAAGCTTTCGGCACGATACTTGAGAATTTGACTTTTTTTGTTGTTGTTTGTTCTTGTTCTGAATTCCTAAAACTGTCTGCTGATGTGCTGAAGGTGGTCAAGGTGATGAAGCACAAGCATCACTTCGGAAAAGGATTAGATTATGGAGATTAGTTTTGCATACTCACATGAAGAGTATTCAAAGGCATGAAGGAATCTTGCTTCTTTAACAGACTCCACCACCGAGAGGATCATAGTGATACCTGCCATGTTAGCCAGGCGTAGCCTGTTGCTGTGAGCACCCGGAGAGATGGGGCACGGTCTTAGTTTTGCCAGCCCTGCCGTGAGCAGTGAGCTATGGGTTTACTGGCCGCTGTCTTGCATGGGTTTACTGACCTCTGTCCTGCGTGGGTTTATTGGCCACTGTCCTGCGTGGGTTTACTGGCCGCTGTCCTGCGTGGGTTTACTGGCCGCTGTCCTGCGTGGGTTTACTGGCCGCTGTCCTGTGTGGGTTTACTGGCCGCTGTCCTGCGTGGGTTTACTGGCCGCTGTCCTGCGTGGGTTTACTGGCCGCTGTCCTACATGTATCTTTATTCCTGAAGTTTTCAGTATTTTTCTCTGTCTTCCATGTTCTTGATTATCTGAACACTGCTTAGAAGACGTCAGTGCTTGTGAGGTTGTCTGTCTTCCGTTTTCTTGATTATCTGAACACTGCTTAGAAGACGTCAAATCTTGTGAGGTTCTCTGTCTTCAATGTTTTTGATTATCTAAACACTGCTTAGAAGACGTCAAATCTTGTGAGGTTCTCTGTCTTCAATGTTTTTGATTATCTGAACACTGCTTAGAAGACGTCAGTGCTTGTGAGGTTGTCTGTCTTCCATGTTTTTGATTATCTGAACACTGCTTAGAAGACGTCAAATCTTGTGAGGTTCTCTGTCTTCAATGTTTTTGAACACTGCTTAGAAGACGTCAAATCTTGTGAGGTTCTCTGTCTTCAGTGTTTTTGATTATCTGAACACTGCTTAGAAGACGTCAGATCTTGTGAGGTTCTCTGTCTTCCATGTTCTTGATTATCTGAACACTGCTTAGAAGACGTCAAATCTTGTGAGGTTCTCTGTCTTCCATGTTTTTGATTATCTGAACACTGCTTAGAAGACGTCAAAGCTTGTGAGGTTGTCTGTCTTCCATTTTCTTGATTATCTGAACACTGCTTAGAAGACGTCAAAGCTTGTGAGATTCTCTGTCTTCCGTGTTCTTCATTATCTGAACACTGCTTAGAAAACGTCAAATCTTGTGAGATTCTCTGTCTTCCATGTTCTTGATTATCTGAATACTGTCCAAAAGACATCGAAGGTCGTTTTAGGTTCTTTGTCTTCCATGTTCTTGAAAACTACCTGCAAAACATAGGAAGAGCATATAATTACTTCTGAATAAAAAAATATTCCATAAGTATTTTATATTTAAATAAGTATTGTTTACTCCTTTCCATTTACCTAAATGGGGAAAATGAACAGAGAAATTGGTATATGACATGATATTCTCTATTCTATGTATTCTTAATATTTCGTGCAGGGCCGGTATTTAGACTTGGCAAAGCTCCAAGGTACAGAAAGCCTAGAGGCTCACTTGTTAATGTTTTTTTTTTTAATCTGAAGTCTTCGGAGGCCTTGTGGATAGTTAGGCCCTAAGCTGTAGCCTGGTTTGCTTATGCCTAAATCCGGCCTGATTTAGTAACATTTTAGTCTCTTTAAGGTAAAGGTAAAAGTAATCCTGTCATATCACGCCCTGGCCGCCTTTCTTTTCCTAACTCCAGAAGAAGTAGGGTACCCATTTCTACAGCTGGGTGACAGGGGTGCCTCCGGCCGGATTCGAACCCACGACCTTCGCAATGAGAGACCAGTGCACTAACCACTTTGCCACTCATATACCCACTTAGCCCCCTTATTTCTTGATTTATTTATAGGTTTTTCCTTGTACAATGCGAAGAGTTGGAATTAAGCGCTTTTAAAAAAAATTATTTTCAGCTTTATCTGCCATTTTCTTTTGTTTCTTCTAGATAGCTTTTCTTGTGTCTGCATATATTTTTAATTGATTTATTAATATGTGAAAGATAATGGAGTATATCAACTGAAGATTCATGCACTATATTGTTATGCATGTAACAACAAAATAATAAGCTGAATAACATATCTATACAGCGAGTCACGTGTTTAAAAAAAATCCAACAAAACAAACAAATGGAGTCTTGAAGGTCCAATAATTTGATACCCGACAGAAGATTAATTTGCTACCCGGTGGAGAAAAAAGCAGACAGTCGGTGAAGATTAATTTATTACCCAATGGAGAAGTAAGTTGACAGTCGAGGAAGATTAATTTGTTACCTAATGGATAAATAAGTTGACAGTTGGTGAAGATTAATTTGTTACCCAATGGAGAAATAAGTTGACAGTCAGTGAAGATTAATTTGTTACCCAATGGAGAAATAAGTTGACAGTCGAGGAAGATTAATTTGTTACCCAATGGAGAAATAAGCTGACAGTCGGTGAAGATTAATTTGTTACCCAATGGAGAAATAAGCTGACAGTCGAGGAAGATTAATTTGTTACCCAATGGAGAAATAAGTTGACAGTCGGTGAAGATTAATTTGTTACCCAATGGAGAAATAAGTTGACAGTCGAGGAAGATTAATTTGTTACCCGACGGAGAAATAAGTTGACAGTCGAGGAAGATTAATTTGTTACCCAATGGAGAAATAAGTTGACAGTCGAGGAAGATTAATTTGTTACCTAATGGAGAAATAAGTTGACAGTCGAGGAAGATTAATTTGTTACCCAATGGAGAAATAAGTTGACAGTCGAGGAAGATTAATTTGTTACCCAATGGAGAAATAAGTTGACAGTCGAGGAAGATTAATTTGTTACCTAATGGAGAAATAAGCCGAGAGTCGAGAAAGATTCATTTATTACGTCAATGGAGAAATAAGTTGACAGTCGAGGAAGATTAGTTTAATAATCATAGTGGTTTTACCACACATACACACACACGCTAGCACACACATACACTTTTTAAAAAATTCTACCACGTCTTTTACCTGTAATTTTCTTACGTTGCCCTCATTTGATTAAGTTATTTTGCATACCTTTGTTTACCTGCAGTAACCTGAACAACATCAACGCAAACGGGACTTCAGAACCTGCATCTCTAAAGGTACAGACGACTGATGGTACGCCTGCGAAAACTGTGAATCTGGGTGATAATATTTACCTGGTCTTCACTTTGAATGGCGGGAACAATGGTGGGTACATCACTTACTAGTTTATAGACTCGGGGAAAAAAAATCTACTCCGACTAGAGCAACTTTGAAGACTCGACTAGAGCGCGATTTCAAAGATGAAGAGCTGCGACTTCGGCTCGCGGTTTCTAGGCCACTCTGACTTGTCGGTTCGACCACAGGGAAGTAATAGTACGGATCTTCGACAATGCTTGGTTAACTCTTTACCTACCAAGGGCTGTTCAAACAGCTTTAAAAAAAAATGGAAAATAAAATACCTAATGCATTATTTTTTTGGTCTGCATTGGGAACTTCATAATTTTAAGCTGTGACGAAATATCTTTTTTTTTTCCTCTGATTAAAAAACAGTACAGGAGAAATGTCTCCTCTTAACTTATTTTATCTATTTCTTACTCAGTTCACTTTAGAAAGCCGTCTATACAGGATTTGGTGTGCTAAGTTTTCAGGGCAGTTGATATTAAACTTGTCTTTCCATAGGAAGCAAACGATTAATACCGAATTACACTACTGCTTCCCTCACAAGAGAAATAAGCACATGACTGCTTACGTGGTATACCACGCCTTACATTGATTCTTATTGCAGGAGAATATGAGACAGCTGGGAAAACTTGTAATGGCCTTGTCAAAAGCACGATATGAGATTAAGTTATGGCGATAAATGAAATCAGATATGACGTATTTATGCAGTACTGATAAATAAAGGAATAAACTGAATATATAAGTCTGGTAATAGTCAAGGCTAGGCTTTATAAACTTGGGTCGAAGTTTAGAATTTATTGTCAAGCTGGAAAGTTTTTGTGAATGAAAGTACACGAATAGTTTTGCATTTGGATGGATGGATGGATGGATGGATGGATGGATGGATGGATGGATGGATGGGTGGGTGGGTGGGTGGATGGGTGGATGGATGGATCAGAGTGTACTAAAATGTAGAGCCAAAGTTGATAAACATCTTGGATGGATGGATGGTCGGATTGATGAATGAATGGGTTAATTGGTGGAGGAGTAGGTGGGTAAATGGGTGAGTGGGTGGAGTGATGGACGAGTGGGTGGATGGATGAGTGAGTGGACTGATGGATGAGTGGGTGGGTTGTTGAATGAGTGAGTAGGTGAATGGATGAGTGGATGCATGAATGGATGAATGGGTCCATGAATGGATGAGTGGGCTGATGAATAGGTGAAATGGATGGAAGGCCTCTAAGAGGAATTTTAGAAAGCAGTGCAAGGCTATTCCCCTGTAAAAACAGGTATTTATTTCTTGTTTACTGGGAGAATCCCCTTGTTTGTTGTTTTGCAGGGAGAGTCCCGTTGTTTGCTGTTTTCAGGGAGAGTTCCCGTTGTTTGCTGTTTACAGGGAGAGTCCCCGTTGTTTGTTGTTTGCTAGGAGAGTCCCCGTTGTTTGTGAAAATTCTTGCTGGGCTGTTTTTGACATTCTCACAGAGATACACAGTTCTTGCACAAAAATATACCAACGACATAGAAAACTTCACCCACAAAAACATCTTTCGGCGGGGAAAGCCTTGACAACTCGACCGGGCGACCAATACACATGCGTATTGGAAGACGGTTGACTAGAACACATGCATATCAGACGACGGTTGACTAAATCACATGCATATCGGACGACGGTTGACTAAATCACATGCATATCGGACGACGGTTGACTAAATCACATGCATATCGGACGACGGTTGACTAAATCACATGCATATCGGACGACGGTTGACTAAATCACATGCATATCGGACGACGGTTGACTAAATCACATGCATATCGGACGACGGCTGACTAGAATACATGTATATCGTACGAAAGATAGCCAGAACACGTCTACATAGGACAACAGATGGCCAGAGCACGTCCACATAGGATGACAGATGGCCAGAACACGTCTACATAGGATGACAGATGGCCAGAACACGTCTACATAGGATGACAGATGGCCAGAACACGTCCACATAGGAGGACAGATGGCCAGAACACGTCTACATAGGACGACAGATGGCCAGAACACGTCCACATAGGATGACAGATGGCCAGAACACGTCCACATAGGATGACAGATGGCCAGAACACGTCCACATAGGATGACAGATGGCCAGAACACGTCCACATAGGATGACAGATGGCCAGAACACGTCCACATAGGATGACAGATGGCCAGAACACGTCCACATAGGACAACAGATGGCCAGAACACGTCCACATAGGATGACAGATGGCCAGAACACGTCCACATAGGACAACAGATGGCCAGAACACGTCCATATCGGACAACAGATGGCCAGAGCACGTCCACATAGGGCTTGCAACACTTGCCTGTGTGGCTGGGACAAGCCAAACATTTACCTACGCTCTCCTTTCCCCCATCTTCTTTAACATGAGTTCTGTTTTCGTTCACTACCACACCCCACCCAACCCCGAGGCCCCCCCCCCCCTGGGTGCAGTGTTAAGACAAGGAAAGTCCTTAAGCCTCGGGAGTAATTCACGAGCTGGATATCTCCTTCTCTTACTGGGCCTGGATGAGATGATGTGGGTAGTGACTGGATGGATGGACTGATGGATGGAAGGAAGGATGAAGGAATATGTAGATGGATGGATTGATGGATGGATGGGTGAATGAATGTGTGGATGGATAGACTGATGGATGCATGGATGAATGAATGTGTGGATGGAAGGATTGATGGATGTATGGATGAATGAATGTGTGGATGGATGGATTGACTGATAGATGGATGAATTTGTAGGCATATGTTTTTTTATGTTTGGATGGATGAATGAATAATGGATAGATGAATAAATGAGTGGAAGCATAGATTAATGAAGCTGTAAAGATAAAAGAAAAATCAGTTTTATTTAATCCAATCATTTCAGGATATTCTGACTTTAGACTAATACGATGCGATGCCAATAACACGAAACCGGAGCCGGACTACAGAAGTATAACGTTCATATCCAACGGGTAAGTCGATACATCTCCAAGTCGCTTGTTTCAGCAGTCTATGATATATGTTACTTCACTATCACCTGCTTTCCCGACCAATTGGTTGTAACCCCGTAGAACAATGACGGGAGAAAAAAATGTCTTTTTTTTAACTTTAAACTTTGCAAAGTATAATATAAGCAAGGATACGTCCTCTGAAAAGACTCGCAAAAACAGCAGAGAAGGACTCAGAACTTTGCCTCCCTAACAGCAAAGACAACTAGAGAAGGACTAGTGCTGGATACAGCACAAACGTGGAGAACAGTGAAACTTTGATCCATGAACACATGTAAATTCGCAATGACCCTATATGATACGTTAGCAGTGGCCAAGACAGTGCAGTGGAAGGTAGCATCTGGTAGCATCTCAATGGCCAGCAAGAGTGGCTCGTTTTTCCGCTTCCCTCAGGGTGTGTCCATACAAAATCATCAAGCGTGACGCGCGGGACAAGCAAGGGCGACAAACGCGAAGCTCGGCCAAGGACTTGGTCACATAGGAAAGCTTATCGAAATCCATTTAAACAGACTACTCTAGTAAGTTACACACCGTGAACATCCGAGTAGCACCTTCAGCCTCGCGTAGTGGTTATAAACCAGCAACTCACAGACCTCTGGGGGTCTTGGCTCAGAGTGGTCGACTACCTCCCCCTTCCTTAGAGTGTTAGAAATTTAAAGATAAACGAGATAACAAATGCAGTAAAACTGGTTCTAGTAATACAGGAAGATAGAGGTGTATGGAACAGTTTTACAAAGCGATAGAGGGAGTGAGAAATTGAGAAAAAACACAAATAATGAAAAACATACAACATCCAATATGAGCCTTTTTCAAAGATTACAACAGCCCCTGTTGTACTGTGTACAAGGTGGGATGCCACAAAGGTAAGATTTTCATTTTCATTTTTCTTCTTTTATTTTATGTTGTGTTTGTTTGTGTATGTAATCCTTGAAAAAGGCTCACGCCGAAATATTGGATGTATGTTTTTCATTACTTTTTTCTCACTTTTCTCACTCCCTCTATCGCTTTGTAAAACCATACCATACACTTCTATCTACCTGTGTTACCAGAAATTTAAGGGGCTAATAATGAAATAAAATGACAGTACTTCTGAAGAGACCAACGTTTTATTAAATGTTTCAGTTTTATTATTAAAACTTCTACTGATCATCTACGGCCAAGTATTAATACTACAAGAAATGTAAAATTATTAACGATTTCAAACAATAACTGCCTACAAAGCAGAGATTTCAATGCGCCTGTTTCACATCCTTGTGTATCCAGGTGTATCCTGATGTGTATCTAGGCACAACCTTCAAAAGAAGCAATATAGTAAGCGAGGAAATTAAAAGCAAAGTACAGATAAGGAATAAAATATACTTTGCCTTGCAAAACCTATTAAAATCCAAGATCCTGTCACAAAACACCAAAATAACAATCTACAAAACTATAATAAGACCAGCCGTCATGTATGGATCAGAAACGTGGACTATAACAAAAGAAAGAACAATTGCAGATCTTTGAGAACACGATCTTAAGAAGAATCTTTGACCGATAAAGGATACCAACAGTGGAGAATGGAGAGCTATAAAGAAGACTGAACTGAACAGCTTATTTAAATCCCAACGAATTATAAATGTCTTGAAACTGAACAGACTACGCTGGCTGGGGCATGTAGAAAGAATGGAAGGGAACAGACAAACGAAAATGATGTAAGCACAAGAGATGAGGGAAACAAGACCAAGTTTTCCCAAGTCAGAGATGGAAAGACAACATAGAAGAGGATATATAAAAGAAATTGGTGTCAACAAATGGAGAGAGAAGATTAGGAACAGAGAGAAATGGAGGCGAACTCTATCTGCAGCAATGACCCTTAATGGCTCGGAAAGCTGAAGAAGAAGAAGAAGTGCATCTAGTGCCATACCGAAAGGCGTTGGCCATCATGCTTTTCCATAATTCTCTATTCCTGGTGTTAATTATGAGCTGGACTGGTGTTCTCTCTTCATGCCGTTCCATCATCTCTTTTTGTCTCCCTCGGTCTCTTTTGCCCCTTTATCAACGCTGTTGCTATCAAATATTCCAATCCACCTGCTTCCATCAAATGGTAGTTGCAAAACTATGACAGTAAAACATTTCGTAAGCGTTTCATCATCTCTCTTTTCTGTCTTTGTTTTATCTCCCTTAGTTAACTCTTTGATAAGTACTACTTCTCTTAAAGGAAGTTCAGTAATGATATGGAAGCATTATGTAATTGTTTTAAAACATTTCTTAGTTTTCACAAAGAGTTAACAAAACTGTAATAGTTAAAATAAAATGTTTCTTTCTGTCTATACTATTTGTCAAATATAGAGGTGGTTTCATGTTAAAATGTTTCTCTCTATCTATACTATTTGTCAAATATAGAGGTGGTTTCATGTTAAAATGTTTCTCTCTATCTATACTATTTGTCAAATATAGAGGTGGTTTCATGTTAAAATGTTTCTCTCTGTCTGTACTATTTGTCAAATATAGAGGTGGTTTCATGTTAAAATGTTTCTCTCTATCTGTACTATTTGTCAAATATGGAGGTGGTTTCATGTTAAAATGTTTCTCTCTATCTGTACTATTTGTCAAATATGGAGGTGGTTTCATGTTAAATATTAACTTTCTAATATTTTTGATCAGTGATTAGTTTAGTGGTAGTACATACTGGATACGGTAGGGTTTGGAGTATTTATTGTATTTCTATTACTTAATCTTTCTCTTTCCTCTCTTTCACCCTCTTTAATCTGCCTAGTAGGTGCTTTTGGTTTATCTTAATGTACGATAATCCCATTCTTTACTCTTTTCTCCTGTTGGTTTTATCTTAATGTACTGTAGTACGATAAAATCTGCAAAGTTAATACTTTTTCTTCTGAGGCTGTCTCTTTCTTGGACATCTCCGTAATTAATACTTCTCCTCTTCTCTCATAATCAATACTTCTCTCTACTCCGTCTCCTAATCCCATATTTCCAAGTCAACGCAGGCTTTTCGTGTCCCTTCATCAATTCCCACTCTCGCTCTCTCCTCGGTATATAAGCAACTCCTCCAGGCGGTTTACACACATAAATGCAGTCATCTTTAATATGTACTATCTTAACACAAGCAGTCAACTCAAAGTAGCATTATTACGAGCATGCACAGAACATGGTTAAAATTGCATCATATCAACAATATATATATGGCGATGTAATAAAAATACAAAATACAAAACGATTTACAAACGTGGCAGCGCTAAACATTTCTTCAACCGCTATGGCACTCTCATTACTGTGTATCGTTTATCTACTTAGTACTTCAAAGGACACGTGTTTATGTTCATGTCATAGTAGTGGGTTAGTACTCAGTGTACTAATTCTACGCCCTGTTTTATATAGCCGGTTTGTCCCCCTTCTCTTTATCACATTCGGTTCCATATTCTTTTGTCATGTCTGGGAATTTATATATATATATATATATTCGTCTCTCACAGTAAGAGGTCTGTACAAAATGTACTAGGTTCACTTTAACACACACATTCACACAATCATCTCTATAACTGTACACTTATCTATTTTGTACTTCTATAACCATTCTCTCTTCTTTTAGTCTTCCTCTGCATTATTCGTACTTCTGTACATATTTTCTCGACTTTATGTCTTCTGTGTGCATTTATAGTACTGTACATATTCTCTAGATTTTACGTCTGTTATATTTATTAATTTACACTACATTTACTCTTTTCTCTCGACTTCACGTCTTCTTCGTTTATCTGTGCTCTAGCCTCACTAGGCTGGAAATTACGTGTACAACAACAAACAAGATATGCTCATTAATCTTGTGGTAACAGTTATAAACTCGAACACATACAAAACACTGAATACGTCTACTCACGTGAGTCAATGGTTCGATGAGATCATAGCTCTTTTCCTTCGTCTCACTCACACACTCAGCCAGAGCTTCCCTAGACGCCGGACACGCCTACCTGCGCCGACCCATGCCTGAAGACTTCTTATTTTGTTAGGCCCTATATACCAAGCACCCCCGGCATTTTCTATTCCTAAAACAAGTCTAAACCTGTTGTTTCCTTGACATTATGAATTTCCATACTTAGACAAGATCGACTGGTCATCGCGTGAAGTGATCACAAGCCTTGACCTAGAATAACAAGTTTTGTCATTTAGCTGTTTACGTGGCAAACTATCATTTATTCCCCACAAAACAACGATACTGTCATACCGTTTATTTCACTATTTCACTCTGCAGATGCCCAACAGACGAAGCCAAATCCTTGTTTTCTGGGGTCCCTGTTAAAAGCATCACCAACGGCAACACTGTAATCAAAGTAGGTCTTACAGCGTTTTTGTTCATGGGATCATCCAACGTGGCCTTTTGGTGCACTCTTGGCTTCTGCCCTAACTCAAGCGGTGAATGTGCGACGGTGAGTGCCTTACCTGTGTTGAAGAAAACGAGCCATTGCATTAAAAGGAGAGCTTTGGAAATATCCTAGTGCTGAAACTGAGAAACATTTATTGCACTTCAGATAAAACATTTAAAAAGGGCAACATTCCCATTTTCATGTTATTAAGATGTATTAGGGATACTGTGTTAGTGTAAAAGAGAACATTTGTTTTCCTTGCATAATAAATGTTCATGTTTGTGCATAACTGAGGGTTCACTGACAACGTCTCGTTGTTAAGGAAATCACTGTTTCTTGCAAATGCCAACCCTCTTACAACCCGCGTCACATTCTTTAATATCGGAAGCTCGGCTAAATGGCTGCCTTCAGAAAAAAAGGAGAGGTGCCCAATTTACATCAGTGCATGGTGCATCTCCCATTTCCCCACGCTTCCGACAGATTCCACCCAGATTCGTGTTTTTCATAGTTAGTGTCCTTGATCTTCTACCTCCTCTTATTTTATTGCCCCAAAAACTACCAGCAATCACCTCCGTCACCGCCAACATCAAAGTAACACGCATGAACCCTGATACAGCAAACACAAGAGAAAATGATTTATTTAACACTACTTAACATCGCAGAGAAATCACTACATCAATACAAGAATCGCTCACATTCATTTTGTTCTGGAAACCCTACCAAAAAAAAAAAAAACATGCGTTGCACGTGCCTCATTGACAGTCCTCTTCTAGTACAAAAGATCAACTTGGCACTACGTCTCCAAACGTTTTCTCCTCCTCCTTCACAAGTTCTCTGCTCGTCTAGTTACAGCTGACCATTAAATATTTAGCAACATTCCTTCCGTCTTATGTCTGGTCGCTACCTGACCTTCAACTTAATCCCGTCCTTCCTATTTCCTTCAAGGACAGCTGATAAAACTCCCTAACACATGCCCCACCCGCAGACCTTGCCTGCAACCCACATATAACATAATACACAATTTACAAAAACATAATTGTGATGCAAACAGTTACTTTCACATATTTTCGCTCACTATAAAAACCAACACAGATCAATGAATATACACATATTAATGAAACACGTGCGCCACCTTACGCTTAGACACAGCTTCATGTCATTAATCTTCTTGTAATATAACAACACGATTTCAAGCTTAATAAGATGTTTAAATCAAACAATGAACTTTTCAAACTTCTTAACCATAAACTTAGCAAAAACGTTAGTAACACATAAAACACTGAAACACAGCTTCCCATACACACTTAACAAAACCTTACCTCTGACCTACGACAACTTACGAGCAAATGACTTCTACAGCACATGGGTCGGCCCGAACAGCACCCTGAGATCATTTCTGACAGTCACTTGACTTACGATAAACTGTACAACCATTGCACGATATCACATACGATCGCTGCCCCAGTAGACACGTGCTGCCGGCCGTATAGCCTCACCAAGACTGATCTCACCTAACACATTTTAACGCTCTAACAGCTCAACGCTCACGTGACCATTAGCACGCTCCCCCGTACCGAGAACTGCGAAAGACCAAGTACCTGACCTTCAAAGCCGGCCGCGTTTAGAAGATCAAGCCCGGCATCTTCACATTTGGTCCGTATTTCCACAACCTTCGGCACATGAAAGTATCAAGTTCACAGAAAAGACAAGCATGAAATTAAATGGTTTTAAAAATGCGTCAATTTAGATGGCAACGAATAAGAAAAGAAAATTAGTAGCACATGTAGAATAATAAAATTTAAAGAATTTCCCCCCTCCAACGAAGCTGATTCTGGGGCCCCTTCCATCGATGATCTACACTAGTTCACATCATAATTTTAGCAGGAAAGTGAATCTGGTTATGACTCAGAAATGCTTTCAGTGGAGGTTAAGACCCCCTCCCCCTTCAACCTCACTGAACCTGATTCCCACTAAAGAAAACAGATAAATCCTCAGTTTATTCATATTCTCCACCTTACTAAGGCCGGCGCGTCAATGCTCTTCTCAGGTAGTAACCAAAAGCCCATCATTCAAACCTGGCTCATGAACATTATAAAACATAATTCCTCGTATAAGCCTCCCATACCCATGAGCAATCAAAATGTATTTAACCAATTAAAAAATGAAAACAAAAAAGAAGGAAATAAAGAAAATGGTACCCCTGGCCGGGACTAAACTTCATATCTTTTATTCCATGTCATCACACTTTACCACTGCACCGTGTACTTCATGCAGCTCGTAGTTCATAAAGACAAGATAGACGTTTTAAGAAGAAAAATCGAGCCACCGAAGGTAATGACTAGCAGCAGAAATACCAGTTGGGGTCACAAAGTTTAAGATGAAGAAAGATCATATTCAACACTTCGATGTACGAGTATCTTCTTTCAAATTTTGTCTATTTCGTGCAAAGATTGTGATTTATTGCTGTCAAATTATGAAAATACATCTTTAATCTCTACTACTGGTACTTTTTATCTCACAATGAAGCGATAGAGCCCTGTGCTATATGGTTAGCGTATAAAAGTACAAGATAATTGAGACACGAGAGAAAGAAAAAAAAAATGTAGCAGGATAATGATCGTGATTCGAACCACGGACTCCGGTAGGATAAGAAACTGCCCAACTACGAGAGTAAACCGCGCTATTCCCTTGGTCGAAACTGTTCTGTGTACACTGTGTCAATCAGTCTTTTCAATGTCCCTTGCAGAACTTTGCCTCACCAATAGCTCTCCTGTAGGCCTTTCGATTTGTAAGCAAGATGGCCTGTTGCTAATGCATCCGTTCATAGATCATCAACGATGTCTTGCAACCATCTTCGCCTTGGTCTACCTCTTTTTCTTTTTCGAATTATGTACCCTTCCAATGCTGTCTTCTCTAAATTCTCATGATTTTTAATATGTCCGAAATATTTACGTTTTCTCTGTTTAATCTTCTTTACTAGCCAGCCTTCTTCAATATTAAGTACAATGTGTACTATAATTTTATTGCACGTAAGCATCGTTGTTCCCTACTTGCTAAGATTTCGTCTGTGAAATTCCTCTCGGGGATTGGATGATTCGACCGATACAGGAAATGCATAATCGACCGTAGAAACGGTAAGGAATGTTTGTGTGATAAAGTCCTGTCTCCTTGTGCTTGCATCGTGTGTTTTCAACTTTAGACCTCACTTCCTCTTAGAAATTAAGCTATATCCTTACAAAGATTCGCCCCCTCCCCCTTGTGACACAGTCTTTCTCCAGTTATTACCAGCCTCGGTGGCTCATGGGAAAAAATCTCATAATTATTTTACAAGTATCTCTGTATCTCAGTTTTTGTTTACTACATGGCATTCTTAGTCATTTGCAAACGTTTAAGATCATCTGTCGTTTTTGTGAGATTTTAGCCGAATGCATCATATCTTCCCCATATTGCGCAAATAAGTGTCCGTGTTGCATCGTGTTACATTAGCAGCTATTTATAGAATAGGGGCAAGCATTCGGGCGTCAGTCCGCTTCTGGTTTTCATGCTGAGAGATTGCTTATATATTTTATGTGTAGTTAAAAATAGAGAAAAAAAAACATCGTTTAGTGGAAGTCAGAGGACAGATACTCAGTTTTCATGCATGATAGCACCTCATGCCATAACTTCAAGTCTGTGAAGGACTACATGACGTGGAGCAAAATCAGTGTGTTTGAGTGGATGGGTAACAGTCCCCACCTCAACCCCACAGAGAATTTGTGGACGCTTTTAAAGGATAAGGTTGTCCAAAAAAAAAAACAGCTGTGAAATTCCCAAGCTTTGATTGAAACAATAAAGTACATCTGGTGCAATGTTCAAATATCTTCAGAGTTAGATTATTCGTTTCTGTACAACTGTGAAACTTCAAGAAAATGACATGTGATCTTAAAAGTTTAGCAAATGACTGAACCTTCACAGGTTTGCCATACAAAACCTGTTCGCGGATGCGGATGTACATGACCCAATCATCTTAACCTTCTGCAGCTTAGTCCTGCCATCGTAGATAGAAGATTAGCACTCGCCAGAGTCTCAGACTTGGCTGCTCTGTTTCTCCACCTGATGCTCTTTATTTTACGAGAGCAGCGAAGACCTCGTGTCTTAAATAGGTCCATGCTTCAGACCCATATAAGAGAGTGCTAAGGACATATGTATGATATATAACCAATATATACTGTATATTCTTTCCTGACTAAATGTTTACGAAGAATTAGAAGAATATTTTGGCCAAACACCGTAAGAAAATAACATCTTGTTGGCAGAAATGCACATGAAGTCACTGACAGGAATTATTGAGGAAAGACGCTGGCGATGGTTGGGAACATGTGCTCCAGATGACTGACAACTCACTACCAAAAATAGCACTAAGATGGACATTACAGGAGAACAGAAGTAAGGGTAGACCAAAAGAGACATGGAGAATAACAGCAGAGAGGATGTTGAGCAATAGAGGCCCCACTTAGGCAAGAGCAGAAAAAAAGGCAAGGGACATGCGTTTGTGGAAAACCTTTGTTGAAACCCCATGAGTTTTCGACACTTAAGGTTCAGAGAGAGAGAGAGAGAGAAACTGTACATACCCAAGTAAACACTCTTGGATGGATAATGCGGTGGAGCATGAAGGGGACTGTCCTGAACACAATGACACCGGATTTTGATTGTGAACATTTGAGCTTTTGAATCTGTATCCCTAGTATCCTTGTCCTGTCTTGTCTTGTCTCCTACCTCTTATACCTTTCGGTCTTGAGGGGACAAATAGACGTCTTGATAGATCTCGGCGATTTGCTCCGTATAATAGGATGTTTACGGTTTCTGTAATTTCCTCACTCCATCTCCTCCGTGGGCGGCCTCTTCTTTTGGTACATACAAATTTTAGCGTGAATGTTTTCTGTGGTATACTTTACAGTGCTGTCTTAACGCAAGGGCCCACCTGGGCATTGCCCATGGGCCACCAAGTGCATGGGGCCCTAACCAGCCCTTGGAAATCTATGTATATGAATGTACATGGCGGATGTGCTGTGCGTGCGTTACTTTGTCCAGGGACCCCTGATGCTTTTAAGACGGCCCTGCTGTCTGGTGGTAACCTTGTAACATGAACAGATCATTTGGCTTGCTGTTTCTGAATATGGTGTAATACTGCCCTATTGGTGTCATTTCTTAATTGGTCTCTTCTTGTCACATTTAGTTTTCTCCTTAAACATCCCATTTCTGTCGGGATGATTTTTCTTTTGTTTTTGACTGTTAGTGTCCATGTCTGACACTGAGAGCATAGAGTTGGGAGGAAAATTGTGGTGTACACAGTCCTGCCTCACTCCAGATTTTGTGATGAATGGTTCAGAGTGTCCTGTTCACGTTCTAACTGTACACTGACTGTTTCCGTATAGGTTTTTGCATAGGTTGATCATATGTGTACTAATTCCATAATGCTGTAAGTTATCCCACAATTTATATCTAGCTACTCTATCAAATGCTTTTTCTTGATCTACGTAACCTATGTGCAGTATCTGATTGTGTTCAACCGATTTTCTGTTAGTTGTCTTAGGGAAAAGATGGGATCTGTACAGCTTCTCTGTTAGTTCTCTTAGAGAAAAGATGGGATCTGTACAGCTTCTCTGTTAGTTCTCTTAGAGAAAAGATGGGATCTGTACAGCTTCTCTGTTAGTTCTCTTAGGGAAAAGATGGGATCTGTACAGGTTCTATTTTTTTTTCTAAGTCCCATTTGCATTTCATTTACCGTTGGTTCAATCACTGGTCGCAGTCTGTTATCTAGGATCGTGCAGAATATTTTTTCTATTATGGCTTAGCAGTGAGATGCCTCTATACTGGCTGCAGTCCATTTTACTGCCTTTTTTCTTCCAAATTAAAAAAGGTAAAGGTAATCCTGTCATGCCTTAGAGGCACATAGGGATATGATGTTAGTGCCCATATTTTGGAAGAATATATTTTACAAAATATAAAAAAAAGTTCAAAAGTGTTAAAAAATCAGACTCAAGCGTCATTGCATCCAAGCGTCATTTCATTCAAGCGTCATTGCATTCAAGCGTCACTGTATTCAAGCGTCATTGTATATAAGCTACGCCGCATGCCGCAGCATCCATCTAAGAGTAAGTTTGCTAATAGTTCCTGTCAAGTGTTGGTTCTTTACGATGCGCTTTTCGATATACAGTTCAGATTTCCTGCCAGCCTCCTTAATTTGTCCTATCTCCAGCAATCTCCTTACAACTGTATTGCCCTTCCATTCCCGCTATTCATTTTCCTCCAGTCTGCCCAGTACAGCTTTAACAGTGTCACCCTTGCCCATTCTCAACTTGCCTTCTATTTTAGCCCGTCCAGCCATTCCATTTCCATCCACTCCCTCACATGACCTAGACAGTAAGTCCATGTTAGACTCAACGCATCTGAATGACGTAAAAGAGTAACCCAAGGCGAAGATGGCTGGAAGATATCGTTGATGATCTGCAAATGGACGCATCATCATCAGCAGCAGGACATCTTGCTTACAACCGAGAGGCTTGCAGGAGAGCTGTTAGGGAAATAAAATTCCGCAAGGGACATGCAAATGACTGACTGACTAACAAAGTAACCTATTCTTTTCGAATCTCAAATATCAAGATATTTCCCTAAAGGGGAAAAAAAGAGCCATAGTTGGATATCTTACATCCTTCCCTTACAGTTAAACATCACATAGGGCTCGCATGGTAGTTCACAACGTTTTAGTTGAGTTCTTCAATCTAATTAGTGCTCTCGGGTTTCACGTGGTCGACCACTTTATATACATGAGTAAACATATACAGTGGTCGACCTCTTTATATACATGAGTAAACATATACAGTGGTCGACCTCTTTATATACATGAGTAAACATATACAGTGGTCGACCTCTTTATATACATGAGTAAACATATACAGTGGTCGACCTCTTTATATACATGAGTAAACATATACAGTGGTCGACCTCTTTATATACATGAGTAAACATATACAGTGGTCGACCTCTTTATATACATGAGTAAACATATAAAGTGGTCGACCTCTTTATATACATGAGTAAACATTTACAGTGGACCTTTAGAAGTCCAGCACAACCCGTTCAGAGAGGCCGTTCGCCTTTCGAGTTAAAATTCCGCATAGGAAATAATGTAAATTGAACAGTTCCAGACCCCCCCCCCCCTTTCTCAGGAACTTACCCGTTATAAGACATTTTAAGTACAAAATTTGGTTATTTAAACCAGTGTAATAAAGCTAATACACATTAAATCATACATTAACACTATGAAATTGTTATTAATGGCAATACAGCACTTTACATTTATCTAATACCTTACTTTTATCCGGGCCTAACATCATATTCCCCAATATGCCTTAATGGCATGGAAAAGGGAATTTTACCTTTACTGTAGTTTTATTCAGTACCTTACATTTATCCATACCTTACATTTATCCATACCTTACATTTATCCAATACCTTACATTTATCTAATACCTTACATTTATCCAATGCCTTACATTTATCCAGTACCTTACATGTATCTAATACCTTACATTTTTCCAAACCATCAAAAGTTTTAATATTCTTCCACTGTTGTGGATCTTTTACTGGTAAAGGATTTTAAACCTGTCCCACATTAGCCTTTTAAATGGCTTCCTTCTTTATTATGGTCGCTAAATGTCGACTTAGCCATCATATATTGAACAGTCGGCTGGGATATCCGTGTACCACTTTCCCTTTTAGTGATAAGTTACTTCTTCATTTCTATCGTGGTCATTGCATTGTTCCTCGTAAGCTTTTCAGGATTGGTAACTTCCTTTGGTGACATCATGAATCTGTACTGTTAAAGATAAAATAAAAAAGAAAATCGGAGATAATATATATATATATATATATATATATATATATACTTACGGAAACACACATTGAGTCTGGAAGAGGCATCTAAACCGAGGTCACGTGAGAATTGACCATCTGATTCTTTGTTTTCGTTGGGGTCGCTGCGTTTGTTTTGTTCTACTTTCGAATTTTTGTTCGAGTTTTAAACAAGATTTTATTCCAATATTTTGTTCAAGTTTAAAACAGTTCATATTTTGAGGGGCCACTGTAGTTATATTATAAAAGTTATGACCCATGGATTTTTTTTTTTAATTCGGGAATTTCCGGCATTTTGAATACGCTTTCTGGAAACCCGCCAATTAAACACCGTGTTTTAATGTTTAATTTTAGATCAGGAAACGTTTCAGGTGAAATACCTTCAGATTTCTATTCATGGATTTGAGTACGCAGAATTCGATGACGTCATAAATGACTAGTTAGCACCCCATTGGTCTACATATTTCGTATACAATGCAAGCGAAAAAAAGTTTATACAGAGAAATTGCGTTTTTATTATACATTGTATACTGAAGTTAGAATGAACTGATAATATTTGTGAATGATTAAGTGTCGCATCCTTTCAGCGCCCTTGTCCAGGTTTCAGTAGCGACAGCAGCACACCAGTTGCTGATGCCGGCGATGGTACAAGCAACACACCAGTTGCTGGTGGCGGCAATGGTACAAACAACACACCAGTTGCTGATGGCGGCAATAGTACAAGCAACACACCTGTTGCAGATGCCGGCAATGGTACAGCGCCATCTCAGGCGAGGAAGCGCCGAGCAGCAGAGCAAGGGAGTGCTAGTGCTCAGATCACTGTTAGAGGGCTTACAACTGAAAACACAGGTATTATGATTATAATAATTATGTTTTATCAGTTCCTCAGTCAGTTCCTCCGGACAATTTCTCAGTGAGTTACAGGAAAATAATAATTGTAACTCTGAACAAGTCTATAAATGCTTCGACCTCTTAATTAATTACGTCTTTCTATGTAGAGATTTCTGGCACTAGTTTTGTAGACTTGTATTCTTCCTGGGTCTCTAGCAAGATATTCAAGCCCAGAATTGCAACATTTTTTTTATCTCCAAGCATTTTTTATTTCTAAGCAGAGAATGTAACGGATATCGCCGTCTTCTGTCATGGCTAACGTCGCTGTTTTAACAATCTAAATTTCTTTAGCAGGCTCCACCACCAGGGAGACTATAGTGATATCCTGCCCTGTTACTCAGGTTAGCTCTGTTTTTGGGGTACCAAGGAAAAAGCGAGAAAGGGTCTTGATCAGCTATTGGTCGCCAACCCTGACGCTAGCATGTCGTCTGTGTGTTGCCAACCCTGATGCTTTGCATGCCAGTTACGGGTAACCAACCTGGACGCGAGCATGTCACCTGAAAGTGGCAAACCCTGACGCTAGTATGTCACTTATAGTCACCAACCATGATGCTAGTATGTCACCTATGAGTTCTAGGTGAGAAAGGGTCTTGATCAGCTGTGGGCCCCCAACCCTGACGCTAGCATGTTGTCCGTGTGTTGCCAACCCTGACGCCTGCATGCCAACTATGGGTTCCCAACTCTGACGCTAGTATGGCTTCTATGGTCACCAACCCTGACGCTACTATGTCACCTATAGTCATCAACCCTGACGCTAGTATGTCGCCTATAGTCACCAACCCTGACGCTAGTATGTCACCTATAGTCACCAACCCTGACGCTACTATGTCACCTATAGTCATCAACCCTGACGCTAGTATGTCGTCTATAGTCACTAACCCTGACGCTAGTATGTCACTTATAGTCATCAACCCTGACGCTACTATGTCACCTATAGTCATCAACCCTGACGCTATTATGTCACCTATAGTCACCAACCCTGACGCTAGTATGTCACCTATGGTCACCAACCCTGACGCTACTATGTCACCTATAGTCATCAACCCTGACGCTAGTATGTCACCTATAGCCAACCCTGACGCTAGCATGTCACTTATAGTCATCAACCCTGAGGCGCTAGTATGTCACTTATTGTCAACAATCCTGGCGCGCTAGTATGTCACCTATAGTCATCAACCCTGACGTTACTATGTCACCTATAGCCAACCCTGACGCTAGCATGTCACTTATAGTCATCAACCCTGAGGCGCTAGTATGTCACTTATTGTCAACAATCCTGGCGCGCTAGTATGTCACCTATAGTCAACTCTGACGCTAGTATGTCACCTATAGCCAACCCTGACGCTAGCATGTCACTTATAGTCATCAACCCTGAGGCGCTAGTATGTCACTTATTGTCAACAATCCTGGCGCGCTAGTATGTCACCTATAGTCATCAACCCTGACACTAGTATGTCACCTATAGTCATCAACCCTGACACTAGTATGTCACCTATAGTCATCAACCCTGACACTAGTATGTCACCTATAGTCATCAACCCTGACACTAGTATGTCACCTATAGTCATCAACCCTGACACTAGTATGTCACCTATAGTCATCAACCCTGACGCTAGTATGTCACCTATAGTCATCAACCCTGACACTAGTATGTCACCTATAGTCATCAACCCTGACACTAGTATGTCACCTATAGTCATCAACCCTGACACTAGTATGTCACCTATAGTCATCAACCCTGACACTAGTATGTCACCTATAGTCATCAACCCTGACACTAGTATGTCACCTATAGTCAACTCTGACGCTAGTATGTCACCTATAGTCATCAACCCTGACGCTAGTCCGCTGCAAAAAGAAGTTGACTACCAAACTGGACAGCGCTCTCAAACCCTCCCCCCCCCCTTTTTTTTCCACAAAAAAAATTAAGAGATTGGAAAGATGTTTCTTGCACGTGTCCTGTTGTCTGAAATTATTAAATGTTAAAACAGTACGTCGACTTAAAAAAACATTATGTATCATTTAGTTTTTCAGCTTCCAGAAACTCTGTTATTTGCATGATACAGATATCCACATAATATGGCAAAATGTACAAACATTAATCTCTGTTTCTGAAGACGGTTTTGGCCCATGGAGGTGTTTGTTGTGTAGATATCCTGCTTCGTCTGTGCTGCAGGCTCAGATAAAGTGTGCCGTGCTGAATGTCACAACTCTTGACTCTGCTAGCCAGCTCCAAAATAATGCCCAGGTACGTTAAGTGTGAAACAACAAAACATCAAGTCATGAATGCCAGGAGGTGGGTAGTCCTGGCACTAATCAGCTCAAGAGCCTCCTTTCCATCTGTGCTCCTGATGCCTAAGGACGAAGACTCTGTCCGATCCGGCAGGCAGAGACCAGAACTAGCGTGCTAGGGTCAAGGTTGGCGAACAAAGACCCTGACCCAATTCTCCGTCGGTAAACCGCAGTAACAGAGCTAGCCTGGCTTGGCTAATGGGGGTAGGGAACTCTGTAGTCCCCACAGTGGTGGTGTGTGCTAAAGAAGTATTGCACACATTCCTGCATTAAAGCTCCATCAAGGACTGCAACACAAACAAACAAACAAACAAACAAAAAAGCCGCCGAAACCTGCTTCCAATCCGACGCAGTCACCACACTGACTGCAAAAAAACACCATGCTCACAGTTCGAAGGAGATACGTAGAAAAACACACATCATGTAGACAAACTCCCATCATGTAGAAGAACTACCATCGTATAGAAGAACTACCATCGTATAGAAGAACTCCCATCTTGTAGAAGAACTACCATCGTATAGAATAACTCCCATCGTATAGAAGAACTCCCATCGTATAGAAGAACTCCCATCGTATAGAAGAACTCCCATCGTATAGAAGAACTCCCATCGTATAGACGAACTCCCATCGTATAGACGAACTCCCATCGTATACCATCGTATAGACGAACTCCCATCGTATAGAAGAACTCCCATCGTATAGAAGAACTCCCATCGTATAGAAGAACTCCCATCGTATAGAAGAACTCCCATCGTATAGACGAACTCCCGTCGTGTAGAAGAACTACCATCGTATAGAAGAACTCCCATCGTATAGACGAACTCCCATCGTATAGAAGAACTACCATCGTATAGACGAACTCCCATCGTGTAGAAGAACTCCCATCGTGTAAAAGAACTCCCATCGTGTAGAAGAACTCCCATCGTATAGAAGAACTCTCATCGTGTAGAAGAACTCCCATCGTATAGAAGAACTCCCATCGTATAGAATAACTCCCATCGCGTAGAAGAACTCCCATCGTATAGAAGAACTCTCATCGTCTTTGACTTTCCCAAAATTCCCACAAATCAGAGTTTGACGAAGACTGATATAATCTGATCCTGCCACGCAGTGTCAGGATAACCCAGCATGACATACATCTTTGCTTGTTTTAGTTATCAACTTACCATATCATCAAATCTTTTTTTATCATTCTTTCTTGATTCCAATATGAAAACACAGAGACGCAATCGAAGACAGAAGAATGCATAAACAACCCCGGCATCACTACTATTGTAGCCATCCTTGCAGCATGCGTGGGCCTTCTGTTTCTTCTGTCAGTCTTTCTGATCGTCTATCTGTTCATCCTGAAGAAGAAGAAGAAGGAGGCCCATACGACTGGAGATCATCGATATTATAGTCACGTGGAGCCTGTCCGGATTCCTCGCTTGGAAATGCACTCGACGCAAGGCGCCATGTAACTGCCACTTCCGCTAGCCTGAACAAAGACCAGCACTAAGAACTGGCTTACTTAACAGCCTTCTCCATGACAGGTGGTGTAGCAGTGCGAGTCAGCTGATACACGTTATCCTAAATGTCAATTTTGTTGGTGAATAATCCATTTAGAGACTTTTTTCGCATTTTTTGCATTTTTCTTTTCTTTCCAGACATTTTTTAGTTTTGTACACATAAACACTTTATTGTAGTTTCATTTCTCACATTAGAAACATTGTGTGTTTAGTTTTGCACACATACAAATTGTTATTGTATTTTAGTTTAATTTCTTGCATTAGAAACATTATGTGTTTAGTTTTGTGCACATAAACATTTTATTGTAGTTACATTTCTTGCATTAGAAACGTGTGTTTAGTTATGTGCACATTAACACTTTATTGTAGTTTCGTTTCTTGCACTGTATGTTTGGTTATACACAGCAGTACTTCACTGTAGTTTCTGTAAAATCTTTTGTAGCTGGTAACGTGTAATGAAATTTTGCATGTATGCATGTTTGTCTAATTCAGTTTTTATCTGTCAGACATTTTTATGAAACCAAATTTATTTATCCAACAGGATAATTTTTTTTTCCCTGTTTTATTCTCTCTCTCTCGTTCTGTCTGTCTCTCCCTCTCCTCTGTCTCTCTCTCTATCTCTGTCTATAGCTCTCTCTCTCTCTCTCTGTGTGTCTAGAACCTCTCTCTCTCTCTGTGTCTAGAACCTCTCTCTCTCTCTCTCTCTCTCTGCCTAGAACTCTCTTTCTCTTTCTAGAACTAACTCTCTCTCTCTCTCTTTCTGTGTCTGAACTCTCTCTCTCTCTCTGTGTGTCTAGAACCTCTCTCTCTCTCTGTGTCTAGAACCTCTCTCTCTCTCTCTCTCTGCCTAGAACTCTCTTTCTCTTTCTAGAACTAACTCTCTCTCTCTCTCTTTCTGTGTCTGAACTCTCTCTCTCTCTCTGTAGAACTCTCTGTCTAGAATTCTCTCTCTTTTTCTCTCTTTCTAGAACTCTCTCTATCGAGAACTCTCTTTCTCGCTCTAGAACTAACTCTCTCTCTCTCTCTCTCTGTGTGTGTAGAACTCTCGATCTATCTAGAACTCTCTCTCTCTTTCCAGAACTCTCTCCCTCTGTTTCTAGAACTCTCTCTCTCTCTCTCTCTCTCTCTCTCTGTGACTGAACTCTCTCTCTCTCTATCTAGGACTCTGTCTCTGTGACTGAACTTTCTCTGTCTGTATAGAACTCTCTCTCTCTCTCTCTATCTAGAACTCTCTCTATATATATATATCTAGAACTCTCCCTCTTTCTAGATTTCTCTCTCTCCTCTGTTTCTAGAAATCTCTCTCGCTCTTCCCCCCCCCCCCCCCCCTTTCGTTCCCATGTCACAAATGACTGCTTGTAGCAAGAGATTCCCCACATTCTTTCCGTCCTTCGCTATCTTCTTTGGCTATCACGAGTTCTCTGTTTACCAGAGTTATCTCCGCTGGCTGTAAATATCATCTCTTCCTTTCTACCTGTGCTTTTTTTTTTCTTCCTCTTTCTGCCCCGTGAGTCCCACTATTTGTGATACTGACTCACCTGCCCGTCCCAGAATGTGATCAATACATCAGAATCCTGTTTTATAACTCGGCTACATTTCTGTGACACAATACCCCACTCCCTCCCCCCTTCCCTCGCAGTTTTCTCCCTTGTATATGTAGCTAATAGTTTCTATTTTACTCTTTATTTTACTTTTTTCGTCAATGCTTCTTCAATGCTCTAAGAAATTCAAAGTGGCCGAGTTGATAGCGTGTTTACCTCATCTAGCTTGGCGGTTGCTCTTCAAGGGTTCGAGTCAACAGCCGTTCTCTTACTGTTTTCCTTCATGTCACGTCCAAATTGTTAAACATACTGCTTTCCTTTCTGTCACGTCTAAAACTGTTAAACATACTGTTTTCCTTTCTTTCACGTCTAAATTGTTTTAAATAATGTTTTCCTTTCTCTCACGTCTAAAATGGTTTTAAATACTGTTTTCCTTTCTCTCACGTCTAATTTTTTTGTTTTCTTTCTCTCACGTCTATAGTTCTTTAACTGTTATATTTCTTTCCTTTACATTTAAAATGTTTTAAATATTGTATTTCTTTTTTTTTTGTAAATGATATTTGTGTACTCTGTCCTATACCATAATTTTCTTGATCGGAGCTTACTGACTTATATTAAGTAACTCACAAAAACTGTGGGCATTCGGCATCAATATATTCCATCGACAACGTCAAACTGTGTTTGCTTTTCTACGACTGGAAAAAAAAAACTACCCGTACAGGGTACGGTGGATTCAAAATGCTAGTAACAGATATTTTGGTGTGTCAGTCTTTTCATTCGGACAAATCTGCCCAAACAGAGACATTGCTCAGTAGTTTTCGAGCTTTCCATGCTGTCAGCTCATCAGTTCTAGCAAGTAGATCGTTCTACAAAGAAATCCACAGATGATTACCATCCATTTAGAGGTAAAACACATTTTTTTTCACAAGATTCCCCCCCCCCCCCCCCGACAACCAGTTTTTATTCTGTTTGCATTTAAAATGTATAATTTTTTTAATCAGGAGATTTTTATCAGATTATTTTTATCAGTTTTGTATTAAGACAGCCAAAATCTGACATTTTGGAGACTTGCCTAAAATATAGTTTCATGCTTTGTAATGTTTAGTACAAATTATATTTTCCTTTCTTTACCAGTCATTTTTGACAGTTTGTAGTTAGAGTCAAAACGGAAGTCAAGAACTGGGTGAAGATTTTGATTGGTCAGATATGACCAATGATGAAGACTAAAAAAAAAAAATACTTTACATAATTCTGAGTTTATTATGAAATGTTATCTGTTCCCACGGGCATAAAGAATTACCAGGTTTTTTTTTTCTTTTTCACCTTTATCGTGATGATAAGACTTCATACATTTTACAAGCTTTATTTTGCAAAAGTGCTGTGTACATAGAAAAAGTGATAACGTACTGAGACAGAAATGGCAATATGCAAAAGAGTTATAGTTCAAAATCTGTTAGAAGTATCAAGGAAAGAGAGGGAGAAAAAGAAATGTAATATACAGAAGGGAAATAGAAGAGAGTATAGGGAGGAAGTAAACTGTGATAAATAGAAGAGAAACAGAAGAGAGTATAGGGAGGAAGTAAACTGTGATAAACAGAAGAGAAATAGAAAAGAGTATAGGGAGGAAGTAAAATGTGATAAACAGAAAAGGAATAGAAAAGAGTATAAAGAGGAAGTAAACTGTGATAAACAGAAGATAAATATAAGAGAACATCTGGAGGAAATAAACTGTGATAAAGTGTAATAAAATTATTGTTATGTTGAGTGCACTTCATCATTAATGAAACTGTGTGTACAAGTTGTGGTGTTCAGTTTTCATATCGTGGTCATATTTGTTGTCCAACTGTTTACAAAGTTTACACTAGTGTTCATTTTATTTTTAAAAAAAAACAGAATAAGAAGTCTTGGTCACAATTTTTGTGTTTTTGCATATTCTTAAACCGAATAACGAATTCTAATTATTTTGCGTAAACAAAAAAGTGCAAATGAGTACAGAAAAGTACAGGAATATTCCATGTTGAAAGATATAAATTTGTGTTTATTCCTTAGAATAAGAGAACCGCAATCGATATTTTGATATCACGTGACCAAGATGAAACGTGTGTCAAACTGCCACGTTCGTACATGGTAACCTGATGTAAGATTCGTTTTGTTTCGTATTCGTGAGAGAAATTTGACACAAATAACCACATTTTTTTTTGTAGACAAACTTGAGAGAAACGTCCACATTTATTACAGAGATATGAAACAAACTGAGATACTTAAGGGGGAGATCTGAGATAAATTACTTCACAGAAGATGGAACAAATGAAAGAAATTACTACGTTATTTAGGCAAAAAAGGGAGACTAATTAATAATCTGCATGCTTATCTGAGAAACCTGACAAATTACCACATTCAGCAGTGCGCCCTAAGGCAAATTACCACATTAACAAAGGAGACTTGAACCAGACAGCAACTATCATGAGTGGAATCTTGACTAAAATGTCAGAGAATTGCCTCAAAATCAATCAGTCATTTACATGTCCCTTGCGGAACTTTGTCACCCTAACAGCTCTCCTGTAAGCCTCTCGGTTGTGAGCAAGATGGCCAGCTGCTAACGCGTCCTCGAAATACGGCAGACAAAGTATGTTAGACGTGACTGAAAGATAAATAACAAAGCAATGACCGTGACTAGAACCACGGAATCTGGGAGGAGCGAACAACCCGCCCAGCAGAGAGAGAAGTTGTTGTTGTTCGTCCATCGTCTTCGATGATGACCACAGCTTCATCTTGGTCTAAATAGTGTGAGGTGTGAGGTATGTCCGTGCCTGACCAACTAGCCATAAACGAGCTTTGAAAGTTTTGCCACACACGGAACATGCATGTCCAGATTCAGTTGTGGGTGTTTGTGCTGCCTTGGCTTTTCGCATTGCGAATTTGTGCTGGGCACTTTCAGTTCTTGAGCGCTCTGCTCACTGGGGACCCAGGGTAGTTATAGCCCTTGATAACGGGCGGACCTGTGTTTTAGACTCCCGGGAGTTTGTGTCTATCCCGAAGACCTTGAGTGAGGGTTTGAGCGCATCCTTGTATCGTTTTTTTTCCCTTCTGCTTTCTGTTTAGCGTTCAGAAGTTCCCCATATAGGAGTTGTTTGGGCAGTCGAGTGTTACTCATTCTGACCACATGCCCTGTCCAACGGATTTGCGAGAGAGCAGAGAGAGAGCAGAGAGAGCAGAAAGAGAGCAGAGAGAGCAGAGATGGAGCAGGGACAGCAGAGAGAGCAGAAAGAGAGCAGGGAGAGCAGAAAGAGAGCATAGAGAGAGCAGAAAGAGACATAGAGAGAGCAGAAAGAGTATAGAGAGAGCAGAAAGAGAGCATAGAGAGAGCAGAGAGAGACATAGAGAGAGCATAGAGAGAGCAGGGAGAGCAGAAAGAGAGCATAGAGAGAGCAGAAAGAGACATAGAGAGAGCAGAAAGAGTATAGAGAGAGCAGAAAGAGAGCATAGAGAGAGCAGAGAGAGAGCATAGAGAGAGCATAGAGAGAGCAGAAAGAGAGCTTAGAGAGAGCAGAAAGAGAGCATAGAGAGAGCAGAAAGAGAGCAGAGATAGAGCAGGGAGAGCAGAAAGAGAGCACAGAGAGAGCAGAAAGAGATAATATAGAGAGCATAGAGAGAGCAGAGAGAGAGCAGAAAGAGCATAGAGAGAGAGGAGAGAGCATAGAGAGAGCAGGGAGAGCAGAAAGAGAGCATAGAGAGAGCAGAGAGAGAACTACACTCTAACAACTCGGCCATTCTTGGATCTGTAGTACTAACCATGCATAACGTGCTCTGTAGCTCTGCTTACGCTGTGCAAGGCTCTTTTGCTGCCAGTTTGCTAACTTTATTATTTTGTTAACACGGATTTTTTTTCAGTTAAGGATATGGGCGTATTAATAGAACAAT
This sequence comes from Achatina immaculata, assembly GCA_009760885.1. NCBI lineage: Eukaryota > Metazoa > Mollusca > Gastropoda > Stylommatophora > Achatinidae > Lissachatina > Lissachatina immaculata. The sequence goes on from CM019713.1 coordinate 55,162,778, forward strand.
TTTTAACTAAAGAAATGGGCGCATTAATATGACACTTTAACTAAAGAAATTGACGTATTAATAGAACAATTTTTAACTAAAGAAACGGGCGTATTAATATGACACTTTAACTAAAGAAATTGACGTATTAATAGAACAATTTTTAACTAAAGAAATGGGCGCATTAATATGACACTTTAACTAAAGAAATTGACGTATTAATAGAACAATTTTTAACTAAAGAAATGGGCGTATTAATATGACACATTTTTACTAAAGAAATGGACGTATTATTACGACACCTTTTAACTAAAGAAATGGACGTATTAATGTAACAGTTTTTAACTAAAGAAATGGATGTATTAATACGGGACTTTTTAACTAAAGAAATGAGCGTATTAATACAACACTTTTTGAAAACCATAATGCAATGCATATGAAGATTTATTTTTAAATTTAATGTAGCCAGACTGGATGTAGCCAGACTGGATGCAGCCAGTCTGAATGTAGTCAGACTGGCCTAATGTGATTATAAACACAAAAAATACGATGCAAACACCACAAGCAGTTGTATTTTTATTACGAAAAAATAACAGCTCCAAATTAAGTTTATCTGGTTGTGTTTGTAATCATAGCAAAATGGCTATACACACATGCAGTGGAGGAACGAGACTTTGGACACCACTGTAATTTGCCAAATGAAAAACTAACAACTTGATTATTTTAGCACAGAAAGTTTACAACGATTTTAAAACGTTATATTATCCTTGAGTAGTGTTACAGTGACTTCAGGTAGCAAGGAACTGACGTGCAGGAACCAAATGTTTTATTCTGCTGTTTGGAGAAACAAAAATAGAAGGAAAATATCTGAAACAGAAAAAAAAGTAATTTAAATACTTAGTTCATGATGTGTAGAATGTCTATATGCAAATACTAAACTGGTATTGATTTTTACAATAGTCAGGAAAAGACAGTCTAAATTTATAGGTTAAAAAAAAAGGTAAAGGTAATCCTCTCATGCCTTAGAGGCCCATAGGGATATGGTGTTAGTGCCCATATTCTCCTTGACCTGTCAGCACACTAGAGGGTGATATGGTCAGTATCACGCCTGGCTGCTTTTCCTTCCCCAACACAAGAAGAAGTCGGGCACCCATTTCTGCAGCCGGATTCCAACCCCCGACCTTCGGCATGAGAGACCAGTGCACTAACCACTTCGCCACTCAGACGCCCAAAATTTATAGGGCATGTCATAAAAAAGGCAGATTAGAACACACCGTAACAATATGAATGTCTGAAGGCGAAAAGAGACCGAGTTACATCGAGACAGAAAATCCTAGGTGGATTGGCAAGATGGCATGAAAAGAAGACACCAGAGCAACTGATTGAAGCAACACAATGCAGAGGAGTTGTGACAGCCAACGTCAGTGGGCGCGGCATTTGATTGGATAGACTGATTTTACAATGCAGTCACTAAAGTAACAAATAGGAAACTTCTCTTTGTCAAAGTAAAATGATACATCGCAGTGTTATGCGTTTAGCTTCGAGAAGTAAATATTGTAGGATTAAACCTCGAAAAAATCGTAGACAAAGCACGTCTCACTAAAGTGCTTTGTCTACGATTTTTTCGAGGTTTAATCCTACAATATTTATTATCTTACTTTACCGTACCAAAACCTCATAGTTTCCTATTTATAAAAAATTGTTCCGAGAAGTAAATAGTACTTAAAAAAGGTAAAATTCTGGTTTCCATGCCAATAAGGCTTATTAGGGAATACGGTGTTTGGCCCTTATTTTCCAAGACCTTCGGCACATGAAAGTGTGTTTTTTTTTTTCCACAGTTCTGGTGGGACCTTCTCTTTCTCTCTTGACCGTCCTCTTTTTTTAAAAATCTTTATTTCCAGAAATCTTTTACATGCCATTCAAATGAAAATATAGATACACGCGTAGTGAAACTAAAACCCATAAACTTGTGATGAACATGGCGTGTTTACCAATTAGATACAATTTTAATGGGAGTGTGGATGAAAAAAAAAAAAAAATTTGGCAGCATTTGAAAATATTTGTTCAGAGATTTGGCTGACCTTCTGGGCTCGGTCTGCCCGCCAGCCATCGTCGCTCTCTGCTCTCCCATGGCTAGACGGTGGCTCGCTCTACTGGAGTCCGTGGTTCTAGTCCCACGTCAATTCTCTCTCTCTCACACGACTAAAAATGCTTCGTCTAGGAATTTTTCCACTTTCTAATCACAAAATACCGTGTTGTATTATTTTAGTAATAAACAACATTCCATGAGTCATGCAACGGAATCACACCAGTGTTTTAATTCTGCTGGAGTATGATCAGTGACGGGGGATTAAGGAGGAGATGAAGTGGGATTTAAGGTGAGATAGTTATGAAAGTGTAATGTGGTCAGTATCACGCCTGGCCACGTTTACCTTCCCAGTTTTCTCTGGTACCCGTTCGGTATGTACCAGAAGGAAAAAATCCCACTGCTGAGACTTGAACCCGGTATCACTGGTTTAGTAAGCCGAGCGCCTAACCACTCAGCCAACCAGGCCGCCCACATAGTACTTGGCACGTGAAAATTTAAGAGAGGGACTGAGATTCGAACAGCGGACTCCTGCGAGACTAACAACCTCCTAGCTGCTGCAAGGTTTATGCTCTCTCAGCTAAGAGGCTCTCTTACTGACAGGTTTGAGTCATGGTCATGGTCATTTTCTTCTTTCACGTTATACGTAGCTCTTCTTCTTCTTTTTCTTCCTCTTCTTCTTCTTCTTTTTCTTCCTCTTCTTCTTCTTCTTCTTCTTCTTCTTCTTCTTCTTTTTCTTCTTCTTCTTCTTCTTCTTCCTCTTCTTCTTCTTCTTCCTCTTCTTCTTCTTCTTCTTCCTCTTCTTCTTCTTCTTTTTCTTCCTCTTCTTCTTCTTCATCCTCCTCTTCTTCTTCCTCTTCTTCTTCTTCTTCTCCTTCTTCTTCTCCTTCTTCTTCTTCTTCTCTTCTTCTTCTTCTTCTTCTCCATGGAACAGCAAGCTGGCGTTCTTCTGCAGCAGATGCGGTGAAGACGTAGAGACATGGCATCGTGTCCATCTGAGAGAGGGTTACGACAGCTGATTTTTTTAAATGCTGAGTGGAGCCATTTATTTTATTATATAGTACTTACAATATTAGTTATGTTACTTATTTAGCTTGTATACTGAAAATATAATGAAGAGTGTTAGAGAAGATGAAGACACAGAATATTACGATGCCATAACAATTGGAGGCTACGAAATACCAGAGATTAGATATGCTGATGACACAGTGTTACTGTCCACAACACAAAAAGGAATGAAAAAAAAACTAATTATATCAGTCTATAAGAATAGTGAAGAGCAAAACCTCTATCTTAATGCGAAGAAAACTAAATTAATGACAACTGACAAAACAAATAAGGCTGCTGAAATATGTATCAATGAGGGAAAATTGGAAGAGGTGGAGAGTTTTTAATATCTTGGATCATTACTAGCTAATAATGGAGATACCATGAGGGAAATTAAAAGGAGGACATCTATCGCTCTTCAGAAAGTAAAACAACTAAAGAAGTTGTGGAGAGGAACAGACAGAGCTAGAAAAATAAGATTTTTAAGGGCATGCATCTTTCTCATCGCAACATACGCCTGTGAGACCTGGACACTTAACAAAACAGCTGAGAAATACATAAATGCCTTTAAATGCAAATGCTACAGAAGAGTTCTTCAAGTATCATAGACACAGACAAGAACAAATATATCCATACTACAAGAACTTAATATTTGAAGAAAGTTGTGCGAGTAAAGAAGATTAAACAGAGAAAACTTCAATATTTTGGACACATTAAACATCAAGAGAATTTAGAGAAGACAGTCTTAGAAGGGTACATAATGAGGAAAAGAAAAACAGGGAGACCAAGGCGAAAATGGCTGCAAGACGTCGTTGATAATCTGCAAATTGAACCATCAGCAACAGGACATCTTGCTTACAACCGAGAGGCCTACAGGAGAGCTGTTAGGGAGGCAAAGTTCCGCAAGGGACATGCAAATGACTGACTGATTGGAGCTACAAAGCTGGGCCTTGCAGTACTTCTTTAGAAGGCTCCACCACCATCGAGACATGATGATTCCAGCCCTGGTTAGCCAGGCTAGGGTTGTTACTTGGATTACCAACAGAGAGGTGGGATATGATCGTGGTCGGCTGTGGTTCGCCAGCTCTAATGCTAGAATGTTAGATATGGGATGTTTATTGCCAAAGTGCACTGACTTCATTTCAGTTACAGAATCGGTTTATAGGAAAACAGCCAGAGAATCCCAAAACAAGCTATCAAGTGGAACACAACAGGCCAAAGAAGAACAGATCCTCCAAGAGAAACTCTAAAGAGGACATTGTTAAGAGAAGCCAGTTTAGTAGGCGTAAAATTCCTTGATGAAGATGAAAAGCTCGCCGAAAACAGGAGAACTTGGCAAACAACCTTGCGTTTAACGCCACGGGAAGGATATAAGATATAAGATAAGATAGAGATATTAGTTTATTAAATCAGTACCATATCTCAAAGAATAAGAAAGAGGGGCAGGCCATTAGGAACACGAAGATGCACAATACAGGAAGAACTAATGGAAGAGAGAAAGACATGGTTTGAGGTATCCCATCTTGTTCAAAACAATAATGCCTGGAGAACCCTTTGTTGATACCGTATACTCCATTGGGAGTACAGAGGATTGATGATGATCTCTTTTTTCCAAAAAGTCTAATTTGTTGTCTGTTTCTTTAGTTATTTTCCAGCTTTAGTATTCATAAATGAGGGTGGGTGTTACATTTGAATTGAATAGTCTTAACTTGGTTTTTAATGCTTATAATTTTTGAATGACATATGTCCTCAAGATTCTTGAAGTTCAGTGCTGCTTTTGCAATTCTAATTCTAGCTTCCATCTTTTTCGCCCCCCCCCCCCCCCCCATTAAATTTTATAATTTTCCGGCATGGACGTTAGAGGCTAATAAATCCAGATATAATTTAACTTCAGAACCGAAAACATGATTTAACCGCTGTCAGACAATCAGGACGGCGCTCTGGTGGACCCTAAATAAGGCGACACATCATCTTCTTAGCGAAATAGCTCGAGTTTCCTGCCGATGTATTTTCGGTTTTAATTCTGGTTAGGTAACTTTGATGGCAAAAACATTTTTAAAAACAACTGAAATAGAAACAGTTCAAAATAAACTGTTAAAAATAAACATTTGATTGTTTTCTAATTCTTTTTTCCAGAAGAGGTGGTAAAATGAAAGTTTAACATCGCGTTCAGTAGCTATTCTGAGTTAGTTGAAGTTAATATTGTACCTTTTCCATTATCATGGCGTTGCTTCAGTGTATTACCGGGTAAAAACTTTCTTTCAGTTATTTACACCGAAGCAGTCTACGTACATACTGGCACTTTTCGTCCACCAGGACCGGTTGTTGTGGGTTGTCAGGCACCCCCTTGACAAGCAGCTCCTGTAATGGCTGACTCTACCAATGCTGGATTTGTGCAAAGTTCTACAAGTTGCTCAACATGTGACTCGATCTTTCTCACTTGCTTCAAACATCAACAAAAACACACACAAAAACAAAACTAGGAAGTCTTCATCTTTCTCACTCAGTAATGCCGAAGAGATTTCACAAAGTCTGATTTACAAACATAGTCGGAGGCAAAAACCATCATCCACAATAAACTAAGCACCAGCTGGGAAAAAAAAACAAAAAAACAAAACAAAACAAAAGAATGAAAATTAAAAAAAAAACAAGACTCCATTCATCAACTACGGAGATACCAGCAAACTATAGTTTTCCGTCTGAGAACAAGCCACTACAGAATCATGGGGCCATTTCTGTGGTCTTAAAATGTCACACATTAAAGAATGTCCGTATTTATTTGGCTTCCAGACGTCAGAACACATCCTGCAGACATGTCCAACCTGCACAAACCTCCGGGCCCAGATCTGGCCCGAGGGAGACGACCCGGGTGTGGGGGGGGGGGGGGGGGGCGGGGGCTTTCACTCAAGCCTGGAGAAGACGGCAAGACTTCGTCAGTGCGACAGGGCTGCAGATACAGCATGACGAGCCAATTACTCGAACTCGGAAGAAGCAGAAGAAGAAGAAGATGTAGAAGAAGAAGAAGAATTATACATTTCCATTTAACAGCAGCCCCCCCCCCCCCCACTTGTGAATAATGTCAGACCAAAAAGAGCAAGAGAGACCGTGTTTAAAACAGCCTGTTGAAGAGCTCTTGAGATGGAAACAAAACAAAAGAGAGCACAGTTGACGCACTGGAAAGGCTTGCTGGAGGATGTGACAAGTTTACTGTGTTTGTTGTCGGGCTGTAAGGTGCCGTATGACGTAATGCACAATAGCCCATTTATTGATCACGGATGACTTCATATTCTGGATATATCTCTAAGGTGATTCATATGCTTTAGCTCCGTCAAAGCTAAGGTACCATTTAGCGACATTTGTGCTCTTACAGATAATACATGATGGATTTCGTGACAGACTAGGCCAGTTAATGGGCACCAGAGATATCTTGGAAGGTAAATGTGGCCATGCGTGATACTGACCACATCACACTTTCATGTGCCGAAGGTCTTCACAATGCGGGCCTGACACCGTATCCTCATATGCCTCAATGGCATAGAAAGAGAGGAGGGGGGAATTTTACCTTTTTATCTAAGCCAATAAAATATCTATAAAATTAGCAAGAAGAACATTTGCTCACGAAGACGAAACTTGTTACATTCCACAAAAAGCAGACATCAGACCTGGTTAAAAACCATTGATTCAGACGAAAAACAAAGCCAGTGTTAATTTGTCTTGTTTCGATCCTATCCACCTTTTTATAACAAAGCAGAAATTTAAAAAACTTAATCAGCCATTATGGTAACAATCAATTAAGTATATACTGAATGATCTAGTAATTAATGTACACTTTTACTTACCGTATGAAAGTAGTCCTCCATGAGATCATCGGAACTTTTTGTTTCGATACCGCGTATTAATCGCGGTCGTCAATATTACGACCCAACAATTTCATGAAAAGGTAGTCATCGAAACTGAGGAAAGAGAAACAAAACTGATGATATATCATGTCTAAACGGGAATACTGCTCCCTGATAGTTGAAAAGCAACAACTTTGTTACACATCCAGGGAATGCCCGAGCGAGAAAGTAACTCAGAGCTTTGGGAAGTAGGTAGCTTTGAACAGTACAGGAAACGCAACGCGGTGGATAATGATCAAGAGACACGTATGATTTTCAGACACGGAGAATGTGTGGTGGTCCTTGTTAAGAATCTGCTTCTCAGATCCTCTTTAGGAATGAAGGACAGTCACAGAGTTCCACTCATATTCTATTCCAGGTTTGCACCTGTTAACAAGAGTTCACATTTTTCGATTACAGCCAACAATAAACAGGAATAAAGGGAAATAACACGGCAGAGTGACATAAAGTAATAATATTCTTCAAACCGTGCGGGGTATGCCCTTCTTAGATGGCCCAGCCATAGAATGAGAAGAAAGGGGAGTAACGACACGTAGTTGGCAGGAATGTCTGAAGGTGAGAGACAATGCCCTCAAACTTAGACCAGATGTAACGACACGAAGTTGGCAAGAATGTGTGAAGATAGAAAAGCCATACCCTCCAACCTAGAGAAGCTGTAAATATACATCATCATCATCATGTCCTCTGCACTCCCAATGAAGTATAAAGCATCAACAAAGGTTCTCCAGTCAATCTTGTCTTGAGCAAGTAGGGATACCTCAAACCACGTCTTTCCTACTTCTTCCTGTACTGTGCGTCTCCATGCCCCCCCCCCCCAGGTGGCTCCCGCTCCCTCTTTCTTTTCCCCTCGAGGTATCCAAGTCAAGGCAGTATAAGGGTGTCTTGTTCTTTCCATTCGTAGTATGTGCTCCAACCATTTCCATCTTACTCTCTGACCTCTTCAGTAATGTTCTCAATCCTTGTTCGTTTGATCATTTCCACTTTTGTCACGCGTTCTTCCCAGTGTATTCTTAACATGTTTTTCCTTCAAATTCTAAGCCTACTTTCATTTCTCTGATTGGTTCTTCATGCTTCAGCTGCATATAGTGAAATGGAGTGAACATCGGATACACAGCTTGGCAGGAATGTATGAAGACAGGGTAGTCATACCTTCAAACCTAAAACGGATGTAACTAGGACAGAAGACGTTAAGAGACAGATGATGCCGGAGAGAGCGCCAAACCCACCTGTGTGTGTATGTGTGTGCGCGAGCGCGCGCGTATGTGTGTATGTGTGTGTGTAAACCAAAATTTGCGAGGCGGGTAGAAAGCCCAAGGGGAAGGGAACCAAAAGGAATGTAAGAGAGGGAAATATATATATATAATATATATATATATATATATATATATAATATATATATATATATATATATATATATATTATATATATATATATCTGAACAGTTCCACATTATAGAATAGTTCTATAGTATTGAATCTTACAGATGCTCTTTGATTAACACATCGAGGTCTCACACGCCTTACCACATTCACTAGATCTGAGCAAGTCCGATGAAATGTTCACTGCATTATTTAATTCTGACAATTAAGTTCAAGTTCACTGCATTATTTAATTCTGACAAATTCAAGTTCAAGATGTATTGTCTACGTCACTTAGATTGAATCACTTAATCATTTGTTCACAGTATCAAACTCTTAATCATTTGTTTACAGTATCAAACTCTATCATATTCTACATGCAGGATTTCGGTCTCTATTCACTGAGCGTCCTCGTTCCTCCGTCTTCGGGCTCTCTCCTCCGTCTCCTCTCTCCTGTACTTCCGCACTTCTTCGTCCTCTCCTGCCTCTCCGCTCGCCTTTTTATCTTTAAATCCAGCTTGATGGATTATCCAACAAGTATTCTGGCTCCACTCTTCAGATGTCCGCTGGTTCCTATGAGGGTTCTGATTCTCCATCATTCAAACTTCCCCGTGACTTATATGTCGTAAGTCACTTATCCAATAGGCCACGCCTCTAAATATTTAATTGGTCAGCTGGCCGAGCTGGTCACTCCTTTATTTAAAAACCGTATGCAATAGCGGCGTAACAGCGTCCTAACGCTAATAGGCGTGAAACGTGTCACCTCCGTCTATACAATTGTCATTTACCTAAGCCAGCATTATCTTGCTCTTTCATCTCGGAGGTTTTATTGAGTACTCGCTTTTCATTGTGCCTGCCTTTTCTATTCATCTTTTCTATTCTGTTTATTTGTGTCAGTATCCAGCCATACTAATGTCATGGAAAATTTTTTTTTTTTTACCTTGCTCTAATTTTCCTATTTACTTTTTTCTGTTGCTGTTAGATGTTACTATTATGCCTACAATATATTCATAATCATATTCATTAATAATAATAATAATACCTATAATCATTACTTACAAGGCCATGCTACACACACAGAGACAGAGACAGAGAGAGACAGAGAGAGAGAGAGAGAGAGAGGAACAGAATAAGAGGCAGGAGAAGAAACTGCTATTAAAAAATCTACAAGTATGTTATTGTTTCCGTAGGGTAGACTGGATCTAAACGAGTGCAAGATAATGGCTAGAGATTCATAACAGCCCCAGTCACGCAATCCCGCTTCTGCGACCCACTGAGAATACAGGCCCAAGCCCCGCGATTCTCTAAACCTAATGTGGTCCTCTCTGGGATCTTTTGTGGCCCTCTCGGGAACCACAGGAGGACCACAGGACCAGTCAAGGACCACAGGAGTAAATTCAGTAGGATCACTGGGCGATCTTGGTAGTAGAAGCGAACAAAGAAGAAGAAGAAGAATAACAGCCCCAGTAGGAAGAAGAGACAGTCAGGTTAAAGCTTTGGTTATAAACACCATGAGCTCAAGCGTCCTATTTGTGTCTTCATATATCCCTCTCAGTATCATCCACCAGTCCATGACAACAATGTCATTCCACATCATCAGCATCATCCACCTCGCCCATGATGACAATGTCCTTCCACATCATCAGCGTCATCCACCACGCTCATGACGACAATGTCATTCCACATCATCAGCATCATCCACCACGCTCATGACAATGTCATTCCACATCATCAGCGTCATCCACCACGCCCATGACAACAATGTCATTCCACATCATCAGCGTCATCCACCACGCTCATGACAATGTCATTCCACATCATCAGCGTCATCCACCACGCTCATGATGACATTATCATTCCACATCATCAGCATCATCCACCACGCCCATGACAACAATGTCATTCCACATCATCAGCGTCATCCACCACGCCCATGACAACAATGTCATTCCACATCATCAGCGTCATCCACCACGCTCATGACGACAATGTCATTCCACATCATCAGTTTCATCCACCACGCTCATGACAATGTCATTCCACATTACCAGCGTCATCCACCACGCTCATGACAATGTCATTCCACATTACCAGCATCATCCACCACGCTCATGACAATGTCATTCCACATTACCAGCGTCATCCACCACGCTCATGACAATGTCATTCCACATTACCAGCGTCATCCACCACGCTCATGACAATGTCATTCCACATTACCAGCATCATCCACCACGCTCATGACAATGTCATTCCACATTACCAGCGTCATCCACCACGCTCATGACAATGTCATTCCACATTACCAGCATCATCCACCACGCCCATGACGACAATGTCGTTCCACATTACCAGCATCATCCACCACGCCCATGACGACAATGTCGTTCCACATTACCAGCATCATCCACCACGCCCATGACGACAATGTCGTTCCACATTACCAGCATCATCCACCACGCCCATGACGACAATGTCGTTCCACATTACCAGCATCATCCACCACGCCCATGACGACAATGTCGTTCCACATTACCAGCATCATCCACCACGCCCATGACGACAATATCACCCCACATCCAGACCTGTACTTCCCTCGGGGTCTCACTCAAGCTGAACGAGGCATCAGTCAACGACCAAGATCAGATAACGCTGGTCGAAGTGACCAATCACAGCAGACCGAGACCATTTTCTTTCTCTTATTCTTCTGCCCCTTCTCCCCTGAAACAGACACGATCTTAAGTAAATATCTGTCGCAATGGGAAGACGAATCTGGTCCTAAAAAAATGTAAGTCGACCTGGAGTCGAATATGCCGGGTCATGAATAGTATGACGACGTAACCACGCCCCCTTGGAGAGCGACAACGAAGACAGAAAGAAAGAAAGAAAATATGAAATTCACGTAAAATTAATCATCATCATCATCATCAGGTGCCGTGCCGACTGGCGTTGGCTATTATGCTTCTCCAGAGTACGCGATCCTTCATGCAGGCCATCAGCTCAGTTGGTGATCTCCTCTCACACCATCCCGTCAAACTGTCCAGTATCATTTCTCTTGGTCTTCCTCTTGATCTTCTTCCTTCTATTTTTCCTGTTGTTATAATATTTTCAATGCCCCCTCTTCTCATTGCATGTCCTATGAAAGTACATTGTCTCTCTCTTATCTTTCTGACAAGGTTTTTTTTTGTCTCTCCAGCTCTTCTCATACATTTTTCATTAGTTATTTTTGCTGTCCAGGGGATTCGCAACATTCTTCTAATAAACCACATTTCTGCTGCTTCCAATGATTTTTGTGCAGACCTGCCTATTGTCCATGATTCACTTCCATACAACAAGATAGGTTCAATATAGCATTTTAGTACTCGTTTTCTAACATTCATCGATAAGGATGTGTTGGTTAATATGTTTCTCATTCTCTGAAAAGGAATCTTTGCATGGCCTATTCTGTTCCTAATTTCTGTTCTGCATTTCCCATCTGACGTTATTACTGCTTCAAGGTATTTGAATTTCTGCACCTGCTTTAGAATAGTTCCGTTTAATTTAATACTGCATGCTGGTGAATTCTGTTTCTTAGATATAACCATAGTCTCTGTCTTTTTGATGTTCAAAGTACGGCCTTTCTGTTCACTTTCTTTGGCGACTTTATCCAAGAGATTTTGCAGGCAAAATTAATCACTGTTATTTATATTTGTCTAAAATTTGACGCTGCCTGTAGTTGTCGGACTGAAAATACTTTCTTACGACATACTCAGCATTACTCCTCCGTGGAATAAAGTTAGTTCTAATGTTGCAAAAGGATAAGCCACCTGGACATGCAAAATATTTCCACCAAACGCTCTTCATCACGCATAGGCGGGAGTTCAAAAGTCGTCTCTGAAAGAAAGCATCCCACATCGATTGGCTGGTTTTTTTTTGTTTAAACTCGTACATCAGGTGAATGACTTCTTGTCACGTCATATAAATGATCTAATGCTGCATCAGACGAATGATTCAATCCTAGGCCATGTGAATTATTTAAAGGTGAATGTTCTGATTTGAAGCCAAATGCAAAATTTAACTCTTCCACTTTAGATTCATTCATTCATTTGCATGTCCCTTGCGGAACTTTGCCTCCCTAACAGCACTCCTGTAGGCCTCTCGGATGTGAGCAAGATGGCTTGCTGCTGTTGCATCCATTTCCAGATCGTCAACGATGTCTTGCAGCCATCTTCGTTTTGATCTTCCTCTTTTTCTTTTTCCCATTATGTATCCTTCCAATACGGTCTTCTCTAAATTATCATGACGTTTAATGTGTTCAAAATATTTCAGTTTTCTCTCTTTAATCCTCTTCACTAGCCAGCCTTCTTCAATATTAAGCTCTTGTAGTATAGATATATTTGTTCTTTTTTTGTGTCCACGATATTTGAAGAACTCTTCTGTAGCATTTACATTCAAAGGCATTTATGTGTTTCTCAGCTGTTTTGTTAAGTGTCCAGGTTTCACAGGCATATGTTGCTATGGGAAAGATGCATGCCCTTAAAAATCTTATTTTTGTGGTTCTGTTTGCTCCTCTCCACAGATTCTTTATTTGTTTTACTTTCTGAAGAGCGATAGATGTCCTCCTTTTAATTTCCCTCATTGTATCTCCATTATTAGTTAGTAGCGATCCAAGATATTCAAAACTCTCCACTTCTTCCAGTTTTTCCTCATTGATACATATTTCAGTTGCCTTGTTTGTTTTGTCAGTTGTCATCAATTTAGTTTTCTTTGCATTAAGATAGAGGTTCTGCTCTTCGCTGTTCTTGCGGACTGACATAATTAGTTTTTCCATTCCTTTTTGTGTTGTGGACAGCAATACTGTGTCATCAGCATATCTAATCTCTGGTATTTCATAACCTCCAACTGTTATGGCATCGTAATATTCTTTGTCTACATCTTCTCTAACATTCCTCATTATATTTTCAGTATACAAGTTAAATAAGTAGGGTGACAATATGCACCCCTGACGGACCCCTTGTTTTATGTCAAACCAATTTGTTGTTTCACCATTTTTTCTTACTGCTGCTTGTTGGTCTAGATACAGCAGTGATGTTAATTGCATCAAATGTGTTGGAAATCCCATTTTTTCCATTATTTCCCAAAGTTTCTGGTGTTGTACACAATCAAATGCCTTTGAGTAGTCTATAAAGGATAAATATAGATTCACATTAAACTCTCTGCATTTCTCTATTATTAATCTTAGATTGAATATATGATCTCTTGATCCTCTTCCTTGCCTGAAACCAGCTTGGACCATATTGACTTCTTCTTCTATTTTCTTTCGAAGTCTACCCATTATGATTTTTAACAGAATTTTACTGGCATGACTAATCAGGGCAACAGTTCTGTAGTTGGTGCATAATTTCAGGTTACCCTTTTTTGGCAGTGGTATGAATACAGTTCTTTTCCATTCTTTTGGCCAAACACCTGAATGCCATATCTTTTTACATAGTACATGATAGATTGTTGCACACTCCTTTCCTCCTGCTTTAATAAATGCACCTGTTATCTCATCACATCCTGGTGATTTACCATTTTTCAGATTCTTTATTGCCAATAAAACTTCTTCTATTGTCGGTTCGGGTTCTTTCTCCTCCAATAATAATTCACACTGTTGATTTCTGCTTCCACAGTCGGTTGTTTCATACATTCTTCTGCAATATTCCTTCCATCTTTCTAGAATTTCCTCTGTCTCTGTCAGGGTATTCCCCATCTCATCACAAATTACATTTGGCTTATGTGTGACATTTCTCGTCAATGTCTTCATTTCTTTAAACGTTAGATAGATATATAAATTATTTAACTTCTACGCCACCCAAACTGGACCGGATTAAATGTCCTGAGACTCAGAAAATTAAATCTCATATCAGGCCCTATCATCTTCCCTGCTTTGGTGCTTTAATACCACTGGAATCGATCACCAGGCTGCATGTTCTGTGAGACGATAGAACTTCCAGAGAAATACATAACATGTCACAGAACTGTGAAAGTTTCAACGATTGTGAAAGTAGCAATAACAAAAAAACCAAAAAAAAAGAAAAGGTGAAGAGTGAGAGAGAGAGGAGAGAGAGAGAGAGAGAGAGAGAGAGAGAGTGGCAAATGAAATAAGCTACATGTGATCATGAAACCCGTTGACAAAATGATGAAATATGATGCATACAAATATTCATATGATCATTTTAGATGAAATTGCTTGTTTTATGCCATGAATTACATCTAGATCAGTGTTTCCCAGCGTGGGGCGCACGTCTCACAGTAGGATTGGAGCAGTTAGAATATATTTATATTATACTTTTACAAGAACTTGATTGACTATTATGGTGTTGGGAAAGGGGGGGGGAAGTTGGAATATCAACATATTTGAGGTGATGAGGTGGGTGAGATGGTTTATGGTTTATGGTCTGGGTCATCATCATTGCACTCCGGACATGTCCGTATGTGCTCACATTGCCCCCCCCCCCCGGGCCGCCCCTTTTTTTCAGCATATCCATCATCATCCTGTGGCTGATAGTGCCTGTCCTGTGTTAGCTGACCAGTTGTCTCGCATGTCCGGCATGTCTCTTGTTTCTGGCCGTTCCGGCCTGTAGCCCCAGCTCTTTCAGTCTGAGCAGCGATGTAGATTCGCTGCCATTGAAGTCCTCCACTCTGACTATCTCTCTCAGCATGTTAACGATATAAGCTAGATCCAGTGGTTGTCCATCTGCGATGATGGCAGAGCCAGCCAGTCTATCAGCTCTCCTATTTCTCTGGATGCCCACGTGCCCAGGAACATGTTCCAAAACAGGTTTAGAAACACTGGTCTAGATAAAGTAAAAAAAAGTCTCACAAATAGATAGATAGATAGACAGACAGACAGACAGACAGACAGACAGATAGATAGATAGATAGATGATAGATAGATAGATAGATAGATAGATAGATAGATAGATAGATAGATAGATAGATAGATAGATAGATAGATAGATAGATAGATAGATAGATAGATAGATAGATAGATAGATACTGGGTAAATAATTTAGAGGAACTTGTGTGCCGATGTTAAGAAATAGATTTTTAAAATAAATATCAGATAAGTGCAAATCTTTGATATAAAAATAGGCGCTGTAAAATAGGAACAAACAATTTGAAATATAAAAACACTTAATACACTTCATCGTCTATATGCTCCTGAAATTTCAATGTATTTAAAAGAACTAGAACACAGCCAGTGATGGTAGAATATCTTATACGGGTGCTGAAAGTTACAAGGAACATATTTTCATTTTTTCTGACAGCATGCAATTGATTTACAGTGCTTCCCGTGATGAACTTTGCTGCCGTTGCAAACATTCAATGTGGCAGACAAAGGTGTAGAGAAAAAATAGGTACGACTTTGCTATGTTTTTAAGCTTGAAATAGTTTATTTATTATTAATAAATCGCCATATCTGATTGGCGTTCTGTTTAGTTCAATCACTGGTACCCATAATCAGATCATCTTCCCTGTCTTTCAGTGACTGTCAGGTTCTCTATTTGATCTTCTGGTGACATATCGAAACATCATCTTTTATTTATTTTAATTTTGTTTCAAGATGTTCTGCAGTATTTTAGAGGGATCTCAGCTTTACTTCCTGGTTTTGAAAGTGTCAAGGCTTGGAATTCAGGTTTACGTAGAGAACGAACGAACGAACGAAAGAACGAACGAACGAACGAAGGAACGAATGAACGAAGGAACGAATGAACGAAGGAACGAATGAACGAAGGAACGAATGAACGAATGAACGAAGGAACGAATGAACGAAGGAACGAATGAACGAAGGAAAGAACGAACGTACTTTATTTTCAAAGGGTTAAGAATTGGGCACGCGGGCCCGTCTAACATTCTGCCCTTCATCACACAGCTATCACTCAGTCACAGTCATTCAGCAGTTATCCAATCAAAAGGGCGAGCTTCTTTTTATGACAGATATTATCGGATCCTAGAGTGTAGGGGATTTCCGCGGCAACTGGGATTCAGGAGCGTTGATTAAAGGAAGATGAATTAAATAAAAATTTTTAGTGCAGGAAAAATCTTACATCTTACATTACATCCTTCCTATGCCGTTAAACATCACACAGGGCTCGCATGGTAGTTCGCCAAGTTTTCCTGTTTTTCAGGCGAGCTTTTCAACCTCATTAAGGGATTTTATGCCTACTAAACTGGCTTCTCTTAACAGTGTCCTCTTTAGATGTAATCTAAAACTTTCTCTGTAATCCTCTGGTGGTGGATTCTGTACAGAAGCATTCTATGTTTTTATCCTCGCTTAGACCTATACAGTGCCCGTCTTCCAACATCCCCACAGCAGCGGTAGCTAAAGACATGGTGCTGGCAGTTTTCAAAGAAAGTTTTTTTTAAATGAAAACATACCAGCCAAGTCTTTTAGAAATATGGCGTCACTGTTAAATCATCTTTTGTTATAATGCTTTAATCATCGTTTTTTATTTAAAAAATACTGAAATGTGTTGTGATGTGCACGAAACTGAACAGCATCGAAACATCTGTGCGCATGTGCGAAGACAGTGCCAAACGGTTTTGCAATCAAGTGAGAGAAACAACATTAAAAAAAAACGATAGATGCAAGCGTAATTTGGAAAACAGCTGGACACAATGTCACACATTAATGCTTCATAAATGTTCAATCTTTCCACTCAAGATACAAGCATAATCTGGAAAACAGCTGAACACAATGTCACAGATTAATGCTTCATAAATGTTCAATCTTTCCACTCATTTATTTCAATTATCCCGAAATAATGACAAATTATTTACGATGTTTACATCGCGGCTTAATCTCCTTCTTTAGGGGGAGGGGACAGTTTTTTTTTCCCTGGACAGCTTCACTCTTCTTAACGGTCAGTATGTTGTCCACTTAATATCCTATAAATTGTATCACTAAGCAAAAAACGATTTGTACGTATGTGAGCTGGATATAAGAGTTCTTTTTTTATAGTTTATCGTTGGCTATAATTTCATGCGTTCTAATATCATTCTCAAGTTCTGCTGTTTATTCTGTTCCTGGCTAGAATTTATAAAGGCGTGAGATCTATACGTTCATTTGTATAAAACTCTTTTTTTTTTTTTAAACTTTTTTACTCCTGAATTATTTTCATCGTATATCAGAATAAATTTTATTGCGAAGTTTTGGTAGATAGATGTTGGAAGGAAGTTACTTTAAAATTTAAAAACGTTGAGTTTTGGTTAGAAATGTTTTTTTTTAATTCATTTCACTTTAACTGTGTCGAAGTACTGCTTTGAACATTTTAATTAACTCTAGGCGTGAAAGATCTACCAGCACTGCCAGTGTTGCTTTGGACTCAAAGAGTTAATGCTGTTAATAACTTTCCTATAACTTTTTTTTTTCAGAACTGTCACCAATGTTGGTTCATGAGCGACCTATAGTTTTCAAAACTTCAAATCCACGCCAAGTTTTTGTTTATTGCTTATAGTTACAGCACTTAACAACAGAGTTGTATTGCTTATAGCTACAGTTATACAACAGATTTATACGGAAAAATTAACTCCAGATTTCTACGACACACACACACACATTCCATGATATCAAATTTCTCTAACAGTCGTAAACATACAAGAACATACACGAGTATATTATCCGGCACAGATAAAAAATGGCATCTACTTTACCTGTTTACGGCGGTATCATCGCCATATCTGAAACATGTTAAAAACATTTAAACATTTTGTTAACTGATCTTTTTAAAATAATGAGGACAGAATGTAATTGGGTTTTGTATTAAACAATGTGGATAAGTTAAACAGGGAACAGGTCGTTGGCCTTATCCACCAACCTTTTTAGCCGCCTCTTACGACATACGTGGAAGGTGGCAGTGGTCCCATTCTTTTCTCCCCAGATCTAGGCCACATGGGCGGAAAGGCAGTCTTACGCTGGAGTCAATGCTGTACAATTTTTTTTTTATAAATAGGAAACAACGAGGCTTTGGTACGGTAAAGTAAGAGAACACAGTTTTGTAGGATTAGACCTTGAAAAAAATCGCAGACAAAGCACTTTAGTGAGACGTGAGAGAAAGGAAAATCACAAGAAAATTACCTGGGATTCGAACCACGGACTCCGGCAGGACGAGCAGCCGTCTAGCCACGAGAGAAAAGCGTACTAACCAACTTTGCCAATTCTCACCAAAAAATTGAGAGTTGGCAAAGTTGGTTAGTAAGCTGTTCTTTATTGGCTAGACGGCTGCTCGTCCTACCGGAGTCCGTGGTTCGAATCCCAGGTAATTCTCTTGTGATCCTACAAAACTTTGTTCTCTTACTTTAAATACTGTACAGTGAACTTATGGGCTGAGGGGATCCGTGTGGCAGACAGAAATTCAGATACTCGTACAATGATTTCTTCATCTTCTTCCTTCTTCTTCTTCTACATCCTTTTTCATTCTTCTTCATCCTTTTTCATTCTTCTTCTTCTTCTTCCTCCTCCTCCTTCTTCTTCATCTTCAGTTTTCCGAGCTCACTGCTGCAGATTCGACTCCAGTTCTCTCTATTCCTAATTTTCTTTCTCCAAATAGTGACACCAATTTCTTTTACATCCTCTTCTATGTTGTCTTTCCATTTTCAGTCTTGGTCTGCCCCTTGGTCTTGTTTCCCTCATCTCTTGTGCATATATACTTTTTTATATGATTGTATGTTATCAATAAAAAATCTTGATATACCCCCCCCCCCCCACCAGGACCAGAGCAAATTGATGGAAGAAAAAGCCACACGGAGATATAAGTGTACCTGGTTTTGGCGCCAACTATACTGGACTGGTTACGGCGCAAAAAATGTAACTGTTACTGCATTTTTTTCTGTAACTGTTCCATGCCACTGAAGAATATTAGGTACGTGAATGTGGTGCCTATATTTTTCTTTATTTGCTCCGTGTCATTAAAGCATTAAATATAGGTTTGTGATATTATCGCTTACAGAAGAGTTCTTCGAATAACACGGGCACAAAACAGAACGAATATTTCCGTACTACAAGAACTTAATAGTGAAGAAGACTGGCTAGTAAAAAGGAGTAAACAGAGAAAACTTAAATATTTTGGACACATTAAACGTCATGATAATTTATAGAAAACCGTCTTATAATGGGAAGAAGAAAGAGAGGAAGACCACGGCGAAGACGGCTGCAAGACATCGTTGGTAGACTGTAAATGGACGCATCAGCAGCAGGGCATCTTGCGTACAACCGAGAGGCCTACAGGAGAGCTGTTAGGGAGGCAAAGTTACGCAAGGGACATGCAAATGACTGATATTATGGCTTATATATTTTCCTACAATTATTCCATGTAATCCTAGTACAGTATATGGTTTTCATACACAGACCAGAAATATCGACTTTTAGTACAGAATGTACATCTTTTTTATTCTGTTTTATCCGAATTCTATTTTCCTCATAGTATTTACATTTTATTTTATTAATTTAAACAATGGCTTACGTACATTGGTAATTTATATGTTTATGATACGTTGGACAGGGTTTATGTTTTTGATATGTTGGACAGGGTTTATGTGTTCAGGCATCTCTTTCGTAGAGACAACAAACTTCCACTTTGCGACAATCTTGTCATTTCTCCGTCTGTCCTGATTCTATTTTCTAATTTTATTTCTCTCATGCCCTGGTCTGTTCTGGTTCTTTTTTTTCCTATTTTCTTCCTATTTCCCCTATCTTGTTATATTCCAATTTCCGACGGTCTTATTTCTGTGGATCCAGATACAATCTGATGTCTGATGTCTGGATGTCACAGACTGAGCAACTGGGCCGTATATCGTTATCTGTAGCCCTCCATAACTGCCGTCTGTCTGCAGAAACAATAATATATTAGAAGACGCAAATGAAGGCAACAGGCCTATATTGAAAAAAAAAATTTTGATACACATCCAACGTCTAGCTCAGAGCTTTTCAAACTGTGCTCCTCACAGCCATTGTGGTTCTTTAATACAGTACCTGTCTCACGGTCTGTAGGGGGCAATGTAAAATAATTTTTGTTTGTTTTTTTTATACTATAAACAGTGATATTTATATTGGAGTCCACAGGAAAATTTTTGAGAGCCCACAGATCAGCAAATGGATTGGCTCGATTAAAAAAAAAAATTCTTAGCATCTTCTGGGTTCTATTTATTTCTTTATTTTCTATGTACAGCCCACGGCGGTTCTCAGACTGGAAAGGAGGATCCACGGCGAAAAAAAAAAAGATTAAGAACCGATGCAACAAAACACCATCAATAATTAAGACTGTATACTAGTTAGGGCTCATTCTTTGTAAACAAGTTTGGGAACCTCTGGTCTAGTCTAAATTAAAAGTTCTATAGCGATACATGGTCGAGTTGTCTGTGGGCTGTCCTGTCATGACTAGAAGCCTTCTCGTCCGTGGCACGTGTCCGGGTTACTCAGCTTTCTGTCTGTCACATGTGAAGGGCTTTTATGCTATCTTTCGAATGTGGATGTATGGCCAATGAAATTGATAAATTTATATTTTTCGAATGCTAACAATACAATGCTTTAATATGCTTGATCATCTTTGTTTCTTATTTTAAAAATGTTCTCTTTGGAGAAAAAGATTCATGATTAACCTAGGAAAAAAAAATTAAATGGCGCGAACTTTGTGTACGTTTTGTTTTCCCCAAGTCTACTCACACGTACTTTGATTTATCAGTTTACTGTGGACAAGCCTCGTTGTTCTCAACTTCTGCTTAAATTGCTCTGAAGATACACGAGTAAGTTTTGAGTTTTAATTATATCATCAGATGAGATCAGACAGTGAGATGCCAGTAGGTTCTCTCTCTCTTTCTCTCTCTCTCTCTCTCACTCTCTCTCTCTCTCTCTCTCTCTCTCTCTCTCTCTCTCTCTTCAACTTGCTCGATCCTCGATGTCTCGATCAAATTGATTTCTGTTTTCCTGCCACTAATGCTGTTTTCCTGAAACTGATTCTGTTTTCCTGCCACTAATGCTGTTTTCCTGAAACTAATCCTGTTTTCCTGCCACTATTGCTAATTTCCTGCCACTATTGCTAATTTCCTGCCACTATTGCTAATTTCCTGCCACTATTGCTATTCACTACCAAGAATAGCACTAAGATGGACACCACAGGGGAACAGAAGTAAGGGTAGACCAAAAGAGACATGGAGAAGAACAACAGAAAGGATGTTGAGCAATAGAGGGCTCACCTGGGCGAGAGCAGAAAAAAAGGCAAAGGACAGGCATTTGTGGAAAACCCTTGCGGAAACCCCATCTGCCCTGGGCACTTAAGGTTCAGTGAGAGAGTGAGAGAGAGAGAGAGAGAGAGAGAGAGAGAGAGAGAGAGATTGCTATTTTCCTGCCACTTCCTCCAGTCAAGCCATCCAGGAATTTCTGTCTTCTCCGCTATTTCTCTCTCTCTCTCTCTCTCTCTCTCTCTCTCTCTGTGTGCGTGTGTGTGTGTGTGTGCGTGTGTGTGTGTTCGTTTGTTTGTTTGCTTGTTTGCTTGTTTGTTTGTTTGTTTTGTTTTTCATTTATCATTCCGGTCATGACAAATTTTTCGAGTTCTTCACCTCTGCTGATGTGTCCGAGAAACGTATAATTATCTTATCTTATATCTTATATCCTTCCTGTGCCGTTAAACGTCACATAGGGCTCGCAAAGTAGTTCGCTAATTTTCCCTATCTTCGGCCTTTCAACCTCATCAAGGGATTTTATGCCTGTTAATTTGGCCTCTCTTAACAATGACCTCTTCAAAGTTTCACGTGGTCTGCCTCTTTTTCTTCGGCCTGTTGTGTTCCACTTGATAGCTTGTTTTGGGATTCTCTGTTCATTTCTTCTCATCAAGTGACCAACATATGTCCATCTCCTTTTCCTGATCACCCATGTAATCTGTCTTATCTCTGCATTATTCTTAAATTCGTTCCACTTGATGCCGAGTATTTTCCATAGGCATTTGTTTTCAAAAGAGTCTAATTTCTTGTCTATTTCTTTAGTTGTTTTCCAGCTTTCGCATACATAAATGAGGGTGGATACTACACTTGAATTGAATAGTCTTAACTTGGTTTTTGGTTTTTTTTATAATTATATGTCAGACTAAATATATAAATATACACAAAGCCACTGTTACTGAGGTAACAAAATGTTAAGACTATTTAAAACGAAAATATTTTCTTTATAAATTAACGAGCACACAAGTGTAACATTTCTGTTTACACGTTAATCATACGAAAACACACAGGACAAAGAAACAGGAGAAACTTTTTTTTTCTATTTCCTCTTTCTTCCGATAATCCACACACTTTTCTTCCAAAAAGCTTTGTCCTGTGCGTTTTTTGTTTGATTAAGGTATAAACAGAAATGTTACAACTGTTTGCTCATTAAGTAATAAAGCGGTTTCTACCTTAAAAAAAACAGAAACTTAAAATTGTATAGATGTGTAAGGAATTTTCTAACTCCTGCTTCTTAAAAAGACGCAGCTTCCTTGTATAATTTTTAAAACGTTTTTAGATATCCTTTTGTAGATCTTGCTTTCTTATATTTTCTTCAAACTTTATTAAACAATATTCCATTCATACGTGCCGTTTCTATCAATGCTGTGTGTCGTTCTACGAACATTACGTGACGTTTCTATCAATGCTGTGTGTCATTCTAGGGACATTACGTGACGTTTCCAATGACCAGTGATCCGCACTGGGATTTTATTTTAAACCAGTACAAATGTACCCTTCTTTCACCTTGCATCAAGTACTTTCAGAAATACCGCATTCGTAAATACAACATTTGCTACTTTACAACTTTTTTTTTTAATGTAAAATGAAGCACA
Source organism: Achatina immaculata (assembly GCA_009760885.1). Classification (NCBI taxonomy): domain Eukaryota; kingdom Metazoa; phylum Mollusca; class Gastropoda; order Stylommatophora; family Achatinidae; genus Lissachatina; species Lissachatina immaculata. The sequence continues at coordinate 55,185,978 of CM019713.1, forward strand.
CTTTACAAACATCAGCGAAGAGGACAGTGTGCTCGCTAGTCAATGAAGCTTCTCTCCTGCATTTTGTTTTAATTAGTGTAATATTTTGTTATCACAGCTTTATTGCCCTGGCTTTGTGTATGCGAGGTCGAAGTAACCGCAAATCAAGGGACGCAACACTTGAAAAGACCTTAGACTCACCCACGAGACTTAAAAATTTAAGATTTAAAAATAGTGACGCTCCTTGAAATGGGGTTTACTTTCTGACTGGCCCTCGCATTTATGTATTCAGTTTGAAATACTTATACCCAAAAACTATTTGTGTCTCACCGACCTTCATTACAGTAAGGGTTTATTTTATGAATATTCCTGTTTTAGGTAGTGCCCTGGAGATATAATGAGAGGCATTTAAAGGAAGACATCTATCGCTCCCCCCCCCAAAAAAAAAACCCCCCCAAAAAAAACTGAAGAATCTGTGGAGAGGGACAGACAGAACTACAAAACAATAAGATTTTTAAGGGCATGCATCTTTTCCATCTCAATATATGCCAGTGAGACCTGGACACTTAACAAAACAGATGAGAAACACATAAATGCCTTTGAATGTAAATGCTACAGAAGAAGTCTTCAAATATCATGGACACAAAAAGGAACAAATATATCCAAACTACAAGAACTTAAAATTGAAGAAGGCTGGCTAGTAAAGAGGATTAAACAAAGAAAACGTAAATATTTTGGACACATTAAACGTCATGATACTTTAGAGAAGACCGTATTGGAAGGATACATAATTGGGAAAAGAAAGAGAGGAAGACCAAGGCGAAGATGGCTGCAAGACATCGTTGATGATCTGCAAATGGATGCAGCAGCAGCAGGCCATCTTGCTTACAACCGAGAGGCCTAACAGGAGAGCTGTTAGGGAGGAAAAGTTCCGCAAGGGACATGCAAATGAATGAATGGTTAGTAGAGAAAATTAAACAGTGAAAACTTCAATATTTTGGACATACTAAAAGTCATGAGAAATTAGAGAAGACAGTCTTGGAAGGGTACATAATGGGAACATAGGAGGAAAGGAAGACAAAGGCGAAGATGGCTGCAAGACATCGATGATGATCTGCGAATAGATGCATCAGCACCAGGGTATCTTGCTTACAACCGAAAGCCTTATAGGTGAGCTGTTAGGGAGGCAAAGTTCCGCAAGGGATATTCAAGTGACTGACTGACCGACTGACTGACTGACTGACTGACTGACTTACTGATGTCGGAATTGTTGAGCAGTTCCGCTATGATTTCGCTAGCACAAATGCGAGTAAATCAGAAGCCTATGCAGCCACCACTTCGATCATGAGAATAGAGGTGCAAGCAGCATCAGAAGCAACTTCCTGGCTGGTAGAGCAGGACGACTCCCATGGTATCATTGTAACAGATTCCTAGCGGAGAATCTAGAGGCATTTCTTCCACAGGGAGTGAGTCCAGCTTCTAGATGGGTTTTGGTTATCCAGTTTTGCGAGAATTTACTGCCCGGGTCATGCGAAGGCAATGAGAAAGCGGACAAGCTGGCAAGCGAGGCATTAATTCAGGGAGCCCTAAGAAAGGACAAGGAGGAGACTGCAAGAGCCACATTGGACAGGCTGCGTATGAAGGACGACATAGCATTGAGTGATAACAATCACATCAGGATGTTGATCGAGTTTGGGTGAGAAGAGAAGTGGTTTAGCGCGGGTTACCCACGACCGGCGTGTGACTGGCTTCATCAGCTGGCGCACGCTTCACTGGATGTTGGAACGGAAGACGGAGCATGCATGGGAACGCCCGTCGTACGGGGAAGCCAGTCTCTGATTACAGAATACATACTGAAGTATAGCATAGATGCTATGTCCATTCTGTAACACGAATTTGGTAATTATTTCACAGTTACTTAACGTTTGCTGGACTGAGTCGCCCAAGTCAACCTGTGTGCCCGACTTTTCTTGGAGCTAGGTAAGAAGAGGCCGTCAGGCTTGATAGTAACCCAAACCATTCTTCTAGAACAGCAGTTTCCAGCCAGTGTTCCCAGAACAGTCTACAGATATGTTACCTGAGGTTTTGGAAGGGGGTCCTTTTAAAAGCACAATTAAAAGTTTAATTTTTGGACCATTAAGTCGTACAGGTGTTTGTCACGCAAGTTTACACCTGTGCACTCTTACGTGTGAGAGGCAGTGATTTATTGTGAAGACAGTTCAAAGAAAATGTAAGTGGCACCACGACATATCCTGTGTTCCTCCAAGGAATGTAAGGAAAATATAAGTGCCAATACTGCCTCAATGACATAACCTCAATGACACTGCCTCAATGACATAACCTCAATGACACTGCCTCAATGACATAACCTCAATGACACTGCCTCAATGACATAACCTCAATGGCACTGCCTCAATGACACAACCTCAATGACACTGCCTCAATGACACTGAATGCACCAAGAAAAGTCATAACACCACATACTTCCTTGACATCGAAGAATTGCGAATATATACTACAATATTTAGGTCTTAACATCACTTTACACATCATTTTTCACGCCTGTCAAGGGAGACAGCTATGATTTGCACATCAGCTTCTTGCCTTTTGAAAATCTCAAACAGGAAAACTTGAAAAACTTTGAAAATCCTGCAACATGTGATCGATCTCTCTCTCTCCCCCTCTCTCTTAGCGTTCACTTTATCAGAGCTTTGATAAGTTTAACATATTTACAGTTCTAAGAATCAGAGCTAAATTAAGGCCAGATTTATGCTCTAAAATGTGAGAACAATAACAGCTGGAGATGGTAAACCCAGAAACATAAATCCATTACAGGTCTCAACGCGAAGAGGCACACGTATGACAGATTACATAATGATGAGAGATAATGTTGTGACACTTCACTTGTAATCATAGATTACATGATGACACAGTTAAACTGAAAACTTGACCAACATTTGCTGAAATGTGTTTCTGCACCTTCGAAAATTATGAAATATAAGACGTAAATAACAGCTGAACTCTACGAAAAACCCTTACTAATAGTCTTCCAATGATATTTCAGCTTGCTTTTTTTTTCTAAATTAATCACGGCCTTGCTTACATGATTTCAAGAGACATCATTTCTTCTTCTTCTTCTTCTTCGTTCGCACTGTCTGTCTATATCTGCAGTCCTGTCTCTTGGATAAATTTCACTGTTTTTTGTAATTCATGTATGGAACCGTAGAGTTTATCTTCTTTAGTGGTTTCACTGGGCCAGTAATTATTTCTCAGTGTCTCGTAGTTGATGCAGTTCTGGAGGATATGTTCCACAGTTTGGGGCACCTGGGCACATGTACATAGATTAGTAGTACCAACCTTAAACTTTGTATACATTGACATCGGAGTCGGCTGTGTCCTGTTCGGAGACGGAAGATGGTGACTTGTTCCTTTCTGTTTAGCATGTGATAGTCATCATGTGGTGGTGTTTGTGGCTTCCTGTAGGTTTTTATCATGCTTTTCTTCTGATTATAAGTGATTGGTATGTCTGGTTGCTCCACTTCAGTGCCCTCTTTGGCCAGATGGTCAGCTTTCTCATTGCCTGGTATCCCACAGTGGGAGGGAATCCATTGCAAAGTGACTCCATGTTGTAAGCCAATTTTTGACAAGGCATCCTTAAGGTCTGGTAGTTTGTTGCACTGAAGAGCCTCCAGTACTGATCTTGCATCTGTGAGAATTACTACAGGACATATATCAATTCTGGAGTCTGATAGTTTTTCAACTGCAGCAATAATTGCCCTAACTTCTGCATCAAAGTTGTTGCAGTATTTTCCAGTGGGTATGGAAATCTTGTCAATGGTGTTGTTTGGATATTCAATATATGCTCCTGCCCCTCCATTCTTTATGGCAGTATGTGCAGATCCATCTGTATACACACGTATCCAGGTGTCACATGGATATTTGTCATCTAGAACACTAAGTGTGGCTGTTGATCTTACAAGACTGCTCTGCATCTCACCATTTTGCACACCTTTCACTTCAGTCTGAATAGTTATTTGTGTATAATCTGCTTCTTTCCATGGTGTATGCTCTGGTACAGATGATAATGGAGTGACTACAGTTGGAAGGTCAGGTATCATCTTACGCGTACGCTTAGCCTGATGAATGAAGCTGCTTCTTTTAAGCCGTCCTAATGCCAAGTTATTGAATCTCTCCTTCAGGGGATGGCTTACAGAGCTAAGGAATTTTTCTCCCATGGTCATGACCTTTGTGTCTCTACGTTCCTTTAGCGCTTGAACACCAACTATTTTCTGCATTTCTACTATTGGTGTGGACCTCATGGCACCTGTGATAATCCGTAGTGACTGATTTTGAACGTTGTCTAGATTATGCAGCGTAGTGTTTGATGCTGTGCACCAAGATGTTGAGCCATATTCTAAATGTGGTAGAATACTTTGCTGATATACATTCTTGAGGATTCTTTCACTAGCTCCCCATGTGGTGCCACTCAATTTTCTTAATATGGCTAGTTTTCTTCTGGCTTTTGCTTCTGCACTGTTGATGTGTTGCTTCCAGGTCAGTTTTGAGTCAAGAGTCACTCCTAAGTAAGTGGGTTGGTTGTCCATCCTTAAGGGTATTTCATTTACAAAGATCTTACCTGCTTTCTGTTTAGATGAGAGGGTGAACAGAGTGGTACTTGATTTCTCTGTGTTGATACTTACACACCATTTGTTTGTCCATGATGTCAAGATGTCTGCTGCTCTTTGGAGTCTCTGTGTAGCAACTGTCGCATATTCATCTGTACACCACATGACCAGATCATCTGCATACAGTGCCGCCTTGATTCCATAGGGAAGTTCCTTGACCAGGTCATTAATGAATACAAGGAATAGTATAGGCGAAAGGACTCCTCCTTGTGGTACACCGTGTCGCAGAAGTACTTTTCTGGCTTTTGTGTCCATCCATTACTACTCTAGCTCTTCTATTGTGTAAATAGGACTTTATCCAGTTGTACAGTCTTCCATTCACATTGCAGTTTCTTAGTTTCCACAGCAGACCTTTTTTCCATACTTTATCAAAGGCTTTCTTCAGGTCTATCCTCGCTGCTAGTACAAGGTTTTTCTCTTGGAATGCATCCTCAATCTCTTGAGAGAGATAAGTCACTTGATCTTCCGTACTGCCTAAATCCTGCTTGTTGTGGAACGAGAAGGTTTTCACTTTCTAGGTACCATTTTAGCCTCAGGTCAATGATGCGTTCCATCGTTTTGCATAGGCAGCTAGTGAGACTGATTGGCCTGTAGCTGGAGGCAGTATCACTGTTTTTCCCTGGTTTTAGCAGTGGTACCATGCTTGCTTCCTTTCAGATTTGAGGTAACTTACCTGTGCTCCAGCACATATTGAAAATATCCAACAGCTTTCCCATTGCTGCCATTCCCAGGTTCTTGATCATTTCATTGGACACTCCATCTGGTCCTGGTGATTTCCTTGGTTTCAGTTTACTAACTGCTAGGTCTAACTCACTGCGTGTGATTGGTGCATCCATGACCTTCACTTTTCTGACTTGTTCCTCCTCTTTCTGTGGCTCGATGCGCACTGCACGCTCTTTCTCTGGATGGATATCAATGTTGCAGTCCTGTGCAAACATGCGAGCAAAGTGATCTGCTACCTGCTTACCTGTAAGAGTTTTCCCATTCTCTATTAGTGTAACCTTTGTACTTCTTCCAGTACTCTCATCATTTAACTGTTTGATTAGTTTCCACAGTTTCCTTCCATCCTTTTCAAAGTTTAGGGACTCTGTTTTCTCTCTCCAACTTTCCCGTCTGGCTTGCAGCTTTGCTCTCTGAAACTTAGCCTTAGAATGTTGGTAATTATTGTGGTGTTCTTGGCATGGTCTATTTTCTGCTTGCTTTCGAGCTGCTTCCACGTCATCATGGAGTTTTCCCAGCTCACTAGACCAGTATGGTTTATAGTCCCTGCGAGCTCCTCTGGGAATGGTTTCATGAGCGGCCTGAAGGATACAAGCATTGAATTCCTTCACTATGCTGTTAATATCCTTACCTTCTATGGACAGCTGTCCCACCAGTATACCTGTACGATGTCTGTACATTGTCCAGTTTGCTTTTTTATAGTTCCATCTGGGGAGAGGGCTACTGGTGTTAAGGAGTTCATTTTCTATTGTCAGGAAGACTGGTCGATGGTCGCTACCTCCAAGTTGTTTTCCAACTTCACGTGTAATGTCCCACTTCAGATCTGGAGAGTGGAATGCCAGATCTGGTGTTGATTTTGTATGCCACGCCCTTGAGTAAAATGTTGGGGCATCCATTGGCTGGTTGATCAGGAGAAGTCCATTATCATCCTGCCAGCTCTCAACTTCCTCTCCTCTCTTGTCTATGTGGTCATAGCCCCAGCTCTGGGAATGACTGTTAAAATCACCACAGACCATCAGTCTCTCTTTGTGTGGGATTGTTCCTAAAGCAAGTGGGCGGTCATTAGGACAGTAATAGTTAAGGAGGTGGAAATCTGTATTACTGGTTTTTAGATGGATCATCTGGTATTCGGCTCCTTCCATGTACACTCCCACCTGACATACGTTGATGTTATTCTTAACAAGTGTGAGTACTCCTCCTTTTCTTCTGTCCTGTCGGTCTGATCTAAAACACTGGTAGCCTCTGATTTTAAAGGCGGCATCTTTGGTTAGGTGTGTCTCCTGTATGCAGCATATACTTACCTGCTCTGCAAAAAGTATGTTCTCTAGTTCAACCTTTTTGCTATAGCCATCTCTAACACTGCTGACACCCTCAGCATTCCGCTGCATTATTTTAAGTTCTTGCTTTTTGGCTGTTTTCTTCTGTTGTATTTTTTGGCCAGTAGCTCTACTCTCATGTCTCCTGACTCCACAAGACGAACTGAGAGGACCTCCAGTAGCATTGGGTGGACCCTTTCGAGGTAGGGGGCCCGGCACTGCACCTGCCTGGTTAGTCTTCACAGGGCGAGCACCATGTTTGAAAACTACAGATAGAGACATTTCATTAGCGATAATGCGTGTTAATCTATTTTTGCGATGCGCCTTTTGGCTGGGTAACTCCGACTTCAGCACCTTTCCTTGCTAGGGCAGACTGTGGTCTTGCTCGGACTGCCATGAAGACAGTGTGGCTGGCCTGGCCAAAACTTTGTTTTCCAGCCTCTGGTGGCTGTACTTAAGCCCCTTCTCCATGTCAGATGGTTTTGAGACAGTTCCACAAAGACACTCTGACTTTGAGATGAGGAATCTGATGAGTGCTTCAACGATATCCATTCCCCGCCACCTATATTCTACTGGCTATTTTTTGTTTACATCATTCTGATAGCCATTGTTGTAAAGACCCATAGGCTTGTCACGTCCTGGATTCATTGGTTTCACACCAGACTTCCCTCATCCCCGCCGGAGATCTCCATGTCCCCATCTGTCCACCAACCTGACATTACATTTTGCAAAAATAACAATTACAATTAGTGTTGATTGCTACAAGTTTCTGGGCTACAGAAGTAGGTCAGAGTTTTTAAGCAAACAGATCTATGTTCTCTGTCTCACAAACACTATGTTAAGATAAGCGTGCTCTTAACACAATTGTTCCCAGGGGGAAAGAGACATCATTTGAAACACAGCATTTCTCATCTGTTCCCCCCTCCCTCCCCCATTTCTCTTTTCATTTTCGCCTCGTTTTTCTCATTCTTAATCTCGATTTTCTCATTTCTCATCTCCGTTTCTCCATTTATCACCTCGGTTTTCCCATTCCACGCATCGTTTTTTTTTATTCTTTTATCAGTCCATTTTCCCCATAGTTCTATACGTAACCTGTTTAGATATGCAGTAGTTTCATTCTGCATCCTTAAATATATTTTTAATTCTCGTAATGTACTAAATCAAACGTGTGGTAACAATGAAAGATGGGTAATGAAGGCCAAAAGGTCAGACGGGCCTGTATGTCCAATTTTTCACTCTTCAGAAATAAATTATCGTTCTTTCATTCGTTCGTTCTTGGTTACCCCAACACCCCCCCCCCACCCACCCACCCACCCCAACCCAATTCCTCATCTTGCGTCTCTCTCTCACATCGTAGTAGACCAAACACTGAAAACAAATCACCTATTCATCATCTAGAACCGAGATATTAGATTGTTTAACAAGCCGCCATCTGTAATATTAAAAGCCGGCCGTTTTGTAGTTTCGTATAATGAATGCAAGTAAACAGAAGCATTTGTTTTTCTCTGTTTCCTATCAGTCAGCCAAGTTCTGCAATCAATTCTCTCAGGAATACCAAATATAGGCACAAACAAATTTCACAAAATTGGAAAGGTTAATGTAACACAATAAATATTCTTTCCCCCGGACAAAAAGTCACAGAATATTTATTTCATTAAATCTTTCACTCTTGATTTAACTTCCGTGATGAGAAATTTTGATAGAAAGGAAGTGAGAGGAAGCTACTCCGTAGTTTAAAAGTACGGGTTGGGTTAGAAATGTGCTACTTTTCGTTTTATTTAGACTTTACTTAAATATCTCTCCGATCATTTATTCGCCCAGGCAAGCAATGTCTACCAGCACTGCCAGTCTTGTTCTGGAGTAAAAGAGTTAATAGTATATTTAGTTTCGTATTTAAACTGAGTCTTTTTCTAGTCTGCGTATAGTTTTATTACTTAAGAGAATAATGTAAAAACATAATCTTATTTACAGTATTTAAATTCAGTTATATCAATTAACATAAATATGAAGGAAAAAAAACTTCTTCGTTTATTTATCAGTTCGTATTTTAAAATAACTCCCAAACATAAAAATCCAAAAGAATATGATTAAACAAACGAAACAAAACTGACTAACGAAATATGAATAA